>WBMW01002949.1:658173-777927 GCA_013396635.1 Penelope pileata
CCCCCCCATTTATTTTCTTTTCCCCTCCTGTTCCTTTCTTTCTTTTCCTTCTTTCTTTCTTTCTTTTTTTTTTTTTGTTTCTATTTTTCTTTTCTTCTTCTTCTTCGTCTTCTTCTTTTTCGTCTTCTTCTTCTTTTTCTTTTTTTTTTTTTTCATTTTAAGTTTTCTTTATCCATGGGCTTTTCTTCTTTTATCTTCGGTATTTTTTCACAAAGCAAGTTGCGTGACATGCCTCAGGCAGGGAGGGACTGCTTGTTCACAGGAGGCTGAGCCTCGGGAGCATGATGCCCCGCTGCGTGCTGCCCTGCTGCCCTCTACGCCCGGGATCACACAGCAGTGTGCGTGTGCACCTGTGGGCAAGTGCTCGCTATGCTATATCCAGGTGAAGCCCGGCTCCAGTGCACTGGCAGGTGGACACATCTATCTGGTATTTGTGTGGTTACTCTGGAATTTGGGATCTTGTGGGTTCTTTAGACCTTGTGCTAGTTATGTACCCACAGAGTGCTTTTGTTTTAATCTCACTAAATGCAGTAGGAATCAAGGAAAAAAATGTTACAAATAGAATTGTGGCCTAAATCCCCCCAAACGGTCCTTTCTCTCAGGACCCCCTCCTGTCGCTGTGGTTTTTCTCCATTTCCTGCTGTCTGCATCCAGGCACTGCACAGACCTGCAGACGCTGATCCAGATCAGCCTCCTGAATGCCCACGGTCAGCTTTCAGTGGGAACATCTTTTGTTCGGCTCTTGGCGGGTCTGTGGCTTTGTGTGGTGGCTTCTGTCACAACAGCCATCGTTTTCCCCAAAAGAGGACCCCAGTTACATCCTACATGCAGCATCAGTCATGGGCAGCCACAGGACAACAGCTGGGGCTGGAATCTGCTGGGAGGTGTTATTCAGAATTGGCACGGGGACATTAAGGAACCTTCCAACTTTGTAAGGGCGGGGCAGAAAACCAGAAACTGTATTTAAGAAGCGCAAAAAGTCCTTCCATGCTCAGGCTCCTGTTTCTGCCCAAGGAGACTGAAGTATCTGAATCCTGTTGGACCTTCAGAAAGTTTCCTCTCTGGCCATGAGAAAGTTTGATGAATTGGGCTGTTCTTTTCTGGGAAGGCAGTTCCATGTGTTTTTGTTTTTCTCTTTTGTTTTTAAATGAATATGTACTCAAGTTTGTCACGGTTACTAAATTTCAGAGTCTATAGACCTTTACCGGAATTAGAGATTTGATGCAGCACAGAGAAACGCCTGAAGTTAATCATCATCTCAGCCTTAGCACTGATGGGAGGGATTTGATAAGGTGCTGTGGACTCAGTGTGAGCTAGTGATATGGCTTTTAGTCAACCATTCAGGCTGGAGGGGGCTTGGGGAGGCCTCGATGTGAGCAGAGCCCTGTCTGAGCTCGGATCAGGTTGCTCAGGCTTTGTCTGGTTGGGTCTTGGAAACCCCAAGGACAGAGAACTAACCAGAGATCCCAGTGTGCTTGAACTGTTGCTGCTGTGGAAGGAACTTCTTTTTAGGATGAGAGGTAATGGCTTTAAGTTGTGCCAGGGGAGGTTTGGGTTGGGTATTGGGAAAACTTCTTCCCAGAAAGAGCGGTCAGGCACCGGAACAGGCTGCCCAGGGGGTGGTGGAATCACTGTTCCTGGAGGCGTTCAAGAAACGCGGAGATGGGGCACTGAGGGACATGGCTCAGTGGGCACGGTGGTGGTGTGGTGACAGTTGGACTTCATGATCTTAGAGGTCTTTTCCAACCTCTATGGTTCTATGATTCTCTCAAAACAGCTGGGTTAGAGGTACACTGGGCAGGTCTCCAAGGCTGCAGGGCAGCTGGTGCAGGTCCTAGCCTAAAGAACAAAACAATGCTCTGCGCAGCCAACTGCTGGCCATGCCCTTCATGTGCCCCACACTGAGCATCACGGCACGCTCCAGTGCCATCACCACATTGTGCGCTGCAGCATCCAAGTGCTCTGAGGTGGTGGCACACCACAATGTCTGCACTTCTCTAACACAGATATCTTTTTGCTTGTGCTGTGTGAGACAGGGCAAACGGAAACAGTTGGCACTGCGTTGTCCTGGAGCTCTTTGAGGACTGCTGTACTGCTGACTGCTGCGTCTTTCCCTTTACTTCACAGTGGGTAAGGGGAGGCAGGTATGCAACTCTTGTCTATGGCTCTGTGCCACAGATGCATCCACAGAAGCAGCTGCCTAAGTGCTTCTGTTGAGAAACAGGCTCTTTTAATTGTGGCTTTCTAACGTTTATGCTCAATTAATATCAGCTCTGCATCTGGGAAGCGTCACAGTCGTGAGTTCAGCGTCTTCTTTCTGCTACAGGCAGCGTCTGGGTGAGCCTCTCCATGCGCCTGCATAAAGCTTTCTCTGCAATTTTAGTTTTTTTTCTAGTTGCAATCATTTTGCATGCCCATTTTCACTTCACATTATAAAAAGCCTTCCTGATGAAAATGTTGAACTTACTTACTGTAAGAAGTATATTGAAAATGGTCAGTCACAGAATTGGCACTTTTCTTTAATCTTCTTCCGTAGTACATACTCATTATCTTCTTTCCTTCCTCTGAAAATGGGAGTAAAAATTTCTCTTCCATTACACAGACTTGAAATCCTAAAGTCCTCTGATGTGGATAACTTAAACTCGTAATATATTTAAATGTGAAGTAATTGTATGTTACAAATTGAATCTCAAAATTTCTATTGTATTCAATCTGTCTCGTGTTCTCCTAGACTCTTCAGACTGGCATCAGCAGGAGCCTTCCACTGAAGTGTGTTATGACTTCAAGACTCTGTTTCTATGAATAGTCAATTCTACTTTTATTTTGTTTGCTTCCAACTTTAATTTATTCTAGGTACGCTTTACAGATTTCACTCTTGGTGATTACAGAGATAATGAAACTGTTTTCAATGGAATTAAATGAAAAGCTAATGTTAAATTCACCGCTTGATTTTTTTCTATTTAGTAGCTCATGAACTTCATCTTCACAAAATATATCATGAAGTGCCAGGCGAGTGCACGTAACCACAGACTGTACCTTCTACAAACACGTGTCATCTGAAACCTGTGCCATGTGAGTATTTAAAAAACACAGGCTACCACTGCTCAGATCTGAGACTTTGCTCCTGATTTTGGGGTTAATTTCTGTTTGTGGACTGTGTTTGTGGTGCTCCTGTCTCAGGGAGGAAGATGAGGGCCTGTGCCTCCTGAAGCCTGCGTGGACTGTGCCAAATGTTGATACATGGAGTAGATTAATGTCCTTATGCCCTTGTGCCCTCCTCTGGTGCCCGCCATCTTGTCCATCTCGTTGTTGATACTAAATGAACCAAGAGAGTCTTTAATGAGGTGATTATTGCGCGAGGAGAATTTGCAGGAATAATACCTGGACTCCAATTAAAATTAATTTGAAAGCTTATTATAAAAATGTTTGGGAGAGGCTGAATATGTTCATCTTTGAAAAACCAGTTGATTTGGAGACAGCTGAGGACTGACTGGTGTTTAAGGTCCCTCAAGTACTTCAGCAAGTGTTCACAGATCAACTTGCACTTGAAGTTCATAGGATTGTTTTCAGCTTCCCATAGCAGAGCCCATAGGACAAGAAGGAGGAGACACATCAGAAAACGGGATCTTTATGAATAACGGGGTAGAAATAAACACACTCAGAAAAGTTACGGAAGGAACCTGTATAAATGTGAAAGGCAAGCACAACTTTTTCATGGGGGAGAGAAATCTGTGAAAGAGCACATTCAGAGAGAAGTGAGAGAAGATTTTCCTTTGACATTTTCCACATTGGTTGTACACATAATTTGGATCTGAATTGATGCAATTCTATGGTGTTTGGAATGCCATCCTCTTAAAAATGTTATGGTTGAAGAAATCTGGTTTTCATGTAGACAGGTGAGCTGACTGACTGAATAGGATGGAATTAAACAATATGTCAATGTGAAAAGCTTGGGGAAATAATGAAGAATTAAAAAATTATTGTAAAGCCAATAGGAAATGAATAATTATAATCAAAAATAATAAACTGAAGATGGTGCCAGCGCAGGAGAAACTCAAAATTGGGGAAACTACTGACTTATGTCTCTATAGCCTGAAAAACTCTATTTGCTCAACAGATTTTAATTCTGGAGTGGAAAAAAAAAGCATCTGACACACAGTTTAGGATATTCCAGGAACAGCAGACAGTGAACTGTATGGTTGTGTCTTCATCTTCAGGTTACAGAATTATAAGGTTCCCTGCCCCAACCTGCTCCTCCTAATTTTTTTCCTCATTCTATTTCCTTTTTCTCTGTGGAACAGTGTGTAGCATTGCTTCTGCTGGCACAAGACACTTTTAAATGGGACTCGGTAGGAGGCTTTGCTGAAGGAAAAGGAAATGGCATTGTGCTGAGGAATGATACTGTTTTTCATAGATTTTTATTTGTCAAAAAGTGCTGCTGCATCAGGGCTGCTCAGAGTTTCAAATCCAGATCAAACAGGATTAACAGTTTTGGCCCAAATGGGTAAAAACACATGAAATTCTGTGATGCTTGATTCAAAGAACCTCGTTATCAAACATCAGAATTTCAGCTTGGATTTGCAGACATGCGCAGGTGCTGCCCACGCAGGGAGAATGCAGGGGTTCTTTCCTCCTTCTCGGTGTGATAACCCAGCAGCTGGGAAGTTTTCCAGCCAGCAGGGATGCAGGGCTCAACAATTTCTTGACGTAAAGCATGTCAGTCTGTAAAACAGGTGGGAATGCCATGGCAGCTTGCCTTGGCTGTGGAGGTAGAGGTAGGACATTGAAATGCTTCGTATTTCATTAAATACTAGAGCACACTTATCTGGGTACTTAATTGTCTTTGTGATAAATGAAATACATGGTGCATTTGTGACCTTACCTATGTCCCAGCAGTCAACCTCTGCCAATAAAGAAAACAATAATATTGCTGCTAACAATTATACATTTGGGGGCTTTTCTCTTTGGCTTCCTAACATTTAGCATATGATTTTCTCCTCAATGGGGAAGGCTAGAAGGGTTTCAAAGGTACAGTTTATTGCTAAGACTGCAGGAAAAATGAAAATTCTTGCAAGAGCTGACAGCATAATTTCTCCATATCTCTGTATCTGTGTTCATCTCAAAGGAAACGGTCACATCTCAATTTTCTGCTTGGGATAACCCCACTGATCCAAGTCAACAGTAAAGACCAGACTCTTCCTTTAAGGAAAACTAAAAGGAAGTCCTCTCAACAGGTCTACACCAACCGTATCTTTTCCAACACTGTGAGTGTCTCTAACTTCTGAAAATGTGGCACAAAAGCTTTCCTGTGATGCCTAATATTCATCATAATCATAGAATCATAGAANCGTGATGCCTAATATTCATCATGTCTGTATGTCGCTGCCTGTGCCACTCTTGCATGCAGTCTGAGGGCTGCCGCTCTCATTATTTAGAGGAGGAGAAAGAAATAATGCCGAGGAGTTGTCGATGGCAAAGTGCAATTGTTTTTCAGCCTACATTAAAGTGTTTGCCAGGTTGATAACATTTCTCCTGGTGGTCTTCATCGCCTTCACATACAGCAGATGAGTGTTTTTCTTTATAAAGGCAATTTAATTCTATTGGCTTTGACAAAACTGAATTAATATCTTCCATAACTTGGTTTTGAGTTTAGGGGGGCTTTCACAGATATTGAATTTCTTTCATTTTATCTTTTTTTCTCCCCAGGAACATCTGTGCTGCCTGCTCATTGAATACAAAATAAAGGTAGGGGATGAGAATTGTTTGTGTGGTGAAGCACAACAAAGCCATTTTGAGTGTCCTGCCCTGCAAGATTGGATGGTGATTTGATACGACTGACTCCTTTCAGCCACGGAAAAAGGATGACAGGCTGATTATAATTTTATTCCACCGAACAGAGGCTTTGAGAAAAATTATTTGTGTCTTTTGGATGGTCTTGACAGAATCCTTTCTTGGGCAGCTGGATTCTGCCCTGGTTCTGCAAGTCAGCTACAATCAAGACATATGAATCACCTTCATGTGTGCAAAGCATCCAACCTGTCCTCGCAGCAGGTCAGTATAGCCTGTGGAGCCTAGAGAGGTATGCAGACATTTGATGTCTGCTTTAGGGGATGAGCTGAACCTTGCTTTGGGCTCCAGTTATTCTGCTGGTGGGTGGTACTTGTTCTAGTTGCCTAAACTACACAGTTTTTGAGGTCCCTTCCAACCCAAGACATTCTATGATTCTGTGATTCTAAACCATGATCTATGATTTAAATCATAATCATATCTTGCCAAATCTGGTGCCCTAGGGTTTAAGACATCTGTCAGCCTCACATAGACATCTTGCAGGACCTCTATCTTGCTGGAAGTCAGTCAGGAAACCCAGCTCGTCTCAAATGATACTGGATACCCACATGTAAGCAACTGAACCAAGCCTTTTCTCTCTGTGGTCTGTAATGGGATCTTGGGCACCTAGCTCATGTCAGCCCCTGCATTTAGGTGATTGATTCTCAAACTGAATCCCCTCTAAACTTTCCTTTCTTAGTGCCTGTCTCTTGTTCCCTGATAACTTAGCAATGCTGTGGCTTGTCTTGCTGCTATTCATGCAAATTATAGTAGGCTAAACTTGTGCATGCTTACATGAGATATGAGTTAGATTTCAAAGATACGTAGAGCAAGGGCAGTCCAATACATCCTTGCACAAGAGGTGGGCACAGAGTTCCCACCTCTTGATGCCAGACTTCCATGGTAGAAGGTGTAGCTGCTGTCCTACCATTTCCTCCCATGTGGGATCTGGAGAGTATTTCTCTGTCTGTTTCTGACCTTTAATTGCATCTGGGGGAGGGCCAGGTGTCATCAGTTTTCAGATTGGGTCTATCAGACAGACATCCTACCCCACTTCAGTCTACCCATATAGTAAAGTATTACAAGTAAATGTTAGTGAGGAGGCTTTTACTCCTCTGACAATCCCAATTTTTTTTTTTTTTTTTTTTTTTTTAGAAAGCTGTAAGATAATGTAGGAAGAATCAGAAGAAATGAACGACCACTGATGATGAAATCCTGCGTCTCCATATAGCACAAAGCTATTGTTTGGTATTTTGAATCATCTGACGGTCTCCTTGACTGCTGTCTGCAGAGCTGTTGATGTATTCCTAACACCAGTATGATCTATTAAAAATAGATCAACAGTTGTAAGAGGCATTTGTCTACAAGGTAATGGTCACCACTTTCAAGTGATCCCATTAAATAGAATTCTCTGGGTTTCATGAGGAATTGTGTTAGTGGTAATGTGTTAGTGGCTTGTAGTAATACCTATCAACTTTATGGACCTTTTTTAGCGCTCATAAATGCAGAGATTTTTTAAAAATTATTATTTATGAAGAATACAGAGTGAGATGGACAGTTATTTCAGCAAACATTTTCGAGTATTCTAAAAGGGGAGAAGGTGTGAACTTTGTTGTTAAGTCTTCTGCTAGTATTGAAACTGCTTGGGGGCGTGCGCTGTAGGGTTGTGAAAAGACCAAGTGTTCTGCTGTTTAGTTGGGACTCAGTGGCGACTGGATTTATTCCTTCTCTTACACAGCTTAGAACAAATATTGACAAAGATATTGCATTTATCTGCATCGTAATTTTGCTGCACTACACAGCTCTTGTGGCCTCTGTCTCCTGTAGGCAATATTTACCTCATTACTTTCCCCTGTGCCCTAGGCTTTTGCTTTTGTTAGCAGCCTCCCTCTGCTGCGCAGGTAGCAGCAAAGTGTTTCTGAGTATTTAATTGACATAATTAATTTAAACTCCCAGGTCTTCTGCTCATTCTGTGCTTAGCCTCAAGCGTGCTGCTTCTTCAGAACTGAAGAGGAGTTTGTGTGCCTAAAAGCAATTCTGTTTCTCTTGAAATACATCAGACGATGTAAGATAATATTTTTCCTCACAAATCTTACCTTGATGAAATGTCAAATACACAGAGGAAAAAGGACAACCCATATTTGTCAATATCTCTAATGGTTTCGGATCACGATTTCTGTATGTTGTCTCTTCCCTGGAAGAACATCTGCTCTGTTTAAACAGCCTCTTTTGTGTAGACCAAGATAGTGATTTTATGATATTGAATGTATTCCAGGCTTTATCAGGGTGAAAACCATCACAGGGCTTTCCTGTTCCTCTTGAGTTCACCTTTTGAAGGCTAGGCCAGGAACTCTTATATGAAGTGGGGTTATGTGGTTCTTGCAAACTCAAATGTAATTCTGGTGTACAGCAAATTTTTTTTGATGCCTTCTCCCATGCTGTCTCCTGTGTTGGCTCTCTTTCTTCTTGTCTTCTGAAGGTTCCTTCTTTTTGTTCATAGTCTCATTTTCAATATTCTTGTTTTTCCTATTTATTGTACACAGCATGCTATTTAAACATGAGCAGTTCCAGATATATATTTCTTTTGTGTATTTATTTTCTTTCTATGAACCACTACAGAAGGTGGCTTTTCACATTTCTGATCTGTAGATCACTTTCCATGTTAGATGCCTCTTCATGCCTGATCACCCCTTGCCGTTAAATGTGCTGGTTTTCTGTTGATATAGGGTTGGAATTAACCTTGTTCTGTAATCCTATGTTCCTCTTTTTCTTTCAGTGCCTTTGCAGTCCAGTCCAGGATGCTCTTCCAGTCTGTATAAATATTTGTGCTGACATTAAAGGGAAAAAAAAACCCATCTCAGAAGTAAGGCTCAGAAATCTCAGTCTGTGGTCCAAAGGGACCTCCCACCCCCTCCCCTAGGACATCACATATTTCTTTACATTTGTAAATTGGTCCATGCATGACCTGAAATGATAACTCTGAAGGGTAACTTCAGGCTTTGCTTTCTAAAGTTCTGTCCTTATCATGTTTCAAAGAACACAAAAACTCTTCATTATGATTTTTTTCTTGCTTTAAAAAGCTGGAATTCATCTATTCTGTCATCTTCCATCTTAACTGTTAGCCTGTTACCAGATAATTTAGTCTCTTCAGTGCTCTTGTGACATCCTGGGTCTCAGCAAGCTGCAGCTTCTGAGCTCAGGGGCAAGGCTCTCTCCACGTTCAGACAGCTTTATCCACATAAGCTTATTATCAAAGCCCTCAGTCTACTCACCAAGGTACCATCAACACAAGGCTTGATTCAGCTGCCTCCACATCCGTGCTGACCTCCAGTTCAGCACTGGGCAGCAGGAGGCATCTCCTGCAGGTCAGGTTCTACCTGCCTGCTCTGTACTGATGCCTCAGATGCTTCAAACTGCTGTTTTGTGAATGAACAACTTAAACTCTCTATCCCTTAACTAAGACCTCCCAGACACATGGCTAACCGTATTGCAGTGAAGTCATAAAGTTACAGAGGTACCAATTTAGGCAGTCATTAGCCAGTTATCATTTATCATTTAGCCAGATATCATTTAGCCAGTTGTATTTGCAAGTATTTCGGGACCACCAGTACCACTATTCTGCTAAACCTGGACACCTATGTTTGGTTGGTTTGACACTGTCTGAGCTTTGGCCCTTAATCAGTTAACTATACTTTGGCAACCGCTTCATGGTAAATAGGACTGTATTGACCAGATCTCAGTTGAGTGCAATAGAATCTTAAAGGTGCAGCACACACAGACACCTGAGTTTACTCATTAGAATCACAGAAACACACTTCAGTATGGAATTAGATCTCCCCCAGACCATTTCCTTCCAAGCAGACGCAGACAGCGCAATGCTAGTAGAAGCTAACATGGTTTGAAAGGCTGCACCTGTGAGCTTGACTTCAGCACCGTTCTGTCTGGTCCTGACCAGAGCAGTGGAGGAGAGACTGTGAAAATAAAACAGATGACAATTGATAGTGACCTAAAGCTTACCAATTCTCGGAAACGGCAGGTTTGTACAATGTACTAATGTTTGTACAATGACTGGGAGAACTGAGTGTTGCATAGAGTCTTTACAGGATTGGTGCAAGTTAAGATGTTGTACATGCTGTAAATTCAAGCATTGCTGGAAAGGGTTTCTTGTCCCTTCAGAAGGATTCTAAAGAAGCTATTTCACTTGCGTTGATTGAATTCAACTTTGTCCTTCCTGACAAAAGTTTTACTCTTGAAAATTTTCTTCCTCTTAATTTCAGCACAAAGGTACCTATAAAGTGTTGCTTGCCAGTTTTATGTGTGAAAAGTACCCATGAAAAATGAAAAAAAAAAAAAACAACAACCAACAACCATGGTATTTTGGTTTAAAAAGTTTACATGGGAATTAGATTACTGAAACTTGTTTTGTAGTTGATCATAAATCCGCAATCAAAATTCATTTCATAGAGGCAGGCATTAGCAATCCTTCCACTGATATGCTTTAACCAAACGTATGTTGACTTTGGAAAAATCAAATTATCCAAACAAACTTAGAGCTGTATCAGATCAAACTACTATGGCAACATTGGGGGCATGAAATTTTCTTGTTACAAACTGGTCATTAATGGCTCATTAAGTAATGTATAGAGACTTCAAACATTTATCCAAATAAATTGTTGTTTTTAAAGGCAGTTAAGTGATAGCTGGAAAAGAAAATAATGTGACTGCTGTTAAAACACGGACTTGTATTCATGAGCTAACAGCTATGTCAATCACACTGCTTGCCTGCCTGGTGAAGTCCTGGGTTTCTTTATTTTATTTATTTAGGAAACTCTTGACAGAGGTGGTGACATATCAGCAGAGAGACTCTTGTCAATGTGTTCAAAATTACAAATATTTATTTTTCACTACCAGAAATCAGAGTTCTTTGTAATTTTGTTTCTTGCTAAACTAAATGCTGTACAGTATCTGCCTAGAATGTTTTTCTGTAGAGGTGCATCTTATCTAGGAGATATAATTTGTTTTCTAGACAAGTAAACTTAAGTAGACAACTAGATAGTAAGGGTAGAATCAGCAGTGGTACGGAAAGAGAGAGCATATATTTCTTTTCCCTAACAGAGAAAGAACCCACAAAAGGAGGGGCTCTTCCAGTAGCAGGTCTGAAAGAAAGGAGTTATTTGGTGGTCCTGGTTTACACAAATGTGGGAACCAGCTGAGACCTAGCCATTTACGAATCTTTCAGTTCTATAGCTGGTTACTACAAAAGGGATTTGGATTTTTATGATGATAGGACCTATATGAGGATCAAGGACTGCCAGAAAGAGACATTTCCAGGCACATAAATAGCAAGGAAATCATCAGGAGAAGACAGCATGGATTGATCAAAGAGTTGTCTGGACAGCCTGATACATTTCTGTAATTGTATGTCTGGCTTGGGAGATGAAACAGGAGTGGATATTGTTTACCTAGACTTAAGCAAGGCTTGTGGAGGTGGGTCTTTGATGAGCCATGTGCCCTAAATTATTTTAGGTCCCAATTCCACAACTTTGTGTGTGCGTTGCAGGAGTAATGTCTAAATTGTTGGACAGGAGACTGTGAATAATGTCAAACATTGGAACTGGTCAGTGGAAATGAAACTGAAGTTGGAAAAGCAAAGCTTAGAATGACTGATACATGCCATGTGTTGGGAAAAGAGAATGAATTCTTGCTTTTGATATACACAAAGCAGCAGTGCATGTGAACAGGAGGTCTGGGTGATGTGAAACGCAGCACTGTGACACTCAGAACAAGAGGCAATGGGCACAAAATGGAACATAGGAAGTTCCATACAAACATGAGGAAGAACTTATCTACAGTGAGGGTGACAGAGCACTGGAGCAAACTGGCCAGCGAGGTGGTGGAGTTTCCTCTGGAGACATTTAAAACACCCTCCTGGATTCATTCCTGTGTAACCACTGTACAGAACCTGCTTTGGGGGGGNNTTCCTTTCCAACCCCTGCGATTCTGTGATTCTATTCATCAAGGAGTGTAGAGACAGGACAAGAGGGAGTAACTTTAAACTAAAAGAAGATAAGCTTTAGACATTAGGAAGAAATTCTTCACTATGAGGGTGGTGAGGCACTGGAACAGGCTGCCCAGAGAGGCTGTGTATGTCCCACCCCTGAAAGTGTTCAAGGCTAGGCTGGATGGGTTCCTGGGAAACCTGATCAAGTGGGTGGTGTCCCTGTCCACGGCATGGGGTTTGGAACTAGGTGATGTTTAAGCTCCCTACAAACCCAAACCATTCTATGATTCTATGAAGAAGCAGCCCAGAAATGCCTACAACGGGACATAGAAAAGAGTTCAACTGGCTTACCAACTTGAGCCTTTGTCCTACACCTTGTTCTGGGACGTCCCTTAGCAGAGAACTAGCCTATCACCCACCCATGAAGGTGAGCTTCTATGCTGTGTTTTCTTATTCTGTGCTCTATTATCAATATTTAAAGGTCACTCTTTAACTTGAAAAATTTTTTAAAGATACTTTAAAATAAAGCGACGAGTCACTCGGCATATAAAGTCACGAGCTATTTGGCATTGCTGTGCTGGGGTTTGTTAGGCATATCCCAAATCTTGCAGGTTACGAAGGGAAGGATATCTGTTTCTGGGCATTATACAGCTTCAGACCACAGCATTTTGCCATGGCAAGGGCTTCTCAGTTAAGGGTAGACTTGTCACATGAGGCTTCAAAGGGAGTTTATCGTGGAAAATGGAATGTCTATTCTGTTTCTCCAGAGTCAATCAGCAGTGAAGAGAATTAGGAAAGTTGTAGTTTTAAAACACTAATTTTGAGTATAAATGTCCAATTATATGTTCTGCAATGAGTACTTTGAACTTCCTGTCCTTAACTACTACGTGGCGATCATTGACCTTACCTAGGAAGATGGGCTAAAACATTTGCAATGTTAGTTTGTAAGTCTAGCTGCAGAAAATGTTTAAACTTGTTGCAGTTATTTTAACAACTTTTTTTTTTTTTTTTATCTTTTTCTTTCTTTTCAGGGATGCACTGGGAAAGGCAAGAGACAGTGAGAGGGGGAGGCAGAGGTTCCTATTTGCCGTCATTGTGTACTTGCTGGGGTCTTTTTCTGAATGACTCAGTAAAGTAGAGACAAAGTAGTTTCTAAGAAAAAAAAAATCATCTATTGTGCACGAATGTATTTTTCAACAAAAATGCTTTCCAGGTCATCATAAATGTTCTGTAATATTTACTAGAGACCTTATTTTTCATCCATAAATAGTTTCTTTTATACTTCAAAAGACAGCGTCTTTCTGGCTTGGAATTAAACTCGAAGTGTTGCTTTATCAGACCATTTGTTGTTGCAGTAGCTGGTTGATTACAAACGTACATCGTTTTTTTTTGTCTGGTCTTTTTAGAGGCCAATCACTATGGTAACCACATTACAGAAAATTGCTTGGTCTCCTTAAAATACCCTTCAGAAAAAGGTCATTTGTTATTAACATTTTTCTGACTAAAGTCAAAATGTTAGCAACGTCAAGAATATTGTCACCGCTTGTATAGCTGCATGTTTTTTTCTGTACAGCGTACCTTTCAGTTAACTATCAAAACAGGACAAAATATTGACTCTCCAAAACAATTGTAGAGCAGCAAACTTTTGAATATGTTTTGAAATATGGAGATCCACTCACGTCCCTGAGTTTCAGCTGTTAGCATACACAGCTTTGTTCCATTGTTTCTGTTTCTCTGGTTTTGAGAAAAATCCAGGCTGAATTTACTTTCTCCACCTCTGCACACTAGTGCACCGTTGAAAGGAAGGGGCAGGCAAATGACTACTGCAGACAGCCATCTGTTGTTGAATTATGAAATAGCTGTTCTGGGTAGCCATTTAAAAGCCTGGAAATGGCTGGTTAAAGGTTTCTGCTCTCAGGGTGAAATGCATCCAAGGGGTGTTAGATGGGAAAAATCATGTCTGATTATAATAATAGGGTCCTAGCCTGTGAAGTGAGAATACACAAAGTTGTTCTCTTTCTGGCTTACGCCACTTGTGTTCTGCTTGATTGGACATGTTATTTCTTTGCCGTTTTACATTATCTATGTTGCTGGCAAAGGATTCTCACATTTGTATAGTTTTCTTGTTTTGCAGATAGCTATTTCCATCCAACTTTTATTCAAGCACAGCAAACAATTAAAAAAAAATAAATCCCTTTTCTTGGAGTTCCATCATTTTGGAATTGACAAACAAGTTAAAAAGGCTGCCAAAGGAAAGCACTAGTTGGAGGAAGTTAATTCGCATTGATGTGTGCATGCCACTGATAGCAAGTTATGCCTATGACATTCTGACATTGCTTCTCAAAAAAGAGAAAGAGTGGAGTGGAGTGAAAGACTAAGAGGATGTTCATTTAATTGGGAAGCCTACTGAGATCTGAGGCAGCTGAGGCAAAGGATGCACCCTTTTTCTGCACAATGGCATTGGTTGAAGGTTGTATATAAGGTGGCCTTATTAAAGTGACAAGGCAATTTAATTCTTTTGTGCACAATGATTCTACTTCATTGATTTACAATGGGAAGGATATAATTTTGCTAGTGTTGGCAAAAAGCTCAAATGTCAGGCTTTTCAAATTGCCATACTTGCCTTGTTCAGGATGAATAATGAATAAGTCACCTTTTGTCTACAGTTAAATATTCTTGAATAAATACAAAGAACATAAAAGACATAAATGATTGCCTGATTTATATTTAAAATAAAGATCAACATTGTGATAAATGGTTGAAAATGCTTAGTGTGAAGTAATATGACTATGCTGATAATTACATTATCAATTAAGGGGCAGCCCAGGTGTGGAGTGTTGCAGAAGAGATGGCAGAGAGAAACCCCTAGTGTGGAATGTGCCAGACTTAGCTGTCTGGGAGGTATGTGTGTGGGGAAGAGACCCTTAGCTATGCAGAGGATCTCATGCTTAAAATTCAACCATTTAATATACCGAAACATCCATTCTCTCAGGAAGCTGTAGCTGTTTCTCCTCACTTTGTCACAAGCAGATGCGTTGGTCTCATTTCTGGAAGCTGATCTTGCTCCATTTATTCCTGATAGTTTGGGTGGGCAGAGAAGACTGCTCATTGGTTCTCAGGATCTGCCTTTATTCAGAGAGGAACAGATCACAAAGACCAATGTTTGTAACTGGCAATGTTGTCAAGGCCTGGGTAAAAGAAGTGGAACAACTTTAAAGAAATGAGATGCAAAAATGTACTGAACACTCAACATCTGATTCCTAGACTACAAGCAACAGGTCTCATCTCCACATGCATAAGCACACAGCCTCCAGTTTGGTTAAAATAATTGTGTTGAAATCATGCCTACTTCTGATGTGTTGCTCTTCCTCTTATAAAAAGCTTAGGCTCTCTTAGGTTGATCAGAAAGACGGTGGATTAACTGCTTAGATATTTCTGCTAGATGACAGGTGTGCTTTGGACTTGTAGGCAGCCTTAGAAGTAGCTGGCTGGCATTGAGAGTGTATTACGAAGATCTCAGGATGTTCTATGTGGAAATGTGAGAGGACAATGGAGCGTGTGCAACATATGCCTGGGACCTACAATACTTAGATCATGATGATGAAAGGAAGATTCAGTGCTTCCATGCAAGGAGACCTTACAAAGGTGTTGTAGGCAACTTCAACACCTTCATAGTTCAATGTGCAATTTTACACCTAATCACATACTTTTATTATTTACGTGTATGTCTGAGAGAAGAGCATTTCTGGGACACTTAAACAAACAGCTCTCCCTGAACCCTTCCAGAGATGTGCTGTGTGGCACTGAACTGCCATCAGTAAGAGAGCATCAGCAGGAACTATTACATCCACCACGCAGAGAGCTTCTGTTGGCAAACTGAATAGTACGTGAGGACAGCTCTCTAAATGAACCAAGCTGGAGTACAGAGATTGCAGGAGAGTTTTATGTGCATTGTTGACAGCAAAGATATGGAGAGATTCTTCTGTGTGGGCAGAGGCACCATGTGCTCTTCTATTTACTCTCTCCTGTGACATCTTTAATCTGTACTTGTACCTGTCTTTTCTCCTTCCTTGCTCAGGCTCTCCTTGTATCATCTTCTCATTCTCCTGTATATTTCCTCGTTCAGTGGATCCAAATGATCTCCTTTTGGTCCTTTGTTCCAGGTCCATAATCTCCAGAACTAGTCTTGTTTACCACGTGTATGTGCTCTCATTTCTCCCAATATTTTTTTTTCAGTCTAATTTCACACCCCCATGAAGCGTGCTTCAATATAAATTGAGAAGGTACTATTTCACCTTCTTTCCTTCTCGTTTCTTCCAAAAATTTAACAATAACAAAAACAACAAAATGGCAGCTCAAAGCTTCTTGCTTCATCTGTTCCTGCCTTATCTGTTAGCAGTGTGCTGCTTGCTTTCCTCCACACACGGTAATGGTAATGGCCAGTAATGCTGCTCAGGAGCAGAAAATTGCCTTTTCCACTTTTTACCAGAGAGTTAGGCCAGATGTAGAGAGTGTCTAGTTTTCCCCTTGCTGCTGAGAGCTCTTCTTGCGAGTGTCCCCCTACCCTCTCTATAACAGGTTTGTCGCTAATTGACTGTTTCCTGAGGAGTTTGTGTGTTTACAGCCGGCATGCAAAAGCTTTGGGTACTTTTAGTCTTCCCTGCTTTTTCTGAAGAACTGCTGGCTGATGACTCTTGTAGTACCTCCTTCTGATGTGGCTTCTAATTCCTAGACCTGATTAGTTTTAAAGTTATATTAAATGTTATGCTAAATTATTATTCCGCAGAGGGTCACTGTTAGAAAATAAAGTTTTGTTTCCTATGATGTTATCTGAAAAATCCATATGCATAGGAACTTACCATTCCAAAGCTGCAAAATCTCCTCCTTTCTTTGTTTTTGCTCACATAAAATGGAACAAGGTGAAGTTCTGATGTCATATTGTAAAGGAAAAAATGCATGAGAACACGAACATTGCATGCTACTTCTAGAGATTCTGAATAATTTTAAGCTACACATGGTTTAAAAACTTCCAGTAAGCAAAAATGATTCGGTTTGTGCTACCACTTACCTATGTTGTATGGAATATCATACTGTAGGCTGCACTTTTTCTTTCAAGTTACTGCTATGGATCTAATTTAGTTGCTGTGAAAGATTCTGTACATCTGGATCTTTGGAAACAAACTAGCTTATGACTTCTTTGAGTTCTGTGACAATTGCACAGTCACTGCAGGTTTACTTGCAAAACGAGACTGTTGTGTATGAGTGTGGTGAGCTACAGAGGGCAGTGAAGGTAGGTAGGAGAATGCAGTGTGTAGTATGACTCCTTTTGGACCCTGTGCAGAATCCTTGCTGAGCCCCATTTTCAGATCTCTAGCAACTTTCTTGTGTTAGGAACAAAACCAAAGATGAAGCAAGATATTTCTTTGGTGCAATTGTGTTTATATCCAAAGAACATCCAAATCATTCAGGACAGTCTGTTTGCTCAGTTATAGAGTAGATCCAAGCAAATTGTTGAGTGAAGATGACCTAAGTCTGTTTTCAGAGAATCTGTTTGCTGCGAATTATGTGTTTGAAATGCTTTGTATTCTCACTGTACCTTTCCCTAGAACTGTCCTGTTGTGTTCTTTTTTTCTAATTTTTATTTTTCCTTTTGATGTGTGCCTTTATCAATTGCTCTTCTATCTACAGCAATGGCCATACTATTCTCTCTGTTAAGCTGGGGGGGCCAGCTTCTGCTCAAATCTTGCCTCTTCATTTTTTGTTTCAGGGTCGATCCAAGATCTTAGGTTCTTCCTGAATGAAGAACAGAGATTATGATTAATCTTCTTTGCTGGCATTTTCTGGGGGTCCAGCTTCACATTATGGCCATGAGGTACAGGAGTGAGATATGCTATTAGTGTATTAAAAGTATCAGACTCTTTATGAAAAGCTTGTAAGAGACCGAAAAAAGTCACCTTGTTTACATGTCTGCCAGCTATGATTAATAAGAACTCCCCTGGAATGTAATCTTCATTATTTTTTTTTTTGTTGTTTGCTGGGCCACCTGCTACCATGAAAAGCAAGTGTAAAAGACTTTGAGAGGCTTAACTGGTAGTGTAATGAGAATACACGTAGTTTGAATACTGCCCATCTGCAGGGGGAGGGGAGAGTGAGACATGCAACTGATGTTCCTGTGAGGACCAAACATGCACCAAATTTTCATTTTCACCCAAAAGACTTACAGAGAGCAAGGATTTCCCAGTCAACACCCATTAAGCAAAAGAAATCAGTATACAGGGACCATTTCTAGTGCAAAAAATGGCTGACAAGAAAAAGAATAAATTATTTGCTAACTACATGTTTGTCCTATATCTAGAAAATGCTGAAAGAATGGAATGTTTAAAAGACTCACATAGTTCTCAATGCATTGTAAGTCTTCCTTGCTAGGTTCACTTTTACATTAATCTCTTCTAGTACTGGGGACTGTTAGTGTTGAAGGCCCAAAACTGAGACAAGGAGTTTTCCAGTTGGATCAGTTTCTGCCATCCCCACTTCTCCCAGCTCCATTCTTCTGCCAGGAGAAATGTCACATAAGCTGCTTTTTTTCATTTAGTATGATGATACTATTTTTTAAAACTAAAGACTAAGGAAACTGGAAGTATAAAGACGAATACTACCTTTTACTAACTCATGTAATTCCAGCATCTCTCTTTGTTTTGACATTAAAATAAGTCTCCTGAGAAGAAACCGAATGTTATACCATTGAGATGCCATTTTTCAGAAGGATTTATAAAGCATTGTTCAGGTAACAGGCTCTCCAAACCCTCTTTGTCTGAGCGCTGTGCAAGAAAGCAGTGGAGTAGCAACTAGCGAGTAGAGCAATTCTTCCCCATCCCTCTTAAAAAAAATAAAAAAAATAAAAAAATGAGCACTGTGCAGACTCCAGGACTTATGTGAACCGTGTTTTGCAGGTTGTTCAATTACACTCACCTGTCATCATAGTTTAGGTATAATTTGAAATCTGGGAAGAGATCAGTGACTGCAGTTCAAAAACTGCCTTATATGTGTAATTGGAATTCTTTAAACCTGAAAATCCTAGGTTAGAAATAAAAATTGATGAGTTGCCTATATATATGTGCGCGTGTATTTCTTCTAGACAGAAATAGTTTGTTTTCTTTCTGTTTTAAGGACAGGTAAACCTAAACAGTGTGTGATGAGTTCTACACAAAGACCCTTCTCAGCAATTGATCTAGTCATCTTCTTCGCTTGATGTATGAGGAAGCACTAAATACTTGTGATCCTGACCTTCTAATTCTGCATGCTAAGCTTCTCCTAGAATGTATTTTAAAGATAGCAAGCTGAATCTCTCCTTTTTTTCCCTGTGAAGGTCTTCCCATAGACTTTCTCGTTTTTATTTTTTATTTATTTTTAATTTATTTTTTAGATCAGGAGATACAAAATGTGCAAGTATTTCAGTGTAGCATGCCCTCTGGTTTTGTTTATGAAAAATGGACCACCAAGGAGTGGCTGGGAGGTGAGTTACTGCCAAATCTTGTCCTCTCATTGTCTCATGTTCTTCAGTGTGGGACTTCATGGGGACATGGGCAGAAGGACAGGTAGAAGAAGAGTGAAGGATCTTTGCAGGGCTTTGGGTTTCAACACCTGGTTTGCTACTCAGCTCATGGCAAAGGAAAGGAAGATGGGAAGAGTATTTGCCAAGCCCTGTAGCCTGCTGTCTGTAAGAAAGAGAATGGCTGTGGCTGTTGGCTTCTTTTAGTTGTGAGCTCTCGATGACGTGCAAATGTCCTCTGGGTGAGACACTTAGCTTACACCCCTACAGACCTTGTGAATTGCCAGCAACAGCAGCTCGTTATGGTGATCTGAGACATCAGGAAGAACACAACTCAAGTTCTGGATTCACCTTTTATATGAGCTAGAGAATTTTGCACATGAACAAAAGGCATTTTGAAGTGCTGTTTGAAGGTTCCCTTTGGCTAACGCGATACAATCAATACGCTGAAGTGCACACTGGCTCCCTGACATACAAGACAAACATTTGCTGTAATTTTATTTGCTTTTTGGAGCAGCATGCGAGATTTAAACAACAAAGGCTTGTCTTACTAGTGAAATAAAGACCAGTGGGAGTACATGTACCATAGGCAGAAAGAAAGAGAAGTTGCTCCTCCTTTGCCTGAAAGACATTTGTAAATTCTGGCCAAGACATAATTTTCCATGCATTTCTTTTCAAACTTTGAAGTACAAATTAAAAATAATACTTCTACTCTTTGATTCCTCAAGGACTAGTGTGATATCTTGTTATTAATTGCAGCTTTTCCTCATGTTTTGGTTTCTAAAGATGAGCTGTGATTCTGTTTTCTGAGGCTGTTTGCTAGAGCAGATCATCAATAGATGAGACTAAAAGATGATCCCTTAGCAATACATTTTCTCCCCTCTTTTTCACTGCTTTTCTTGGCTTCTTCCCTTTGTTAGATTTAAATGTTTGTGATTTTCACCTCTTTATCCATCATAGCACACCATTGACTGAATAATACACTTTTATTAAGCCTCCCTCTTTCTGTGAAATAAATGCCAGTAATAATCAGTCAATCATTCAATCCATATGAATGTGGAATTTAGATGTGGCTGCTTGAATCAGGTTTATAATATACCGTTTCTCGGTACAGCATGTTCTTTGATAGTATTCTTCTAAACGACTGTTTCCAACTGCACTTGAAAGCACCTATGAAAGAAATTGTTCGTGGCGCTATACTTAGTTTAAATCTCCTTCTCTTTTCTCTAGCATTTTTGTTTGTATTTCATTTCTATGCAAATTACATCTTTGTGAGGTGGTAAAATTTTACAAAGTAGTTGAAATGCAGCTATGGAATGAATTATGGGAGAAAATTTGGAAAATATGCTCGTGAAAGGAAAACTGAGCAAAACATTTAAATCTAATTGTGTATTATTCAAAGAGAATTTCAGAGCAACTCTTAGTCAAGTATTACATAAATGTATACCTATATTAAATGATTAATTTGCCACAGGTAATATACTTGAACTCATGGACTATTTTCCCATTAGCCTGTGCACGTAGCACTTCTCAGCTGAAATACAGCCGAGGTATACAAATGCATTTAACTCCCTCATGGGGAATTGTGGAGGAGGAATTGTGACTGCAATGCTTGTAAACAGCTAAACAGCAACAGCAGTCACTACCAGTGTCCCAGTACTTTGTTTCTATTAGAGCAAGAGTGACTGAGTTGAACCTTGCAAGGAGGGAATCCTCAATGAGCAAGAATAATTTCCCATCCTCCCAAGTACAGCGTCCACTCCTCTTAAATTCATTAACAGCAGCTGACAGATCTACTGTGAGTGCTCTGAATAACTACCAGATTCTCAGCAATTGATCTCCAAAATGGGAGGCTTGATCGCTGTGCATTTGTCAGTCAAGAGTAATTTCCACGATTTGTACCTACACGAGATACCTGCTTCCTCTCATGAGACAAAGGCAAGCATTGTGAAGATTCATCCCTCATTTCATCATTCACCTAGGAAGGTTGTGGGACCAAAACAGCTGTCAGGAGACTAGAGGGACTTCAGTACATTCAGTGCCTCCATGAGAGAGAGGAGTTGAAGTCCAGCCCAAAGGTTGCACTGGCATCCAGAAGATACTGTAGCAAATCTCAATGTAAAACTTTTTTCTTAAAAAATGCCACTTAGGCTTCCCTGTTCCCAAGTACTAAGCTGCTCCCTCTGGATGTCCAGGAACACTGTGTCACAGGTGCTGGGAACTTGCAGATCTGCTAACCTGGGTGCTATCAACACCTGCCATTCTGATAGCCTTAATTCTGACTTCCCTTCTGGCACTACCATGTCTAGACATGCCCATTCATTCTTCATTCATACCAGTCTTAATATTGCTATTACAAATCTCTTTTTTCATGAATGGTTTTAATCACTTTGAGTTTCTGCACCTATGGACTGTTTCCTCACTCCTTAAAGATTGGCAGTGATGACCCTTTGCTTCCATGGAGCACATAGACCCCCAACAACGAACAATGTTTTCTAAGCTACCTGTGTAACTAAGGAAGGGACCCAGTAGGGCACTCAGGGACACGCAAACTGAAAGGCAGGCAGATTTAAGGCACTGATGTCCGATATTGCAATCCAGGCTCCCCTTCTCTAATTGCCAGCTCAACCCAGAGGTGTATGTGGTACATCCCAGCTTGAATCCTGAGTTCCTCGTGAAGTTCTCTAGCTGGAAAAGACAGGTGATTAGGTGGTGCCTGATGTTGCTGAAGGTCCATCGCTCACTGTGCATGCCCCTTAAGGAAAAACCCAACACATAGCAGCTTGTAGGTGTCACATTCTGCATGATTCTGTTGAAACTTTATAGAATGCTACGTTAGTTTTCAGTGTCCTCAAACCATAAAAGAGATTCATTGATTGGATGCAACTCAACGGAATTATGACAGCGAATGGAATGTTCAAATAGTACTAGTAGCCAAATTCAGATACAATTTATTAGGACAGTAAAAGACAGGAATGTCCTACTTAATCTTAGTAATCTCAAAATGTCAGTCCAACTAGTCCTCTAGGTTTCATATATAATGTGTTTAGAGGTAGGCATCTCCAAATGAATTCAGATGGAAACTATAAAATTACATATAATCCAGAAAGATGACAAGGCAGTTATTAATCGCTGTCTTTCACAAAAGAAGGACTATGGAGCACACAGGTAAATCAACACTGTGTCTGTGAAGCAAAAAAAAGAAAACCAACAAAAAAACCAAAACCAGTGCATAATTAAATTATGTAACACTTGGTCATAGAACACAGTAAAATAAATAAATAAAAATATTTAAAAGGGTGTAGAGAAGTTCAAGGATAAGACAATCACAGGGTTACTGAAAGTAGTTATTTGACTGTGACCCCTGTTTTGTGTCACTGTGCTCCTCAATGAAACTGGGAGAACATAGCAGGGACAAATATTTCCCCTTTACTGGCAACTTGCTAAAATCAGAAACAGGGTATTATTTTGAATGGGCTTTGTCATTTTAGAGATTTTATCTTCCTCTTGTCTCCTTAGAACTAATGAACATCCCTGAAGTAACCTCAGCACACTATAACTGACAAGGTTTTTGCAAGCATTATGTTGCAGGAATACTTTCTCAGAATGGTTTCAAGGGGCACAGTAAGATAGTTCTGAGTTTCTATTCCTAAGGGAGCTTATGACAGAAGAGTAAAAGCATAATTTTTCAGAGTCAATGGGACCTCGTACTCAGAATTTAAAGGAAGTTCTGTGAGTTAAGTTGGAAAAAAATAACAACAAAAGTTATTCTTGATTTTGAGTGTGCATAAAAATCTAATTTTAGTATTGCAAATGCTTATTTTTCAACTTCAGGTAGAGCATTTGAGTTTACTGATGTGACAAGTATAGCAGAGAAGGGGAAAATGCTGCTTTTTAATGAAAGCCTCTACTGGAGTTTTCTTCGAATGGCATCAAACACCTTCAAGGGAGTTTGCTTCCCAAGTCACCAAGATACCTTCCTTCTCCACCTTTGGTTCCTTTCCAGGCATTCCATAGGTAATCATAAAGTGTGCTTCCCCTGCATCCCATAAGGTGTCCCTGCTCTGGGTAGCAAATCCCCTCAGTCTGAAAACTGATCTGGATTGCTGCTCTTGAGCACTCATTGAGATGGGCTCCATGCCTGGACACTGGGGCTGATGGCTTTGCTGGGCAGCTCTGGGAAGGGCCCAGATGGCGTGTGGATTTCTTGGGAATCTTTAGCTTCACTTTCCTGCCTGTTACTGTCTCTCTGCAACTTCATATCTTTCTAGTTGTCTACCATGTCTGTTGCGCAGCAGATGTCTTTGAGTACACTTCATGAGACCTTTGCAAGGGTTCTTGGTACTACAGGTCGTGCTGTGTATGCAGAGTGACATAGGTTAAAGAGCTTTTTCTGAGTAATATAATTACAAATATCATTGACACTGACATGTGTGACTGGTGGAATTTCTGAATGAAAACGGAAACTTTTGCTCCAAGCCCCCAGCAGAACGCCATTCATCTACAAAGCTGCTCTTTTCATAAGAATAAGCATGGAGAGCTATAACCTCATTTAATATTCCTAGGGAAATATTCAAATGTTGTTCTTATTAGGAGCATCATCGTGTTCTTAGTGTTCCTGGCACTTGGACTTTCTTGTAGAAAGTAGAATTTCTTACGTTGCTCCACAGAAGAGGACAACAAGCAGGCCAGATTTGCTTGGGGAGTCCTTTCCTGTGGTATCTTCATGGAGACAGCTTGCAAAAGTGAAAAATTCAGTTAGTTCGTCCCAAAGCTTTATCTTGCTGATATCATACTGTACGTCCACCAGAACACTTGAGGCCTACAGCTGGCAGCACACTGGGCAACTAAATGATTGGTTCAGGTGGGTTGGGGATATGCATAATATGGACTGAAAAAAAAAAGATGACAGCACTGTTATTCTGGGAACAAATTCAAGTGATCTGAGACCAAAACCAGTGCACATTTTGCCTATGGAGTATTGATTAGAGTCTTTCTCTCTTCACAATAGTTGAAACACATTCAGACTAGAAGTAAAGGCACAATGAAGGAAACTCTTGAGAGTGTGGGAAATTAAACATTGTTATAATTTATCAAGGGAAACAATGTCCTTCACTGCACAAATTTCAACTCAAGATGAATTCATGCATGCATTCCAGTTCAAGTACAGCTTTTGAGCCTGAAATAACACATACAGGGAAAATCTCATACTGTGCAAAATGTACAAGGTTATGTTAAATGATTATTTTTGCCCTTTAAGTCTGTGAGAGTCACATTGTTCCTGTCTGCAAGAAAAAGGAGCCTTGCTAAAGATGTAGAGCATCCACAGAGTGGTGAGGCACTGGCACAGGCTGTGCAGAGAAGCTGTGGATGCCCCATCCCTGGAGGTGTTCAAGGCCCTGGGCAGCCTGATCCAGTGGGTGGAAGCCCTACCCACAGGAGGGGGTGGGACTACAACGGACACAAAGAGCACCATAACACTATTTGATAGAGCAAATTCTCAGCTACAAAACACTATTTTTCAGCATAGTCACCACCATTAGCTATGCATTTTTACCAACGATGAACAAGAGCCTGCATGCCATGCTCATAGAAGTCTGCATGGCTGTCTGGAATGTGTCTTGTCTTTCACATTGCTGTCACCACTGCTGAAGTGCACCACCCACCACCTCACTGTGCTGACATCTACTGTTTGGTCTCCACAAACGTGCAGCAAGCATTAATGAATGTCAGTGAGTGCCATTTTCTCTGCATGGAGGAATTCAGTTCCACCCCTTTGCTTCATCTGTACTTCCATGTCAGACAACATTGTGTCAGGCTGCCCCTCTGCTGCCATCTGTCGCACAGCAACAACATGGAATGGGATATTGGTGGGAAGGTTCTACCTTTACTGCCATACCACCAACATCTGCCCCTGAGGTCATGAGCCAATGTAATAGAACAGGAGGCATTACTTTTGGAGCCGCCATCATAGATAGGCTCTAAGGTCCCTTCCTACCCAAGCCATTCTATGATTGTGTGACAAGGTTCCACAATCCAAAGCTAGCCGATGTGCAATTGGGAAGACTGTTTTCTGTTATGGTTACTGGGTGGTAAAACAGCAGCCAGACTCTTCTGTGCTAGGATATCAAGATGTTAAAAATGCACCTTTCTCCATTAGAAAAGATAAGAGGATAATTGGATCAAATTTCCTCAATTTTTTTAATATTTCTATCTTTTATATATATATATATATACTTTAGAGCATTATTTAAGATTCACATGCCTGGTACATCACACATGCCTACCCAAATGCCTTTCTCCATGAGAAAAATTGTATCTTTCATCAAGGTAATGTATTTTTTTTTAAACTGTCAGAATCGTTCCGATGAAATGCATGAAGAAATCAATAGCAGAATTGTATTAGAGAAAAACCACAGCTTTGCTCACAGTTAAAGGTTTCAAGTTCAATAATGCTGGACTTTAAAGAGAAGGAAAGAAATCTTTTTTTTTTTTTTTTTTTACTGTAATGCACTTAATGCACCACACAGAGAAGAATAGAAGTGCTGTCCAATAGACCCTTTGTGTTTTTCCTCAACCTTTTCTATCCGCTTATTTTTCCATTTCTTTTTAATTCTCCTTGCTCATTTTTGAAAAGACCCCCCCCACTAAAAATGAAGCTAATTCCTTCCAATAGCACTGCACCAGATATAACTATATCCTGTCACAAATATCAGTGATGTTTACAGAACTATATTTATCTTGAAATATCGGTAGAAACAATATTCTTGGTTCTGTTCTTCCGAGGCAATGCAAAGAAAGACAAAAGAATGAGCTAACGCCGTACGTCCAGGTTGGTACGCTTCGTTTTTTCAAACATTTTTGTTCTCAGCCTGTTAATACACAGTGAGAAGAAGAACTAGATAAGCAAGGTGTAACTGCCTGCCTCGTACTACAAACAAGACTAGTTATCGAGAATTGTTTTCTTCAGGGAACCTTTTCTGTCAGGAACGTAGGACTGGCCCAAAACAGCTGCTGCTGCTTGGAGCTGTTCCTATCTACTTAGCCACTTTCAAAGCTACAGCTTTGTTATGTTGCCCTCAGTAGTAGTCTCTTTAGTGTCCCTACGTTGTCTTCTTCAATTTAAATCCACTTCAGACAGCCATTTCTCAAACCCTTCCTTTGAACTGAGCTTGCTTTTATCCCTGCTGTCTTAGAATATTCCTCCCACCAACAGCTAGTCTTTCCTTACATTCTTTTTGCATTACTCTGTGTGGGCTTTTCTGCTCGCTAACACTCACAGAGAGTTTTGCTTTCTGATTTTAAATAGCATTTCTAATAAATAGTATTGCTTTACTAATGTGAATACTTACTTTTCTGGTTAGGGCTAAAGGATTTCTGCCAAGGACAGACAATAGCCTGCATCCTTACAGCAATCGAAAATGGGCTTAGGTCCACGTGATCTGACCATCCTCACATTAACAAAAAAGCACAGTGGGTTGTGTTCCCTTCGATGTCCCACACTAGCTGGAAAGCTGGTTACCTTCTGCTAGTAACAAACTGTGACCCAGTTGCCACCTGAAAATCAGAGTCCTTGGAAATACTTACACAAGCATGAGTGTGGTTAGGGACCTGTTGTCCTGCTAGACCACTGCCAATCACGCTGGCTGACAATATAGCCAGGTCTTCCCCTGCTCCCCTGGGCTGTCCACTTCCTGCTCCAGGGAGTGGTTTCTGTTTGATGGCTGCCTAACACCACCAGTTATTTTCTCACCTCCCCAGGAGCTGCAAACAGCAATGATGAGGTACTCCTATGCTGTTTGTTTTTTTGAAGATCCCGCTAAATGTCCCTCCTCTCAGCAGGGAGAAAAAGACACGACAAAACATGCCGGTGAACGCTTGTTTACACCCTCAAATGCGCAGTGCCAGTGCTTTTAGCCTGTCTGTACCAACTGCGTACGTGTTCTTGTCTCTCCTCATGGACTTCTCTCTCCTCATTAGCCTGAGAAGAAGAGCGGTCTCTGCTGCTGATTCCCAACTGCTGAGGCACTTCTCTGGTGAGTCAGGGAGCGGCCCTGTGGGATGGCTGCTGGAAGGCTCAGCTGGGGAGGGGATAAAAATTTTGAAAGCACGTTTGTTTTTTTGAGTAAGCCTAAGACCTTTCTTAGGGAGCAGATAAAAAAATGATTGGAACAATGAGAGAGACAATACATTAATTAATCTAAATTAAATTTATCTAATCCTAGCAGATGTGGAAATATTGTAAAAAGAGTTAATGAAGTTATTCTGTAGTTCCTTGCCTTCCCCTTTCATATCTTGGAGACACCTGTGGTCACTTGTGTCTAATGCTCTTCTCTAAGGCCTTTCTTTACTCTTGAGCTCTGAAGCAGAAGGTCAGCTGTGATCTTGGAGAGGAGAGAGATGACTGGCAGTGCTTTGACTTGCACATGCATGGAAATGATAAAGTGATAGGGACTGCCTGGTGCTGACTGCTTCCAGTGGTTTAAAGTGGACTATGTCACTGCCTTTTGAAAAGGGACAGTTTCTGTTTATTGGCTAAATAGTGATTTTACCAGTCAGATGGGTCAGACACTTAAGCATTTTTGTTGTGAGGTAAAAGTCCCAGGTCTGTGCCCAGAAATGCTTATTCCATCTGTCTCCTGTGTCGGGTCACTCCAGTCTCTTACCAGAGAGCAGGTCAAGGTAAAAGGAAGGCCAGGACCTGCTGGGAAAGCCAAAGAACCACCTTTGCTTGAGTGGGAGGTTGTGATGGGAGAGAGTGTAAGCCTGCTGCTGAAGTTAGACCTGAGGAGATGGGAAGCACTAGCAACGTCTGTGGAAAGAATAAATGAGAGGAGGAAAAGGCCTCGTGCAGAGTAGCATCTGCTGGAAACTCTCTGCTGATGTTGCTCTTTTCTGGGTGGTTAAGGACATCCCTATCATATTTTTTCAAAGGTGTGGGAGGGATTGATCCCATGGAAACATTAGTGAGGAATATCTGGTAGAAGTAAGTCAATGGTTTTTAAGCAGCTCTGGTTTTTAAATGGCAACTTGGCAGCTTCTCTTGCTTGCCCTGTGCAGTTCTCTAGCAAAATGGTGCGGATGACCCTGGGGCTATTTCCGTGCTTGTTGTTGTCCTTACAGAGCACTTAGTACATTGTATTGACTGCTCCATTCAAGGGCATCTTCCCACTCCACAGCGTCAGTCTCTTGTGCATGTTGAGGGACACAAATCAGTCATGGGTTTCCAGCTCCAGTCACACTTTTATACAAGTAAACTGGCTTCTGGTATAGCGCCATGTAAAATATTGTCTGCAGTATGAGCTTCACAACAGGTGGTATTGTGCTGTTTGCCATTGGTTTGCTTGGTACTTTGTGTAATGTGCCTTTTCACATCTGCTGTGAATGCCACCTGTCCTGAATGAAGATAGTAAGCGAATGAGAGAAGGGGCAGAGTGCAGCCCTTTACTGTGGGGGTCCATCCTCCCAGTCAGCTCAGCTTTTCAGGGCATGATACCCTAATAAAATGCTGTCTATTAGTAAGATTTCCCTAGTTTGACAGATCATCTATGATTAAAAAATGTAGGGTTAGAGACAAAAGATATTTTCAGAAAGCATCTGCTGTAAACAAAATAGTGCACGTGTGTGTGGCTGCATATAATAGATACACACAAACATACAGAGATAAATTGTGGGAGTACTGCAAAAACTGGCAAGATTTTGTGTGTATATATATGGAGACCATGTTCATAGCTTGCATGTGTACCCATAGACAAGTTTAAATTCTTTATGCAAAGGTATGAGATCTCTTTTGATGCTCAGTGTTTTTCTAATCTTCAATAGCTTTTCCACACAGAAATAGTGCTAAGAGTATAGGAATTTGTGATTACGTTGTGTTCCTGGGTAGTGGTATAGTACAGATGCTCCCAGTGCCTGGGTGTTCCAGCAAGCCTCATGAGCACAAGATGGAACTGCTGTATCTGAGTAGATGATTTTCACTGGTTTCAGTATACTTTTCTAAATAGTACTACTTTTCAGAATATAAACGGTTTATAATCATATAAGGTTCATTTTTCGTTTCTGTTTCACAAAGGACTTTAACAGTCTCAATATTCCAGTAGAGAAACTCTGACTCACTGAAGTGAGCATCAAGAGCCAAGTCCCCTGGCATTTTAATGGGCTTGAGCCCTAGATCTGAGCCTCAGGAGCAGCATTTTAGCAAGATTCTTCATCATGAGCTGAGCCCATCCTGAAAAGAGAACCAGAGAGGAAATCCAGCATATTCCGCTCTTCCTGGTTTGGGCTCCACTGTAGTTTTCAGAGAGCAACACCCCAAGGGAGAATTTTTGTCTGTGAAATCTGTACGAGGTTGAGAGAAGTGCCCTGATGTGACTCTGCTCAGGCCCAGTAACAGTAAAAATGCACAATGAATGAAAAGGAATAAAGCACAAAATGAGAGTTGTTTTCTTGTAAAACTAATTCAGGACTTGATGTTTCTGCATCGGTCAAACCCACTAGCACAGCCCCAAGTTGGACTTACGGTAACAACTGCAGTTTATTTTCTTCTTTTGCTTTTCAGAAGTTGATATCAAACCATTAAAAGATAAAAATGAATTAATTCCATTTTTGCTGGAACTGCGTAAAGACACCGAAATTGTCTCATAATCGGTAGTCTTAAATGTGCAGCACTTCAGTCATTCTGATGTGCTGCATGTAACTTTTTGGGACATTTCTTATTTTAGTGACTGAACCCATTCAGATCACAGTGGTACAGAGGCTGCATTCGTAACACAGCATCCAGGTGTCTTTGGCAAAGTCCATCTGCTACCAGTTCGATTCTACTCTTCTATCACGTTCTATGAGCCATTTAAAAAAATCAATAATTTTTAAATCTTTCTGTCTGATACAGCAAAACTGATCCGTTCCCTTTATGGTCTGACAGCGTAATTTTTATTTCTTAAAGAAAAGAATTAAATCCTAAACCTAATCTTGAGTTACACAATTGTTAAAAAGCCTCAGAAATTAGCAAGTGGCTTTCAGAAATGTTTAACTTAAAAACAGCCAGGAAGGTTGTTTTTTCTTTCCTTTTACATTTGTTAAAAAAATTATATTCCCTCCAAATGAGACCTTTGTGCCAAGTTTGATTCTGGAGCACAGCTTTACAGCTGAGCTAAAACCCCCTATAATAGGAGAAAAGTGACAGACCCTTAACTATAGTAGCATGAACAGCACTGCTATAATTCCTGGGTGAACTTTGTCCCTGGATGTGTGTTTTTGGAGTGTGCCGGGGTGACATTCAGCCTCTACATTCATTTTTATGATAATTCAGAGTAAATTGTGGTGCAATAAACTCTTCAAGCCTGTCTTTCTTGTGAAAGCCATGAATCAATCAGCTGCAGGCTTTTTTGGGTCTTTTCAATGTATAGTGATCATTTAGATTTGACATGCATTGTGAGACCTTGGCTTAGCTCCTCTCTATGGTCTGTCATTAATTCCAGCCTTTACTGTTCTGAAGTACAGTGAAGGATGACTGAGAAATCATTGCCCCTCTTCAGCTCTGTTATTGCACAAAATAGCAGCGCAATAATTTTTTGTCAATGTTTTACTCTAAAAGCTTTCTACATCAGTTTTGAAAAGGAAGCAATAAAGCCCATTCAATGGTATGAATAAAAATCCTTTGAGGTTTAGGCGCAGGGCTGCTTTTCTTCAGCTGGTAATCAAATTGGAGCTAAAATGAAATTGAGTTTTCTTATGAAAATAGCCTTTGTTGCTGGGAAGGCTGGTAATTCATAAACAATAACCTGCTCTTTTGTGTGGATAATAATATATTCATGTTCTTTCAATAGGGTAAAAGCCAGACCTAGTGCATTATGGTACAGTAAAAATAGCAGAAGGAGCTTGCTGGAATAATCTTGAAGAAGAAATGTAGCATTCGGTGACTTAAGCTTTCAGCTCCCATCTGAAATTGTACTTTGCTTTTATTTGCGAGCTGGGTTTTAGTTGTTGATTTGTTGCTGCTATACAATATTTGGTTAATTGTGGAAGATCTCAAGCTGTGCTCATCACTGCTCCCGCGAAGGCTGCTGCCAGCTGCTAGAAGCAGAGCCTGCTGCTACAGGATGTACACTATTCACAGGAGCAGCCTCTCAGCGCTGATTATCACTGAAGAGGTCCTCGCTCTCCATCGCTGCGCCCTGCACGCAGCCGGACTGCTGAGCGCGGGAGGAAGGCTCTCTCCCCTCTCCTCAGGGTAAGGCTAAAGGCGCGCGGCGGTGGGCGAACTTGGCTGGAAGCGGTCCCCCAGCCCGCGGAGGATGGTGTGTGCTCAGCCTCGGGAGCTGAGCGGAGGATGAGGGAGGATGCCAGGGGCAGAGCCAGGGTTCCCCACTCTGCTGCTGGGTGCTCTTGGAGACATCGCTTTGTTTGTGTGCTTTTGGGAACTCGTTGGGCGTTCCGTTTGGGGTTTGATCTGGCTCTGCGTTTTGGGGTGCACCTTGTTGTCACGCCTGTGCTTTGCGACTCGATGCTGAGGGTCTCAGTAGGGGTGGGGGATGCTTTCAGATTCCTTATGTGGGCAAAGGCAAGGGGCAAGCAGAAAACTCTGGGAGCATGTCCTGGCTGGGGGACTCCTTTCTTTTCCTCGGCTTGTGGGGACCAGAGGGTAAAGTTTGCTCAGAGTTCCTGAAATTGCCTCCCTGGGCTCTGTATCAGTGCATGCTTTCACCTGGAGGATGGCTGTGATGGTGTTGAGCTGTGAGAAGTGATAAAAATAAAATTGCATTCAGACACAGGCATGCAGAAATGCTTGTTTTGAGGCGTGTTTGCATGTAGGATGCAGGATTCCTCAGTCTTACCAACTGTATGCGCTGGAGTGGAGGATTGCTTCAGGATTTAGTTTAATTTTGATGAGTCTCCCTGCCTTGGTGACAGGAGTAGTATTAAAACACTCATCTGAATGCTTGGCGAGAGGCAACCTGAGAAGAGATAGCAGATCAGAGTTGTGCCGTTGCTTGGGGATTTCTATGGGACAGGAAGGCTGGAGGACAGACGATGTCTTGGTGGCAAATTGGAAGAAGCTTTACCCAGGGCTTTCTTACAGCAAAGGGCTGTGTAATCCAGCCTAGGCACTGCATGCTCCTCTCTTCAAATGCAATGAAGAATGGATTAATACCATGTGTGTTGTTCTCCCTATAAACTTTCACGGGGGTTCAGAAAAGTTTAAAAACACAAAACACACCCTCGGCAGTTGTAGAGTAAACAAGAACGTAAAGAGCAAAGATTTACAATGGGTATTATTTTCTAAGTAACATTGAATCTGTACCATATGCAAAGCTGTCTTGAGGTAGTTACATAGGTTTTTATTCATTTTTAACAGTGAAATTATATGCTTAGCAAAAGGAACTTTTAAAGGCACAGTGGTAACTGACAGTCACAGCAATATATGTCATTATCCAATTAGTATACACAAGTGTGTTTTTATTATTCACTTAACATACCTCTGTGTTTGGCTCTCATAAATACGATGTTTTATTTCTCAAAGTGTTTTAACATTGGGGTGCGTTTTACTGCTGTAGTTGGAGGTAATATATTTGCACATTAGGTTTGATAATGTCTTTGTTACTGATTGGATTAGCTCTGTTTAGAAGAAATTTCTAAAATGAAAAATTGTTTTTGTGGGTAAATGCTAGTTAGAAAAAATGTAGCATGTACTGAATTCCAATTTTCTTCCCAACTGGAAAATCTGCTTTATACTGCATTCAAAGTTGAATTGAGATAAATAATATTGCTTTTGTTTAAAAGAAAGATAATACAATGAAATTTCTGTGTGCCTTTCAATGAAATGTATTTAGCATATAATAGAGTGTTTTTTGGTACTTGCTAATATGAGAACAGAGAGTCTATTCAATTGAACCATCCTTTTTGTTTTGTTGAAAAATAAACTATCTAGCAATGCGTTGTTGGCATTTGTTTCCTGGGGATACTGGTGAACTGACAGATGTGATGGTGATTTTAGCTGTTTAATTACAGGCTTAGCAGAGTTGCGGTACACAGTGTTGCCAGAGTTCTTTAGGAGCAAACATTTTGGTTGTAGTTGGACAGTGCTGTTATCCTAACACCAAATAGGTCAAATAGGTGTGACAAGTTTTCCAAAGAATCCATGCTGTCCACAGCTTTAAAAAGAACTGTCTTGCTTTTCTTGCTGCATTTAAATAAGATTCAGCGAACATGTTTGAAGTGGGGTATGTTTCCTAACGTTTCTTACGCTGGCTTCACTTTTGTCATGGAAATGCATGCTTTGTTCTGGGATTCATGCAGAAAGGAGGCTCCACTTAGGTGCACAGTGTTCTGATGAAGCTCTGGTATGTGCATAAACCTCAATGCAAGTCAACTCAGTCTTTAAATTTCACTAATATTAAGTAGTTCTCGTAGCACCAGAGTGGGACAGTTGTTTACTGAAGTATAAGCTTTCAATTAAAGATCTACTGTTGTATCTTATGCCTAAATACTATTCTGATATTTGACATTAATGAATATTTAGCCGTCAGTGAATCAGTCAATGACCTCCAAACTTATTCCTTGGTGCCTGCATTATGATGTAACAGAGATATATATGATGTTTATGAATGTTAACTTTATGTTGCACTGTAACTTACAAAGGTAGGTATTTTCAGTTGCAATTAGCATCTATAAGTTCACAAAAGAACATATTTTCAGGCTATGTAGCCATAAATTTTATGGTACTTGTAATACACAAAATAAATGCATCCACTGTTGGCAACATTGGTTGAATGACATGCTATACCTTTGCTCTGAAATATTACCTATCTGTTGATACTAGAGAGCAAATCCTTTACTGAGTAAGAATTTCCCTATGAATGTAAGGCAAAACAGGTTAGTTATAACTGTTTCGTAATAAACATTAAAAGTCTTTATCTCTCTGTTAAAAATAAAAAGATACACTCAAGTTTGATGTATTTTACCTGAGGAATGCATCCTGTCACTGGAAGAAAAGATGACTAAGGATAAGAGGGGAAACAAGGCGAACTAATTTTATTGTAAATGGGAGAACTTTTATATGTATTTTTACACATCTGCTTTCTCTGTACTAAGTGTATTTAAATTTTTCAGCCTTGCTTTTCAAGTAGTTTGTGGTCCCTTTGGATGGGTTTGCATCTTTTATTTTAATTTTGAAAAAGGTATTCAGTAAAGACATATCTTCGTAACAAATAGTACTAGAATGCTGGTATTAGAATAAATCTGATGGTTTTTGACTATGTAGAAATAACACTTGAGAAGAAAATTATCAGTCACGAAGGCCACAAATTGCAGCCCATATCATATGGATGAGTATTTACAGAGTGCTGTTTCACATATCTTTCCATTTTTACTCTTCTGATGCTTATGTTCGATAAACTTTGTAGCTTTTAGTTAAATGTTGTTCTGCTTTATGCAAATTGTGCAGGTAAAGTTCAGAGCATCACAAAGCTTCAGTACTTTTGTGTCTGTCTCTACTTTAGTCCTTGAAATCTAATAGCTTGTTTATGGGTAACTTTTTATTTTCTAATAGAGTATAAGATTAGCAGATTTCAATTTTTATTACCTTCTCAGCTTTCAATACACTCTGCCTTATCAGTGTGCTTGAATCCATGTGGCATATATAAAACGAAATGCTTCAAGTATTTTTATTAAGACATCCAACAACAGCTCTGTAAACAAGGCTTTGCTTCTCAGTGCTTGAGCTTTGAATTGTCAGCTCTTACTTTCTCAGTCTGAAAGGTGTCCAGATAAAAGAGCGAATTGTTAACATGTTTGGTGCCTACTTAATGTAGATATTTGAACACTCATATTTTGCTTTGAAATATGAATTCTTTTCTTTATGAAGAGAGCCAGTGCCATAAAGGAAGTCTTATTTTTTAGCATAACTGAGCTCATTTTTCCAAGATTTTTCTTAAAAGCCATGGAAATGACATCTTTCTCCTTTGAGGCTCTTAAGTAAGATGCAAAGGAGTCAATAAAAGTAAAATCTTTTGTTGGCAGTCTAGTCACTTAAGGAGCTTCAGGAGTTGAAAGTAGGGGTTTCACTTCGATAGCTTTCCTTTAGGGGTTCAAAATGGGCTGGAAATAAACATAGAAAAATCACCTAAACAGTGAGCTGCTGTTACAAATGGGAAACCAATATCCTATCACTCCACTGTCTGGCACTTCACGCTTCTTTGGTGATTTCAACAAAGCAGATTAAAGTTGAAGGCTGACATGGCAGCTGCACTGGAGTCCAAAGACCAGGACATGCTCCAAGTTAGATTATAAAATTGGTGTGGGAGTGAAGGAAATGGTGGTTGGATACCGCAAGCTTCTGGGGCCCAGGGCAACCCCCCTACATCAAAATTGCCTGTTGCGACTATAAGGAGTTTTAAAATGATGTTGCAGAACTGTGAAGAATCAGGATCACACTGAAAGAAGAGTAAGTTCTGGATGAAATTATCTCTCAAAATATTTACGGCCTTGTCTCTGATGTCACCAGCTGTTTAGAACACATGGTGCAGTATCAGACCCATAGTTACTTGCTATGTTGAGTAGACACAGCACTGAGGGGAAGAAATAGAAATTGGCAGTGCTTTGGAATCTGGAGAAGACTCCCACACAGCATGAAACAGTCAGTTTTTTAACTAGGCTTACTTCTGCCGATGTGATAGACAGTATTTTTTTCCTTTTTTTCTTTTCTTTTTCCTTTTTTTTTCTTCCATGTACTTTTTTTTTCCTTACTGGTTTTCTTTGCTACAAAATAATTTCATATTCTCTTAATTTTAGTTTATCACTACTAAAAGCACTGTTCTGATTTCCCTAGAGCATCCTATCACTTAAAAATCACTGTAGCTAATGTGAAATCAGATCTACGCCAGTGAGAAAGTGATGGGAAACACTGGGGAATCAGGTCTGTTCTCTTAGAGTAAAATGCTAGGTTTGTAAAAAAAATTTCAAATCAATTTTCTTGTTGTCAGATGTGAAGTCATCAGAACTGAAAAACTTTTTGTTTCCCTCCATAAGCTAGCCATGTTTGCCAGCATCAAAGTAGTTTATAAAAATGGATATTCCCACCACCACGCTGAAGGGAATAAAAGAGTAGCCATTGCAGGTTAACTGGAGCAAGAAGTAAGTGGTGCATCCACTTCACAGTGACGCAGCAAAAGGAAAACTTTTAAGGTCAATCATTATTCAGAATGTTACAGGAAATCGTCTTCATGGTCCAGGCTTGACAGCACATCTAAAGAATTCAGTGCTCATCCGCAGACACTTGCATAGCCCTTTTCTGTGTACTGCGTACACTGAGGCAAGACTACATCTTATAATTCTACCAATCAGCAAGGATTAGATAGAGTTACAGAAATGTAATTTCAGTCTCCCTGGGAGATGGAACATCCAGCTGCAGAACATTTATAAAGTACGTCAAAAACTTCTTGTCATACAGTAGTTAGTAAAGCATGTCTTGATTTATGCTTTTGAGAACTGATCTACAGTGTCTGTTTGGAGTTGGTCTTAATCTTTCATCCCTTTCACAGAAGATTTAAACCATACTGGAAACAAAAATATTGCTTTTTCACCACACTGGAAATGTGACATTATGTGGAGAATTAATTAATTGAGATTTTTAAACAAAATTAATACAAACATATCAACAGATGTTAAAGAATAAACTGGCATTTGACTTTATACTTGATTTATTTTAGGCCACGTGGCTAGCACACAAAATGGATAGTGGACCACTGATTAGCAATTTATTTCATAAACTTGATGTAACTGTACAGAAATCATTGCAATAATTTCTTTGTAGGAAGAATGAAAGTTCCTAAGACCTACTGTGAAGAGGTTTTTAAAAATAAATCAATACTTTTAGCAGATTTCCAGACCAGAAGAGTAATTTGAATGAGACTTTACAGCCTGTTATCCTAAATAAAGCATAGCAGCACTTACAATCAGCTAATACTCTGGTTACTCTAATAGAATACGGATGTGAGAGATGGGTTACTCATAGCTAGAGGTGTGTACCAGAGACTTTGATGTAGCAGGCCAGCATCATTTTTAGTCTTCAAATCTGAGCGCAGATATCCTGAATTGACTGAGTATACACAAAGGTCCAGTTGGTAAAGACTGCAGAACTAGTGAGAAGCTTGCCCTTGAAGGTCAAGTTCTGGAGAACAATTTCCCTGTTGTATTTTCTTGTCATTTTTTGTTACATTTAGCTGAAGATTCTGCCTTAATGTCTCAACACCAACGTAATGCGGAACAGATCTATGTTTCTGTGATACTAAGTAGAAAAAGCACTCAACTTTGTAAGTGTCCACATTTTTATCCCACTGAAAAACTGTGCTGGAGAGTAAGCTTTTTGATGTTAACCCACTCCAGAGTAGCGACAGTACATTGCCATATAAGAAATTCTGCTCGGTTATGTATTTGTGTGAGTAGGAGGAAAAGGGGCATTGATCGTCAGTAAGCTTCTCAGCACTGAACACAGAGCTTAGGAAGATGAACTCTGCTTTCTGCTAAAGCTAAAAACAAAGTATTTAATTTGGTAAGGGAGCTTGCTGTCTGGAACATTGAATTCACATTGTCCCTAGAGATCAGGCTTTTGTGTGCGTAAAGTCTGTCTTGCATGACAGCTCAACAAAAAAGAAAAATATTGTTCGAAGAAGCAAAGAGTCTTTAAGCTGCAAGTGTCTATGGTTTCAAAACAATGGTCTGTCTGAAAATGGGGGTCTAGTTGCATGCAGAAAACCTGAATCAGAAGACACATCATCTGGAGTATTGTGTCCAGTTCTCAGGCCCCCAACACAAGAAGGATGTGGAGCTGTTGGAGCAGGTCCAGAGGAGGGCCACGAGGATGATCAGAGGGCTGGAGCACCTCCCCTGCAAGGACAGGCTGAGAGAGTTAGGACTCTCTGGATGGGGCTTTGGGCAACCTGGTCTAGTGGGAGGTGTCCTTGCCCATGGCAGGGGGGTTGGAACAAGATGATCTCTAAGGTCCCTTCCAACCTGAACCATTCTATGATTCTATGAAAGGCTGCTGGCAATTTCACCCACAAGTCACTGCAGAAATTGGCAATGCTATATGCTCTGTGAACTTTTAGAAACTTCCTGGCATGTTCTTGCAGAAATGTCTTTTCTTACACATGGCTCTGTCAGTGTGCTACATCTTTCTAAAGGCTGTTGGTGTCAAACATGTTCAAGCAGAGCATCATGTTATTCACCAGACAAACAAGGTGTCATAGTTCAGTCTTGGGCAGACAGTCAGTGACCTCTTATCACTAAGCAATCTGTAACTTCGACCTGACACTGAAAGGGACAAGGAAATTCCCAAATACCTCTGAATAGCGTGTGAAGGACCATTTGGGCTTTATAACACAGAGAGTGGATGCAGCTACTCTGCCTGTGAAAGATTAACAGTATTCATTTGTAGTATGACTGGGAGAAAATGCTAGCTGCTGTACAGTACTGACTGAGATGGAAATCCTTGCATTAGTGGATTTATAGCTGAAGAGAGCATTAGGCCTGTTGTTTGGAAGGATGGATCTAATTGTATCTTTTGTGTTGTAAAAATATATGTGAATCCAAAGCTTATGAGCTCTTTTCTTTTTTCAGCCTGAGACAGTCACAAGTGACTATTTTCCTGGGTAATGCTGTCAAACAGAAATGCTTTGAGACTAAGGCATAGCCGTGAGGGATAGCCATAGCACAATCATATGTGGCAATAATTGAAAGCTGCTCTCATTCTAGGCTGGATATGACTTAGAAACCTAAAGATAGAAAGATATTTGTTCAGGTACTAAGCTCTAGAGCTGGTCACATGCTCTAGTAATTCTGTTATCTGTAAACTACACTTCTATTCTGAATGGCCAAGGGACATTACCTTTGCCATGATTTTCATGCTGGGTAAGGCAGAAATATCTGCTAGCTCTAAACAATAATGCTTCTCTCAGTCGATGAGGGGCTAATGTCCAAGGCGCTATTGAAGCTAACTGTCAAAAGCAGGAACGAGGACTTGCCAGCTATTCTCGGAGAGGGTCACATGGATGCTGAGCTTGTGTGGCAGTGACATTGCATCATCTTTTGTGTTAGGGCAGGGTACAGGAGTCTAACTGGCTGAACAGGAATTAATATTTCCTAGGAAGCCGATGCACACGTGGGTGCTCCTCTCCTCAACAGCACCCTCCCTACACTGTAGCAGTCTTATGGCATAAGGGGGAAACTACTGCTCATTTAGTTTGTGCTGGATGCTTAAAGAGAAGAAAATACTCTCAGAGCTTACTTCATTTTAGTACTGAGGATGAAGAGAGGAAAGAACGTATTTCTCTTTTCCTGACTGAGTTCATTTCTGGGGAAAGGAAAAAACAACTAGCATACAGAGCTTTCTCAAAAAGGAAACAATTGCCTCTCTAAATCATGCCAATTTCCTCCTTTTCCCTTGCTCTCTCTCCCATTGCTGGCTTTGCTCTATTTCTCGTCGAGGAACTTTTGTGATACTTTCAGCTACACGGAGATGAACTTCTTTTGATGCCCCAGCTTCTTGCTTTTAGAAAAGGGAGAAGACAAATCTCCACAATACTTTTCTCTCCTTTAAATCCTTTTAAGTCTTTCTAAACCCTTAGACTGTTGAAAATCTTGTATCACTCTGAACTCATGCTGTGTCATCTCTAATATGCTAGGAAGATGCTGTGATTTTGGGCTTTGTAGTCACACTGACGGATCATCTTCAGCTTCTTTGATGTATTTGTGGGCATAAGTTTCTTGAGTGTCTTCAGCTGTTCATTAATAGCAAGAAGAGAGCTTCTCCATGTTACTGACTCACACTCTATTGAAAGATGGAGCTCAGCAAAAGTTGGTTCCTGAGTTGTACAGAGTCATGAATCTGTGGTGACAGGTTCAGGACATTTAGCTTACTGACCCGATACCCTTGTTTCAGAGCAGGTACAAGCTAAGCACATCTATTTTGGGCTCACGTTAAGATGCTATTAAAGCTAAAGCACAACTGAGTACTTTAAGTAAGCACAAACCGTATTTCAGCTAGTGCATCTGCTAGGTCTCCTGGCACACAGGGCTTTGAAGTAAGTTCAGATAAGAAAGATGCTATGTTAAATCAACTAATACTTTTTTGAACGAGCAAAGCAACTGAATGGGCTATTTTGAGAAAGTTTAACAGAGAAATCATTTGTGATATGTTATCTATCAGAAATTAAACACTTGGGGAAAAAACCCTTAGTCACTAGTCCCACAATACTTTCTTTAGCATGATTTTCACAAAAGATGTGTCTAAGCATCAGAAGTATCCCTGAATTTATGTTAAACTGCCCAGCAGGCATGCCACATGACCCATAGAACCAATGAGAAACTCTTTTCCCCCAACTGCCTACTTTTATGTTTTAGTAATAGAATCGTGTTATTCCCTAAACACTGTGAAGAATTAAATACAGATGAACTTAGCATCAAGATGGCAACTTGCTGGTAGTGCTGGTAAAAATGTGCTAATTTGGAGCTCGTGAGCATAGGAGGGATTCCAAATAAGACTAAGGATCTCACTGGCTTCCAGCTCCTATGTGCAAGTGCATGCCGTGCTGAAGGTACAGGCATGATCTTTAATACCTTGTTGCTGAAGAACACTCATTTGTGGTTGCTGGTAGATGCTTCTTTATCTCCTGACCCTGGGGTACCACGTTGCCATCAGGCTTGTGAAGTGTCCATGGATACTTAATCTGTAGCTAACATGAAGAATGTGTTGGGAACTGAGAAACTAATTTAAGATACCTATCTCAGACAGACAATATTAAATCTCTACAATTGTTTCTCAGGAGATAGACTTGCCATTTGTCTTAACTGAAGTATGTAAATGAAGCACTGTAACTGAAGTATCACATCCTTGGAGAGGTTTCATTTTATGCAAGTAACTTTTTGCTTCAGTGAGCAGTAAAACCTGTTCATCTCTCTTCATTGACTAGTGTGCATTTGTTAATAAAAAACATTTTCTCCAGTGAACCTCGGATCTTTCTGTTAAGCAACAAAAATCCTGACGCAAAGAGGTAAACACATGTATCTCATTGCTTGCTTGTGACTGAGGCTGAATGCTCTCAATCAATGCTCTGGTGATGCTCTGTGTTGGGAGGGAAATGGATTTGGGCAAATGGCCCCCATCAGCTTTATTCTGAGGATATTTTCTTAGGGTGTGATGACCTGTTGTTTTCCTTTGCGCGCTGAAGCTAAGCAGTATTGTATGTTTTCATGTGTCAGTTAAATGGGGCCAACTTTTCAATAATTTCTCTATGAAACAAACATAATGAAACCCAGCAGCAGTTAGAAGGCGGTGGCTTGTAAATGGAGGCGTTACAGCTAACGACAGGAATATTCCTGAAATCTCCCTATTAAGTCAATGTAAGATTTGAAAAAAATGAAACTAAACACTATGATCCAACAATGACAATTTAGTAGGCGTTCTAATTAGTGATAGCCATTTTATTAATGTAATTAGTAATAGTAATATATTACTACAAAAATACTGCGTGAGGAAGTATATGTATCCCACAATCTGTTGTAACTGTTAAAGAGGATATACATACTATCTGAAAGATGACACTCTAAAATAATTGAGGAATATATGAAACTCTCTTCTCCGAGTCTTAGCATCTTTTGGTCCATCTTTATAAAATCCTCCGTTATGATTACATCAGGAGCTGCACTTCCAAACTAAAAACAACACAGAATTTCATTTCTTATGCCTGAGTATTTCAGCAGATATGGTGTTTTGATGATGATGTTTGTTTCTTTCATGAATATTTGAAACTGTAGTATGAACATTTTCTGGACATGGATATTTGACATTTTTATCGCAACAGTTTGAGTACTTCTGTAGTATGTTGTTACTTCGCTGTTCTAGGATTGGTAGACAACTTGGGTTTATGGTTGTAGGTAAATTTTTAGTTTCTCACAAACAATACATTTTATTACAGATTTGCTTTTCTTACAAGCACAGTTTGATTCTGATTTTGATAAGAAAGAAAGATTAGTGTTTGTAACATCTGCTCTCTACCTTTGCATGGTTGCTCATTCATTTTTCATTCCAATTTATGTGAGCAGCACTTCTTAAAATTTAGAAATTGACTTGTGAAAACCATCCACTTACATAGTCAGTATTAATTTTAAAATGGGAATGGCTCAGTTGTTTGTCTTAATTATTGTTTCATTAGCAAAGAGAATGAATTCATTAGACACATTAGACTTCATTTTTGCAAACACTTTCCTTGGTTTTCAGCCCCTGAAGAGTCCTGATGACTGATGACTTCACATTGTTCAGCATGGGAATCTGTTTGCAAGCCTGAGTACAAAATGCCTGCTCTAATATCTCAGCTGAAGATAACAAAGTTTACTTACTGATGAGTGCCAAAATGAAGCTTGCTTTTCTATCATAATTGTTTAATATTTCTGCAAATCTAGTGTGTTGTAAGGATTAATCAGACATTTGTGGTTTTCTCTCAGATACCAGTCACTTTTTTATAAGAAAGTTTTCCATCAGTCATTCTTATTGGAAAGTCTCCTTGTCGTTATGTGGTAGTACAGGAACCATTTGAACGTTGCGCAAAACAGAGTTCACCCAGAAGCAAAATAATTGTTTCCAGATGTGGAGGATTTTTCAAAATGTGGTTCTGCAGGTAAAATGAGTGTGAGCATCTCCCCTTGCTGGGACTAATGCATTGGGTAGCTCTGTGCAGATGGAATTTTTGAAAAATGGAGCAATAAATCTCCCCCAAGACTTCAGTAGCAGGTGGCAATTGCCAGGCATTTCAAATCAGGGGGTGCTCTGTGTTCCTGTTATGGGGCTAATCTTGAAAATCATGACTCAGGCTTAATAAATTTCAAATACTGTGGATGTTAACTGAAATTTTTAGAATATAAGAAATCATAGTTATAAACATGACTGCTCTTGTTTTACGAGTTATGACCATATTTGTATATTACTCATTTTGAATTTAATAGAGACAGTTCTAAAGTTGATGAAAACAGTTTTAAATCCAGTACAGACCTTCTTCACAAATCTATGAATTAAGGTTTTAATAAAATTTATATCAAAACTTTGTAATACCATTACCACAGAGGCCATACAGTCTGATATACGCGGGAAACAGAGCTCTACAGGCCTCCGTCCATCAACTGCTTGTAGCTGTTTTTGCCTGTGATTACAGAACAGATTTTAGGGCTCATAAAGGGTCATTGGGTGGTTTTAGTAAGAAAAGAAGCTTGAAAGTGATTTATAGTGATGAAGGAGGAAGTTTGATGGAACACGTTTTGTTGTAAAGCTGTTTCCCTGGTCTTCATCTCTATTCCTCCCTTTAGCTTTCCACAGCTTTTTGTACGCTAGAAGATTGTTTCACCTGCTTCCATATTGAGGGCTCTACCATACTACCTGATCTATTCTTCTGCAATGGGTGAAAAGTCCTCTCCATGCGTCAATTTTCAAGCTTAATTCTTAAGAGGCATCTAGGACCTCAGTGTATGATTTCTGCTTTGTTTTCTGATTCCCTGCTAGACTTGTCAAAGGCTGGGTGATTGACTAAGATGCAGTCTTGGGGTATGTTGATTGTATAGGATTAGATTGCATGGAAAGAGATAAAAATAACAAACAGACAGTGTTGTTCTGTTTCTGAGGCATCAAAGATAGAACTAAAGATGGAGGGCCATGCTGAGTTCCCAACGTCCCTGTTCCCAGAACTGGAAAAGCTTGAAGAATATAGGTTTTTTTTTTCCCTTTCTTCTTTTTTTTTTTTTTCATGTTGAATTCTATATGCTTTGAAGGAACGACTCCCTCTTTGTGTTCTTTGGTTACGTTTGAATTTAATGTTTTTGTTGAGGATTGTCTGAAAAGCTGCTTGGTTACTAAGCCACTCTTCAGAGTCCCCAAGGAGGTGGAAGGCAGGTGACACAGTGGGAACACAAGATGACAGAAGGCCAGCACAGTAATTAAGTATGTAGCTGTGCAAAAAATCCTCATGTAAGAGAATGTTTGACCAATCTATGTGACCATGAAGTCAAAAGATATTGTCTGGATAGGCTATGAAAGCCCAGCAAGATAGAAATGAAGTCCAGTCTCATGGAATGCTACAGGTGAAAACCATTAGAAAGGCAACTCAGCACTGTAAAGCAACAATAAAGTTGTTTAGAACTTCAGAGGATGGTGGGATCCTGTCTCCTTTTCATTTCTGCTTGTCTGTATTTCTGAGAGGAATTTATTTGGCAACGTGATGCTGAGGTTGTTCCTAGATCATAAGATACCTTAAGTATCTTTGTTACTGAAGTGCAGTGATGTGTATCAGAGGAAATGCCTCATGCAGTGCTGTGCTCAGCCTCTTCTTCTATGACAGATGCTCCAAGCCCTTCATTGCATTTCAGCCCTTTACTGGACTCTGTTCAGAAAATCTGTGTCTTTCTTGAAAACCACTGGACCCAGCACTCCGTATGAGTCTCACCAGTGTGAAGTAGCAGGGAGTGATCCTCTCCCATTAGCTGTTGCCAATTCTTTCCTAATGCTGCCCAAGATGTGAATATTTTTTATTTCCAGAAGAAACAGCGATCCTAAACTATTTGTCCATGACCTACCAGTAGATGAAATATTTTCATTGTTTCAGTGAAGTAATGCTTTAAAAAAAAAAAAGGTAATCAGCATTATTAATGCTTTTTAGCAATAGATGGAACACAATAAATAGGTAGTGAGCTTGCACTGGTAAGTGTAGTAAAAGTAGAAACCTAGGTATCTTTCTGTGTTGATACACACTATGGCATGAGTGTAGGGCATGCCAACGTGTAGTAGCTGCATCTTCTGTTTTATCTCAGACTCCCATGTGTGGCAGAGAAGCCAGTGATTTTTTCATGTTGCTGCGCTGGTTATGTACTGGTGGAACTTTCAGGAAATCAAATCACAGTGTAACAGATTGCTTAACTGGACTTGTACACATTCCCCAGGGCTTACTGCTGTCATCCATGTAGGACTGAGGGGTTATAGTGAGTCTGCCTTATTTTGCAAAATTAAAAATAAGCAGTCATAAATACTTGTGAGGTTATCTTCAACAGAAGAACATCAAAGCCAGTTTTGGATTCACCAGAACATAGATAGCAGTCCAGCTGCAATAACAAGGCCAGAAGTCTGAATGAAAACGATCCTCAGACAAATATACACTAGGATTATTCTACTCTGGAACTGTAAAACGAGTCAAGTATTTATATGCAAAACAGGTCTTGACTCTACCGACAGTGTTTTGCGACTTCTATCGCAAAATGGGCACATGCAACTAACATCATCTACAATCATATGATGAAGAACAGAATTTTGAAATCAGTTTTGTAATGCTTTGAACTCTGAAAGTATATAGAAAAAAAAGCAACTTCTTAAAAAAAAGACAGGCAGGACTCTCCTGTTGCCAACATGGTTAGGATGTGTTTGAACTAGTAATTTCATTCTTCGCAAACGTTACAGGCTTTCCATTTAGGTCGAGATCTGAAGGTCTTTGAAAGGCTTTGTGTTTTATGAAAATAAGATATATACAGCAGCCATAGGCACATAACAATACCAGGAAGTATAACAATACCTGAGGAATAACTTGCTGCTGCTTCTCAGTGTTTATATGATGTTAAATGCTGAGGTCACCGGACAGTGCCACTTCCTCAAAGTGCAGCACAGTTAACTGTGGGCTTCATGGCTACCTGTCACAGTGAATGCCCACTTGGGGAAGAGATGGGACAAGCACGTGGTTTGGACCAAGGGTTAGTAATTCTGGCTGACTTTTCACAGACCTTTGGAAAGGCTAGTCATGGTTTGGAGATCCATTGAGAGTGTCGCTGTAGTGCTGAGTGACCAATAAGACAGATCTTACCCCAATACCTACTGAACTACACCTAAGGGAAAAACATGACCAAATTAAATGAGGGCGAATGAGAGCATAACATGACAATGAATTTTACAGAAAAACAAAGTATTCAGCTAATTTTTGCCAATTTGATGTTGGAAGGGAGTGGAGGGCTTTAAGAATGTGTTTGTCAGAGACAGGGAGAGATTTTGTTCATTATCAGAAAAAGTACCCGGCAAAATTAAGGCATCTTGGAAAAGGAAGAAAGCATTTTCGGAAGAAGCAAGAAAACTGTACTGATATTACTGGCAGGGAAAGGGAAGGTGAGGATCAGAGGTGTGTTGGTGTACTCCATATGGTGGTAGGCTTTAAAAGTGAGGACGTGTTGCTGAGGTGATGGAAGCGAGGGCATTGGAGGAGATTGCCAGCTGACTGGTGGCAATCACAGTGGTGATTGTGAAAGATGGCCTAGGAACAGGGTTGTGAGCAAGTTTAAAGAGGTTTCTGAAGTGCCAAGAGCAGGAAAGGGGAAGTTCAAGGAACCAGGACAAGAGATAATATCAAGAGAAGGGAATCTTGGTGATGCAGATAGTCACCAGGTACAGTGCTTTAGAGACACAGTGAAAGCAGGCTTGGTCCATCTTTAAAATAGTGCTGAGTCTACGTAGACAGGCAAGCTCTCTATTAAAAGATGAAGAAAAGTCCAGCACTGGTGTGCACACAGCAGAAGAGTGACAATAGCAGAATCCAAACAAATTCACCAAAGACTGGCAGGTGGGATGGATGCTTGGTTGCACTCCTCTAGTTACAACTCCAGTATCAGTAATGTGAAAGAGAGGAAGAGATGCTCAGCACTGCTTAAAATCAGGAGACATTATGATAGTGAAAGGACACGTCAGAAAATAAACATATTAAACACTGTGAAACATTGATGTTGCATGGTGTCAGGGCTGTATCAGTTCATAGAGAGACAGATGAGAAACCTCACAGCACCATATTGGCACAGTTAAGGATTACTCCCATGTGGAAAAGAAAGGAACATGAATGGTGAAGCAGGCTCATTGACTTCAATGACATTGCTTTTTCTTAAAGTTGCATAGGGGTATAAGTGCCTTGCTGAATTGAGAGCCCAAGCACAGGGGTTTGAACTTATGTTTTCTTGGCTTTCTGCCTGAGCAAAATTTGTTCTGCCACAATGATCCTGAAGCACAACTTCTGTTTATATTATTTGCAGAGTGCTGTGGGGAAATGAAAGCTGGTAAGGCATAATTTTATTTGTGTGCTCTGAAATTTTATATTATGTATTTCTTTTCGCACTTTAATGAAGCTCAGATTTCCATATTAAAATTAATAAAATGAAAATAATGTGAATACAATATTCCTGCTGAATACACGTTGACTATAAAACGTTTTCATATTATTGAACAAGCATATTTATGACAGCCTGTTTTACTGTGTTTTGAGAAGCATGCAGATCCAATGAAACTTTAATCATTCCATTTTCTTAGCCAGTTGTGACAGAATTCATACACAATCCACGTTTGACTACCACTTTTAAACTAAGCAGTAATAGAATAAGTTCAATTGTAATGATACGTAAGTGTTTTTAGACTGTTGCCAGCCCCTAATAGCGTGTTTATGAAAGCAGTGGCACTTACTGGAGAGAAATAATTTGTTGAAGTAGAGCTTATGTTTTGTATCTAACACTCCGTCATTTTATTGTGGATACTGGGCAGAGAACAAGAACATTGCAGCTTATATCTGCATTCAGGTAAGAAGATAAAATTTCTTCACATGTGCCTGTATTACTTGGAGCTATTAATTTAGCAAAGACTGAATAGTTTGCAGTAAGTACTATCAAAGCTTTGTAGGAACTGTTAAATATACACCGAGTGTTCAGAAGAGTGGTGAGTTTGGATGGTTTTATATAGTCACTGGTTAATCCTGAAGAACACAGAAATAATGTGTGGCTAAAACATTTAGAGAGTAGAGCACAATCCGAGCAAAACTGGATGTCCCTTACATCCACACCAAAGCATTAGAACTTACTTTACAATACCGGAGCAGTATGTTAGAGAGCCTTTGTGTAGTCTCTCCTCTTTCCACATTTAACCCCAAAATGTTCATGGAGTTGCCAGAAGGGAAAGCATTTCACACTGGGAGACAAAGGTTGAGTGAAACTTTTCTAGGGCACCTTTCTTGCAGGCATGTGCACCTTGTGCAGTTTTTCAGGATGGAGGAGTGATCTAGCAGGCCCACAGACAAAAGGCATTTCTGGGGAGATCGTATAAATGATTATCCCCTCACATCCTGTTGAAACTTCTATCTGTGGGATGGTGAAATAGGCATCAGACTTGCAAAGGTATTTTGCAAAAGCATTCTCCCTTGTCACTCTGGTCCAGCTACTGCTTGTGGAACTTAAGGTTTTAGAAGCATTATGACAAACGAATCATTGTTTAAGTAAATTTAATTTCAGGATGCCAAAAGACTGTCATTTACATCAACATCTGGTTTTGTCTGGTAGCTCTTGCTACCAGAGGTGAAAAACAGTGAGCATCAATGGGAACAATTTGAATATTTTATTAAATGATACAGCAATCTTCATGGAAAGCTGTTATCAGGGAAATTCACAGCACAGTCAATGCGATGCTATATGGCTATATGCCCAAGCTATTGTGAATACTCTTACTGAAGAAATGCAGTTAGGAGACGCTATTTCTGCTCTGGCTCAATGAATCCAGAAAACATTAGATGAATAAAAAAGTTGTTCATTCTCTGTGTCATCAAATAAAATTACTTCACTTTTCTTCAATATGTCTGTTGTCTTTAATGTGGTCTTTCATGTCAGATGGAGCTGCCGCTAGTGGAAATAGACCTTCCAACAGATTTTCTGAACAAGAAACTATATTTTGGAGTATATTACTTTTAATAGAACACCATATACTTCAATAGAGGTGCATAAAAGTTATTTATAATACAAAAAAATCATACTGTAGTACTATAATACTATTTCATGATTTTCAGAGTTTTAGCAGTAGGACAAACATTTCTCTGATGAAGATACATCTGTAATCTGTAATTCTGTAATCATCTGTCTGTAATCCCTCCAAATGTATAAAAAGTGCACTTCTAGACTCTATCCCCCATGTACTCTTGCTGATCAGAAACTCAGTGTCTCTGTTTGTGGTCCTTCACCATTTAGTTGATTATACTTTTTGGTAAAGAATACTTTTGGTAATGAAATTTTTGTAGGTCTATTCCCCTCTTGAATCCAAAATAAACTTCAATTTCAATTATATGCAATCAAGGAGGACTCAGTTATTGTTCAGAATAGGTAAACAACATTAAAAAAATCTATTTTAATCTTATTTCTAAATAAAGTGATTTAATGTTAACTGTGAAGACAGCACCACAGAATATAATTTGACTGGCCAGCTATACCAAGCTGTACATTTCTCATGTTGCTTTTGTTTATGGCAGTGAAGAGAATATGTGGGAGATCTCTACAAACCACTGAAACTTTAAATGGAAACTCTAGTTGCTCATCTGAACTGTCTGCCTGTGTATAAAAATACTATAGCTTTACAGTAAAGCAGTGAGTACTTTACTGCTGGTTTATGGCAGAGAAAACTATTTGTCCTAAAAGGCATTGCCAGAAGTTATCCCATTTGCCTTCAAAGTTTACCTTTCAATGGACTATAAGAAAAAGATAAATATCTGACTGATTTCTTACCAATATTACCAGAATAATGTTCTGCTTTCACTTAGATACAAAGCATATATTTTGATGTTGCAGCAGTAGTAAATATTTGGAGCCATACTGAGGCTTTTGATGTTGCTGTCACTTCCTATGAAGATTGTTCTGAGAATAGATGCTCCTTTTATTTTCTGCATTCAGAAAATGAGACGGGATGGGTTTCCTTATGCTACCTGTTATTTGGGGACAGGAAATTAGTTCAAGTGCACTGTACTCTCTATTCTACAGTTAATTTAAAGGAAAACACATTAAGAGCACTGACACTGAGGTGAGGCAGAGCCAGAACTGTTCCCCTGCTTTTCTGCACGGCTCCCAAAAGCAGTGTCAGCCACTACAGGGAGCTTTAAAAGGCCATAGCAACACCACGAGAAGGTATTTTGTGCTGCAGGTTTGGTGGGAGCTTTTTGTTCCTCTTCCTTTGGCTTTTGAGTCCCACTGGAACAAGAGTGAGGAGTGATTTTTGATGGTGTTTCACAGCACAGATTAATGTTCTCCTCTTTACACATATCTTGCAGCAAATACAACATTAGGGAGATGTATGAGCATCACAGTGTTGAATTAAATACCTGTTTTGGGGAAGGCCTGCTGATTTAAATGCTGCCTAGCAGCCAGTTGGGGATTAGAATAAATATAGTAACTCTCCCCACCTCCCCCCCTCCAAAAAAAAAAGTGGGAAACAGTTGCAGCTCTGTAGTGATAGATTATTGTTAATTCAGCACACCATTGTTTTGGTAGATAATCACAGGTGGAGTTTATCTCACCCCACTTCAGACAGCTACCTCAGAACTGATCACCCAGAATGTCTTACAGCTGTTGCAGAGAAAGGGGCAGCTCAAGAAAGCAGTGCACACTGTCCCTTAGTTTTGGGATGAAAGGAATCATTTTCTAGAAATGTTTGCCTTTCTCCATCAACCGTAAAATGGAGCTGAGGGGATTACCTGAACAGAGTCAATCTTCTGCTTGCCTAAATTAGGGCACAGTAATTCCATTCGGTAGCTGTGCTCTCCAAATCGATTAGGATGAGCGATTATCTCAAGAATAGTCATCCTTCATGCAGTTACCTGGCTTTTTTTCTGGCAGATGTCTTTTATCTGGCCAGTTTGGAACATGTCTATCTCTGCACGCTTCTTTAGGCCCTGCCTCTCAGTGAGAGCTATGCACATTTCCCAGCCCTGCTGGGGCATGTCTCAGCACCAGATTCCTGCCACAGGCCTTTCTCACATTAACATGGGGCTCCCTTCCCTTCCTTGTCCATGTGGCTCTAGCCAGCTGTCTGCCAAATTGTGCTAGTTCTCATGCTCTCCTCCTCTGGACCTGTGTATTGTTAGTGCTCTCATATGCGTGGAACAGCTTCCACGAGGAAGAGTAACAACACTGCTGGCACCCAGCAACCCACCCACTGTCACTGTGGTACTTCAGGAGCCCAGGGTGACAGAGGGACAGACAGATGTCCACCTTAGGGGTGATTGCTTGCACCACAACACTGCTGCACAAGAAGCGTGGAGGGCTGAGACAATTGCTTTCTCCCGTGCCCTGCTTTCCATGGCGGCTCAGGTGTGTGAGTACCTCCTTGCCCAGCTCTCTAACATGGGAGTTTTCTTCTGCAGGTGGAGTCATAGGCACCTGTGAAATGTAATGTTTGAGAAATGAGTCATCTCCAGAGGTTGGATGTTCCTGACGTAAGGAAAAAGATCTTGGATGGACTTATCTACATTTCTGTTTAACTCTGGCTTTAAGCACTTAGGCTTCTATTTGCGCACGCTTTGGGCTGAGTGCTTTTCTTTTGCAAATACAGTGGGATTACTTAATTAACAAAGGTGATGTCAAATAGATTTTAAAACCATTGGGCAAGTTTCTTTATGTTCAAATCTTTGGGCTTGAAATCTCTGACTAAAGAGAATTTTCTAATCACTGAAAAAGGCTGGTGGGTATAGATGTGCAGAAATATTCTACCTGCATGAAATACATGTATAAAATGCTGTGTGTTATTTTTTGCAGAGAACTTTTTTTAGTGATGATTAACTTGTTTTCAGAATAGTGTTTGGCTGTTCATTAAGATACACAGGAACCGTGGAAATCTTTGTATTTCTGAATGATGGAGTGTTTACTCTTTCCTGTTACTGTAAAATGTTACAGATCTAACATTAAGGAATCAGAATGTAGCAAAGTTTAATTAGTATTGTGTCCTGTGAATGCTGTGAAACAAGTCATACAATGTTATTATGTACTATGGTTATTTCATCATTAAGCAAAACGTACCTGAGTGTTACCTGAAGAAGAATATCCTGAGTTGTCTCTAGTATTTAAAATTCTGAAGTGACTTTATAATCAAAGTCTCATTGAAGTTGTAAGATAGAATTGTGAATCATGAGGTGCTTAAAGATTGGTGAAGCTTCTATGTCCTTTTCCCCATGGACTGCATTTTGAGAAAAAGTCCATGATGAGCGTCTCTGCTCCAATTTCTACCTTTAGGTCCCTGTAGCACATCACATCTCTATGTTTTCCAAGTGCTCATTTCCTTTATTTCTCTACTAAAATTACACTGAGTTGAATTAATTTAAATAGAGTATGTAGAGAAGCATGTACAATTCTTGTTAAGGCAGAATTTTTTTCCCTTTAAAACTTGTGTATCATTCAGTCAGTCCTCACTATTTACAACAGTACATCACAGGAATTTTTGGTTTTGCTCAAAATAGAAAAATACATTATTTAATTATACTTCACTGGAAAGGCTTCTAGACAAGTGCTTATTTTTCTTACATACAGCCAGTTAAAGCCATATGCTGTGCTACATCTAAAATATGTCTGTTTAAAACTTATGTTTCTTTGTTGTACACTGCCCAAATACTAGTCATCTGTTTTAACAACTCTTGAGGTTCAGCTTTGACACTTTCATTCCAATCTCTATTACATACTGTAAATGCTTATTTTATCTCACTGATCACATAAAAAGCTATTGGAAAATACATGACTTTGGTTTTAAGGGCCTCATTCTTTTCCTGAAGAGGAAGATGGATATGGAGATGGCTGCAGCAGTTTGTCAAAATTCTTTTCCTCTCCCTCTCTGGGGATTTTTCTGGGGAGATGACTTTTTTTTAGTCTTTCATTGAAGTGATATTTCCTGACTCATACAGAAAAAAAGATATTTTTTGTTAGCATGAATGAAAATAAACTGAAAAAAGAAAACAGTACAATTGAGCAGCTGGAAAATCTTGAAAATATGAAACTACAGACTGAGATTTTGTGACCTTAACTAATAACTGTAATATCTGGTTTCCAGATAGCACATTATCTTCCTTTTCTTTCTGAAAATCCATATCGTTCAAGAGTACCCTGCAAAACATGAGCCATATGGTTTTAATTGGTCCTTACTGTTCTGCAGTTTCTCTAAAGAGAACTTCTGTTGACTTTGCCTAAAAGCACAATCCCCAGAAGAAGAAATGCCCATTTAAACTTTCTGTCTGAGGGATGGGATGCCATCCAGAGAGACCTAGGCAGGCTCAAGCAGTGGGCCCAGGGCTCATGAGTTTCAGCAAAGCCAAATGCGAGGTCTTGCATTTGGGTTGCAGCAACCCCCACTATCAATACAAGCTAGGGGATGAAAGGATAGAGAACAGCCCTGCTGAGAAGGACTTAGGGGTACTGGTGGGTGTGCCAACAAGTGCCCTCACAGCCCAGAAAGCCAACTATATCCTGGGCTGCATCAAAAGCAGCGTGGCCAGCAGGGTGAGGGAGGTGATCCTGCCCCTCTGCTCTGCGCTGGTGAGGCCTCACCTGGAGTACTGCATCCAGATGTGGAGTCCTCAGCACAGGACAGACATGGACCTGTTGGAGCGAGTCCAGAGGAGGGCCACAAAAATGATCCAGGAGATGGAACACCTCCGCTACAAGGACAGGGTGAGAGAGCTGGGGCTGTTCAGTCTGGAGAAGAGAAGTCTCCAGGGAGACCTGATAGTGGCCTTTCAGTATCTAAAGGGGGACTATAAGAAAGAAGGGGGCAGTCTGTTTAGCAGGGTCTGTGGTGGTAGAACAAGGGGAAGTGGTTTCAAACTGAAAGAGGGGAGATTTAGGTTGGATATAAGAACAAAGTTTTTTTACGAGAAGGGTGGTGAAGCACTGAACAGGTTGCCCAGAGATGTGGTGGAAGCCCCATCCCTGGAGACACTCAAGATCGGGCTGGACTGGACTCTGAGCAACCTGATCTAGCTGTAGGTGTCCCTGTTCATTGCAGTGGAGTTGGACTAGATGACCCTTAAATGTCCCTTCCAACTCATATGATTTTATAATTCTATTATTCTATGTAGCGTGCCATAATATCCCTCCACTTCCATGAATGTGCCCTATTGTGACACTGGAACATAGTGAACTGAGAATGTTCCCACAATGGGAACCAGGAATAAATCTCAGACAGCAAAGATGACATGCTACATCAATAAAAGTCATAAAACTAAAGGTAGTTATATTTTTCTATGTAATGAAAATTAAAACTTCTGGTATCATTTATTTATTTATATTTTTTACAACACAGTATGCTACCTTCAGAGGCAAAATCATATAGAGCTTCCTGAGCACAAAAGAACCTGACATGTGATAGACATCTTTGATGTGGGCCAGCGTGCAGTTTATACTGTTGACAACATTTACAGAAGCCAACTTCACCAGTGTACATTAGAAAGAATTTGAAACTAAAGCGTGTGCTTCTGTGCTGGAGCCGATAATAGTGTTAATATGAATGGTTGATAGAGGAAATGAGGGTCTTTATTGGTCAGCATAAGTCTTTCTAGCAGTAACATTATCATCTGTTTAAAGCTTTTACTGTTCCAGGGGACAAGGTTGTTGCTAAGCAATCACAGAATTGGATGAGCAGATTCAGAAATTGTTAGCTTTACTTCAAGTGGAGAGTTCGCAATTCAAGCTCTATAACTGCTATGGGGAAATGATAAAGGGATGAGTGAATCTAGCACTGAACCACCCAGTGCTGTATCTGGTAGAAATTTGAAGTACTTGTTGAATGAGTTCCCTAGGTGACACATCCTTTACAGGTAATGACAATGTGCTCCACAAATGTCTGACTGTGGTCAGTTGTACAATGTGCGGTATGGAGCCAGTCTTTGTCAGCCAGTATTCCTCTGTCTGTTGTTACAGGATTACCTATTATATGTCATCTGTTATTTCTCTAACTCAGTTTTGTCTAGTGGACCTAGACTCCTCTAAAGATCAGTTCTTCCAAAGGGAAGACAGATGTTTGAGTGGATGATTCATATCATCATGTAAGTACCATACAAAGGGTCCTTAGTAAGGCCTCTTTGAGCTTGCATCTCTCCAAAGTACACATTTACAGCTCCTGCACAACAAACTTCAAGAAACAAGGTAAGCCCTTAAAGCACTGGCAGTCTGTGTGGTATTTTGTTACTGTCCAGCAATGAAACGTGGTATTTAGAAACATGTAAGTAGATACATCTGGAAAAATTGAGCCTCTGAAGCACAGTCCGATGCAGTAGTGTGAATAAAGACACAAAATTGGGGGAAAAATATTTCCTACCAGTAAAGCAAAAGAGTGATCCTGGTTTTCTCATGATTCTAGAGTACCTAAAGAAAAACTAAATCCTTGGTAATGAAAAGATTAGCTTGAAGGAAAAAAAACAAGTTTACTTGAAGAGATTTTAGAGTGTACCAATGAAAAACAAGTAGGCACAAAAAAGATTTTATGTAGAAGAACCTGGCGCATAAGTGAAGCAGATAGAATATGGTGGCGAAGTTGGGATTTTTGGAAGACACTGGCTAAAGCTTAGTGGCTATACATGCACAAAAAAAAGTAATGGTCATGATGGGCAGAGATGAAGAGACAAAGAAGATGAAAATTCATTGAAAAACTCAGACAATGAGAACTCTGACTTCTGATATGCAGAAGGGAACACACAGTTCAGTCTGAGTCTCATTTTAAAGGAAGGTATAAAAGGAGACAGCATAAGCAAGTGAAGATAACATCAGAAATGCCAAAGGAACAAAATGAGATATAACTAGCAAGAAACATCAGAAATACACCTAGCGACAGGGAGACGCTGAGAAAAGAATTGGTCTACTACACAGTAGAAAGAGAAATCTATTGATCGACCGTACAGAAGTGCCAGAAGTGTTATATAGCATTTTTGTTTATCCTTACTGAAAGTGTCAGCTCTGATCAGACAGAACCAAACAGTGGGAACGTGGAGCTCTTACTGTGGTTGTGCTCAGCATGTCATTGCAGGCACAGCAGTGACATTTTATGTCACTCACAAAAATTTAAATGATGTAATAATGTAATTCCATGCTGCAGAAAGTTAACTTCTAGTATTCAACATGCACACTGAGATGATTATAGGAACTCATGCTTTATCTGTCAACATCTTAAGTTAAGAAAGACTTTAGAAAGCTGAAGTAGCAGCCTTTTGTTTGCTCAGGTTAAGATGATTTCTTATTTGTGCATTGGAAAGATAATGAGTATCTTCCAAACTAAAGTTCAGATGTGTTTACCTGTATGTGCAATATAATTCCATACAGCCTGTTGTGCACCTAGCTGAACTGCAGCTTTTTTAGTGCCTTTTTTTTAGTGCTGACAATTTTGTATTTATTTGATATGCAAAATATTGTACTAAGCCCAGGCACTCATGGGTCTCTGTTGTAGAACAGGAAAAAAATCTCTACAGCAATTTAATTCCATCAGCTTTCCCAATCACTTCAAGCAATTAGTTCTGAAGACTTTAGCTGAAATTTACATAAAACACATCCTTCCCTTTAATCCATTTTACAAGTGGTAGATTATTTCTCGTATCGCACTGCCAAAGGTGAGGAGCAGAAGAGGAGAATGTGCTCAGGCTGCAACAAGTGCTGAGAATGGCTCTGAGACCAGCGAGCTCCCCATTTCCCTCATTGCTCCCAGTAGATCTTTGTCCTGGTGTAAGAGGAATGAGAGATTAGCTGATCCCTGCTAATGAAGGGTCATGCATAGAGACAATGTGTCAAAAATGGAGAGCAGTTGCATTTTATGGGTCTGGAATGGGTAGACAAGAAGAAAACCATTGTCAGAAAATGGAGGTAGATCAAGCAGCACGAGCAGTGCTGCAGGAGTATTTGGGTGGGCAAAGTAGTTAAAAGGATTAGGGTAGAGATTGTCTGTGTGCACTTAGTTTCTGTGACTGAATTTTATGTGAATGCAGGATGAGCAGTGTGTGGTGCTGCTGACAGCTCGGGTTCTTGCTGCTTTCTAGCACTGTGCAGTACCCAATTCTACCCTGTTTGGACAAACCTCAGGATCCAAACCTAGGGCTCTACCCAACTAGTTTTTTCATGTCTGGGCAACCTGATCTAGTACCAGATCTGGAGGTTGGTGGCCCTGCTTGTGGCAGGGGGGTTGGAACCTGATGATCCTCGGGGTCCCTTCCAACTCAGGCCATTCTATGATTCTGTGTGTGGACCAAGGACATATTAGAGAGCAATTCCTGGAACTTGAGCAACAGCTATTGTGGCTCCACAGAGAGTACTGTCCTTATTTCATAAATAAATACATTTATTTCATTTCATACTGGAATAAGTAGTCAAAGGAATGCCACTGTGATAGACTAGATTGTCTCTTTGGGTTTCAAAGCGTTTTTAGAAGTTAGTGGTACAGTGGGAAGAATCACGCTGGAAGTTCTCTTATGTGTGTCTTTAACGAATACATTTGGTTTCATTTTGAACTTTTATACTGATTATGTTTATTGTTTGTATGCGTACAAAATAATTCTCTTATGATATGTCAGTGCATTTAGAGAGGATAAAATGTTCTAAAACTAGGTTAATAGTCTCTGGTATTCCCATGTCTATAGATAGGGGTTTTCAGTTGTTTTTCTTAGTTACAACAAAATTTTGTTACATTTTGAGAAACACAGGCTTATTCTCGTTATCAACTGAGTTTAGGTTTGTTCTTGTTTCAGTGATTCACTGTTTTGGTTTTTGTGCTATTGCTTGGATGTTGCAGAATCTCTGCACTCCTGAACGTGAGACTTAGGAAGAGGAGTAACAAGGGACAAAGAGAAAGGGGAAACACAGGCATGATCTGGCTGGGAGATACAGGAGCTGTGCATGCTACATCGCATGACACAATTGTACAACCCTGGCTGTGGTCTCAAGCACTGGAATAAATGCAGAGTCATCTGGATGGCGGGAGGGGAAAATATCTCCTTTATGCTCCCCAGGAATTTCATGTCAGACAGCTACTGATGCAAAAGTGGTTATCCACCTTCACACTGGAGTGAGTTCAAAATAAGGACCAGTACTGCAGTATCAACAGAAGGGTCGATCCATGATTAAACTCAGGAGCTGAGAGGTTTGGGTTCACCATTCTGTTCTTCCCCAGCATCCTGAGATTTTATTTGAATTTCTTAATGTCAGATTTCCAGAAGATATGAAGGTGAAATCCCCCAGATTTCAGTTTTATTCACATTAAAAAGCTGCTCTTTGCTTTTCTGATACAGGTCTGCAAAAATGAAGACGATCCACTTCCATTCATGGGCATGTGCATGATAGTGATGCTTTCCCAGTATCACAGAAAACTTAAACAATGGAGATAAGTTAAAATGGTGCTTTCAAACACACTTAGCTAAAACCTAATTACCATTCTGTTAAACTACTTGTACTCCCTAGAAATGCTTTGGTGTGACTCATTTTATTTTAGGAAATCTTGAATATGTTTCTAGAGAAATATGACACACAAGCATTGTGGAAAGTTCTGACTCATCTTCCATTTTCCTGCATCACCTAGTGTAATCTGAAGGAATTCAGTGCCCTGTGCCATGCACATGCTTCATTTCTTGTTAGCCTACACTTGCTTCTCTGATACTTACGAGTGTTTCTACAGGCTAGGTATGTTTCAAAATTCCAGTGTGGGCATTCATGGAGTGACATGAACAAATGTGATAATTATATACTTCTGTTGAGCTAACAGTTTTATAATTTTGTACTTGCAGAAATATTAAGTGTTCCACTGTAATGTAATGCAAATTACATTTGAGATGAATTTGCCTGTTTCTGATTCATTTCACCAGTAAAACATTTTAAAAACAAGGAAACAGCGTATGATAACAGGTTTATACATAGATGCAGGACAACTTAAAAAGTTCTAAGCTAAAAAAGGCGGAATTAATTATAAACCCTTTGAACTTTCCTGTCTGTATTTGAAGGCTGAATACTGAACAAGTAACGGGGTGGGGGCAGGGAGGAGACATCTTGCTACTGTGTTTCTGGAAACTTGGTCTCTGCATAAGTGAAAAAGGAAGATTTAAAAAGTTTTTAGAGAAATCAAAAATTGAAAGTGATGAAAAATGTCTTTTTTAACTGTGGTTGCCACGCCACACCACACCACACCACACTACTCTGCACGTTTTTCTTTTTTCTTTTTTAATATATTTTTATTTAGTTCTACCAAAGAAATGAACTAAAATATTGGCCTGTATTACTGTGTAAAGCAGCTTTGCTACACAGGTCCCACTTTCTGTTAGGTAGTAGGATTTCCCATTCATGTAATGAGCTACGTCTGTCTCTTTAGCTGTCTGAGATAGTCTAGCACCTCTTAAAATTTTAGTCATTGTCAGATAGAAGGAGAAAACGTTTGGAGAAAACATATAAGTGTATAGGGGAATTTAAAGCTTCCAGACTGGGGTTTGAGATAGTAAGAACAGATTGTCTATTTTTGTTTTAACTTCGTCATATGGCTTGAGTTTTCTTCGTGTCTCCTAGTGTTGTTACAATAGTAGGTGAAAATAACAATCTTGAATTTACAGTAACACCAGAACAGTGTAAGCAAAGCAAGTATCAGTTTAAGTCCAAGTGATTTTTGGGCAGCAGTGAAGGCAGGAGGACGATATTTTCAATAAGGAAGCTTTCAATTACAATCCAAAAAAACTGGTATGAAAAATCCTGTACCGTGTTCCTGTTGTAGTTCAAGCACATCCTACTTTCATTTTTCCCCATAGGCCAAGTTCCCAATGAAGAGATAATAATCTGATACCTCATGAATTTTCCTTTTCTAGACTAGAGCCATGGGAGTTTGTCATGTACTATGAAAGATGCAGTTAGCAATGGGATACTAAAACTGCACTGCTACTTTCACTAGACAGTGAACAATCCACACAAGGATTAACATTTCAGTTTTCTATAAAATATGGAATGAATAAATATACTGGTAATATTGTAACTTAAGCTCAGGAAAACTGAGTTTTAAGTACATTTAAGCAATCACACAATCATAGAATCACATAATCGTTAAGACTGGAAAGACCGCTAAGATCACCTAGTCCAGCTATCACCACTATACCACTAAACCATGTCACTCCGTGCGACAAAAATACCCTTTTCTTGCAATTAGAATCTAAGATACAGAGACTACCCAGGAAAATGATGTCTAGTGAGAAAAAGTCAAGAAAGAAGCAGCTTTTGCAAAAAGATTTACTGTTTTTTTTTTTGTTTGTTTTTTTGTTTTTTTAACTAACAGTATTACTTGCAAACTGAACATTCTGAACTGAACTGAACTGAAAAACTGTGTTTTTCAAAGAATTGGTACAGGATATTGTATCAGGGAAGTAGGGAGGTTCAACTGGCTGAGACTCTTTTAGACCAGCAGCTGGTTTCAGAAGCAACGGGAGTTAAATCTTGCAGAAGAGTTTTCCATCTACTGTGTTACTGCTTGACTGGGCAGACTGCTTTTCCTGAAAGCCTTAGAGGTAATATACATTTGACTCAGTCATTGAGTCTTCAGTTGTATCTCTGTGGGCATAACATCCTTTTATTATTTATGAAACAGCGCTAGGAATCTGATCATTGTCATCCTTGTTTGAGGCTGATGTTGCAATCAGACCTTTGCAAATCTGTGGGCTATATTAATGGAATGATTTCTGAGTGGTTTATGGGGTCTTCAGGATGGTACTTCCAGAATTTTACCTGTGTGAGGAAATCAGAGAAACTTTGAAGCCTGTACTTTGATCCAATACATTAAAGTCTGAGAACTTCTTCTGGATGTGTGACAGCATGTAATTTTAAGGTTTAAAATACTGCTAGAACACATGTAAATCTTTCTCATTTTTGCTTTTATTTCTTGCTTGGCAAAAAGTCTACCCCATTACAACAACACACATTCAGCCAATGTACCAGAGGTGGAGGAAGGTTAGCAAGGATCCATGAACCCCAGAAAAATGTAGTACAAATTAGGTACCTCTAATAAGGTACCTTATTACAGTGACTCTTCCTACTCCAAGGAAATTCTTCATTCTCTCCTTGGACCCAAACTATAAACGGTCTAATCTTTCTTCATTCCTTACCCTACCTGCCTCCTGCCTCCTCCCTGATTCCACTTTTTGGTGTTGTAGCTGCAATAACACTAGGTCCAGGCAGGAGAATTTGTAGGATTCGAGAATAATTGGATGTGTATTCATATTCTGCCTTAGGGCTCAAAGATAAGAGGTGGAAAGCTTACCGACAAAGATGATACAGAGGACTTACAAAATGGAAAAAAAAAGAAGATAATGATATAGAAAGGCTATGTGCTGCTCTTAAACTAGAATTGTATACAGTGTTGTTTAGGAGCATTAAGAAAAATGGTGAATTCAAACTGGAATTGACATTACAGGGGTCTATAGAATTCACTGATTCACTGAAAAACTGGGGAGGTTTTTTTTTTTTTTTTTTTTTTTTTTTGGTTGGGCCATGGGGAAGAGAGGTGGGAATGGGGAAGTGTAAATTAAACAAGATTGAGGCTTTGAAAATTCTCATCTATAATTTCACTTTAACTGGAGGTGAGAGAATCACCACTGAGCTACTTGAATAGCATTTTTTTCAACTGAATTTTTCTCTACTTATCTTCAGACCATATGATTAACGTTCTAACAATTCAGGCAATTTTTTTTTCTTAAGTGGACAGGTAGCAATCCAACTTTGATTGTAACTGTTACCTGAGGATTATAAAATAACAAATAGAACATATACAGGCTGCCATGGTTATTTTGGATACTTCTGAGAGAGAAAGAGAATATTTTGTTCTGTAGACTGTTTCCTTCATGAAGACTACTTCTTTCAAGTGGCTATAGAAATTATGTGGTGGCAGGCAACTGTTATGAGAATAAATACTCACTGACAGCCACAAACTAATTACACTGCGATGCCTATATAATGATGCTCCATGAAGGAACAGGAATACAGCACATAACTTGTCATCTTTTACAGAATATGAACTGGGATGATGGTTCTCCCTGACTCCATTAGATGACAAAGATTTTCTAGGTATTCAGCTCTGAGTTATCTTGTAACAAAGCAACCTTAAGTCACAAAGCAGAACAGAAAGCATTGAGAGCTACTGTCTTTCAATGAGTTATAGGCAGAGGAAGAAGCTCAGTCTCGTACTTACAAACTATACACTGATTATAACACTGAAATCCTATTGATAAGTATCTCTGTTACTCAGAAATTAAAGCCTTGAAGAGCAGGAAAAAGATATTAGAAGGATATGAAAATGGTTCAGGAGGAATTTATATGCCATAAACTGTTTTGCCCTGTCCTGGAGAGACTCCATGTTCCCTTGCATGTGTGCAGCACATATTCATTCCTTACACCACTATAGGTTTTGACTTCACTGTTAGTAAATTGGCTATAATAATACTTTTGTACTTTGAAGGGATGGTATTTAACACAAATGCTTTAAATCTTGTCATAATGTCTAAACAGTTTACAGTGTTGATCATATTTGTATCTGAGCTTCTTAGTGGACATGAGTTTTGCATCAACATCTCTCGGTCGCCAAGGGTCTCACTGGCACACACAAGAGCAAAGGCACAGACTTTAGTCCACAGTAAAAAGGGGACCACTGTGAATGTTCAAAAGGGGCAAAGTTTGTTTCAGACTTCCACCTTGCTAGACAAGGGCGCAGTTTTTTTAATTTGTGTGCTGTTCTTATATCTGGAAAGAGACTGCCATTATTTGTCAGAAGGGACTGAAAGCTTTAGTGTGAAGCAGCGTAGTTTGTGCTGCTAATGTATTTGTGTGCAATTCTCTGTTTTTGGTGCTCTCTTCTTAGCTGCTGCCTTATTGCTAACTTCTTCTTTCTCAAGAGTAAGAACAATTGGTGTATGAAATAGAGGTGGCTGAGTAAAATGCACTGGTTATGTTGTGACAAGTTTTACAAATATTTGTCAAACACAATAGCTAGTCAAATACCATTTGAAAAACATATCACTTAATAGCTACGGATGACATATCAAGGGAATAATAAATTCAAGACATTTTTATCTTTAATGCTTATTCAACAGTATTATTATTATTGTTTTTATTTTGAAATCTTAAAATATTAGATTGTTTGTGCCTAGATTTCTAATCCTTACATCCTTACCCTCCTACTTAGGTGGGACAAGTACTCATACTTTCTGTTTTCTGGAGGAGCAAATAGAGACTATTATTAACCGTTTGTCACATTTAGTTACCTTTAGCTTCTTTTTTTTGGAAAGTGGTGTTGTGTAGTCACCTTCTCATCTGAAATGGGAGAGGACATGCCTTATATCGCAACATGCAAAATGGTGACTCTAAACCCTACTGCCCTTCCTCAGTAAAGGTGTGCTTGGTGCTTGATAATATTGTAATATTAACATGATAACATTAATTTTAAACGTTATGGAAATTATGCCGAAACATGAGCCCTGTTGAAAACTTGTTCAGCATGGCCATAATTCTTGCTGAGCATGTCTGGGAACAGAACTTCACACGTCTAAGGATACTGACTCTCCAAATTGACTAGAGAGATTATCTGCAGATTTTGTTAGAGTTTAGATAACTAAGCAAAAGTGAGACATTGATGTCATAGAATCATAGAATGGTTCAGGTTGGAAGGGACCTTAGAGATCATCTTGTTCCAACCCCCCTGCCATGGGCAAGGACACCTCCCACTAGACCAGGTTGCCCAAAGCCCCATCCAGCCTGGCTTTGAATACTTCCACGGAGGGAGCATCAACGACTTCCCTGGGCAACCTGTTCCAGTGTCTCACCACCCTCACAGTGAAGAATTTCTTCCTTATATCCAGTCTAAATCTACCCTCTTCCAGTTTATAACCATTACCCCTTGTTCTGTCATGATCTATCCTTGTAAAAAGCCCCTCCCCAGCTTTCCTGTAGGCCCCCTTCAGGTACTGGAAGGCTGCTATCAGGTCCCCCCGCAGCCTTCTCTTCTCCAGGCTGAAGAGTCCCAACTCTCTCAGCCTGTCCTCGTAGGGGAGGTGCTCCAGCCCTCTGATCATCCTCGTGGCCCTCCTCTGGACCTGCTCCAACAGCTCCACATCCTTCTTGTGTTGGGGGCCCCAGAACTGGACACAATACTCCAGGTGAGGTCTCACGAGAGCAGAGTAGAGGGGCAGAATCACCTCCCTCGACCTGCTGGCCACGCTTCTCTTGATGCAGCCCAGGATGCGGTTGGCCTTCTGGGCTGCAAGCGCACACTGCCGGCTCATGTTGAGTTTCTCGTCAACACACACCCCCAAGTCCCTCTCCTCAGGGCTACTCTCAAGCCATTCTCCGCCCAGCCTGTATGTGTACTTGGGATTGCTCCGACCCAGGTGCAGGACCTTGCACTTGGCTTTGTTGAATTTCATGAGGTTGGCATGGGCCCACCTCTCAAGCCTGTCCAGGTCCCTCTGGATGGCATCCCTTCCCTCTGGCGTGTCGACTGCACCACACAGCTTGTCCATTTCTGGGTTCAGCCATGTCTTCTAAGTCAACACTTAATGTCTCATGTTTTTAAAGATACAGTGGTACTATAGGATCTGATCTGACTTGCATAGTATTGGATGATCAAACAGCCAATGTGTCTCTTCTGCAGCAGGTTAGATGATTTCTTCTCATACTTATATGGTCTGATGGGGGAAAAGATAACTCCATCACAGACAGGCTCAGTACTCCTTCACCTGTAGCGCTCCGTTGCAGTGCTCTGTATAAACATAGCCTCTGGACTTGATTCAAACTGTTGACTCTGAAGAGTATAAAAAGCAAATGTTGAAATTTTAATCAAAATGAAGCAAAATAGTGGCAAAACATTAGGTTGAAAGCATTGAAAAAATTCTTTACAAATTAAATTAATAATCAATAGATTTTTGCTATTTTAAGAGCGAGTGTATGGTTGAAGCCATTCTTCAGTCTTGATTAATATATGGATTACAACTAAAATTGCCTATACTTCCTGGCTATCACTGCTCATAGAATTTACGTTCATTTGAAACAAGGTGACACTTTGCAGTTGGGATGCAGGAACCAAAACTTCGGAGTACTAAGGAGCTGGAACTATCTTATAGAGTTCAGTGTTGATTTAGTGATAGCCTGAATAACTGAAGTACTTCTTATCTGATAAATTCAAGCCTATTCACTTTGGACATTACTATTATTATTACTTCTTATATATTATTGCAATCCTAGTACTAGCAATGTTATACTGTACAAGAGACTTGCAGATCGCACTCCCATCTCTCTTCCTGCTCAGTGTAAGCCAATATTTTCCGTTGAAATTCATTAGGTTTCTTTTTACAGTACAAGAAAATGGATAAATTATGTATGCTTCTTTCCTGAGACTGAAGGCAAGGTGCCTTATCAGAAAGGACGTAAGCAAGATCATCTAACTTCAGGCTCCTCAGAGAAGTATCTGTGTGAAGACAGGAGTCACCCAAAGCAGTCTCTGTAGTTGAGGAAAAGGAGCACCTCAGAGTGAGATTTCTTCCACCAACAAAGTAGGCGGTTGTGTTCCCCAGACAGGCAGTCTCCTAGATGCTTACAATGAGGTAGAGAGAGAAGAAGACCTCATGAATAGAGTGAAATCAGATCCACCTTGGTGGACTCTTATCACAGAATCACACAGTCACAGAATTGTAGGGGTTGGAAGGGACCTCTGGAGATCATCAAGTCCAACCCCCCTGCTAAAGCATGTTCCCTACAGTAGGCTGCACAGGTAGGCATACAGGTGGATCTTGAGTATCTCCAGAGAAGGAGAGCCCACAACATCTTTGGGCAGCTTGATCCAGTGCTCTCGTTTGTATGGAACTTCCCGTGTTCCAGTTTGTGCCCGTTGCCTCTTGTCCTGTCTCTGGGCACCACTGAAAACAGCCTGGTCCCATTCATTTGACTTCCACACTTTAGTGATGAGATCTCCTCTCAGTCTTCTCTTCTCCAGGCTGAACAGTCCCAGGTCTCTCAGCCTTTCCTCGTAAGGGTGATGCTCCAGGCCATTTATCATCTTTGTTGCCCTCTGCTGGACTCTCTCCAGAAGTTCCCTGTCTTTTTTGTACTGGGGAGCCCAGAACTGGACGCAGTACTCGAGGTGAGGCCTCACCAGAGGAGAGTAGAGGGGGAGGATCACCTCCCTCAATCTGCTGGACGCACTTTTTTTTATGCACCCCAGGATACCATTGGCCTTCTTGGCCCCCAGGGCACTGCTGGCTCATGGCCAACCTGTTGTCCACAAGGACACCCAGGTCCTTCTCTGCAGAGCTCCTCTTCAGCAAGTCAGCCCCCAACCTATACTGATACATGTGGTTATTCCTCCACAGATGCAGGACTGTACACTTGCCCTTGTTGAACCTCATCAGGTTCCTCCCTTCTCAACTGTTCAGCCTGTCCACGTCTTGCTGAGTGGCAACACAGCCTTCTGGTGTGTCATCCACTCCTCCAAGCTTTGCATCATCAACAAACTTGCTAATTATACTTGAATCTGATTCCTCTGTTTTATTATTAATAAGTAATGTGATAATAAACACGTTAGAAAAGTGTTTGTTATGTGTGTATGTAATATCTGAGTCTGCATCCAAATGTATGTGTACGTTTGTTTATGAGTCCAGTAACTGCTATTGGGCATTTATTTATGGTATGAAATGTCTTCACTACACTGCATTGATTATGTAAACTTCCAGAAAGGAAAAGTTTTGGAAAGTTTTTCCTCTCTTCAGAAGTGAACTATGTCCACAGCTTGCCAGCTGCATATGCCCATGGTGCATAAGCTGATGGAGGCTGGGGGTGAAATGATCACTTTACTGTGGTTTTGAGCTTTTAACTCCCCGTGCTCCTTGCCTGCCCCCAAATTAGGTCATCAACCATCCATAGATGGGTTTGTCCTTGCACTTGTGACATTTGTATAAGTAAATATTTACAACTGATATGTATGTAAATATTTAAGTTGGCAGTATGGGAGTTAGGTGACAAACTGAGGAAAAATCTCAGTCTTCAAATAATCAGTGGACGCTTGTCATAAACACCACTGAAAAATCTATATTGTGCATAACATAACATAAAGCTATTCTTATTAGTAGTAACAAAGATCAGCTTAATGGTATCTTTGAACTAGGTACATTTTGGACTATCATTTAAACTGAACGTGGAATAGTTGTGACATTATATTACTGTAAATGTCTTGTGAAATTATTTACTTTTGAAAAGATTCATTTGCAGCTTTGGCAAAACATGACTTTTTTTTCCGAAAATGCCCGTACTGAAAAATAGATCTACTATGTTCTTTGCAAAATCATTCTGCAGGGAGGTGCACAGATAAAAAGCAAAGAGCTGCTAGTGGGTTTTGAGAAGAGAAAGGCATGCATTTGGCAAGCACTTTTGAGAATAAAGCTCTCATTGATTAGAAATTTGTGAAGGTCGCCGCCATCTAGTGATGAGATGTTGAAGATGCTGCTTAGAACTAAACGGTACCAAAATGCTGCATCCTTTCCAGCAGCATCTTTGTTCACCCAACATGCTAGATGCATCCTGAAACAGTGATTTTTTCTTTGTATGTTTTATGTGGTGCAAAAATCAACTGAGGACAGCAGAGACTTAGAGAAATTCAAGGTATTTTTTCACTGAACAAACAGTTCATTACAATCCTAGAGCAAGTTGCTCATATAAGTGACAGTATCCAGGTGCAGTTTTAAGTTAAAATGTCAATCCAGAAACTTAACTACAAAATAAATAAAAAGCAAAAGCAACAACAACAACAAAACCCAAACCACGAATGTCAGGGTAAAAAAGTTATTCACAGACATAAAATGGATGGTACATGTCCTCTTTTATAAACTGTCCCCTCATGAAGTCCATGGGCAATGTCACAATTTTAGCTTAAGAAATGAAAATGTAACTCAATGCTCCAACTACTTATTCATGGCTTAGCAAATTGTTTGAGCCATGTGTGTCACTAGATATATGAGTAGTCCTCAGTGCTTTAATCTAGATTTAAAATGTTTACAAATCTGTTCAGTGTCATCTGAACACAATGGAAACACAGTGTGCAACTGGACTGGGAAATTTGAATATTTTAGAAAGTCTCATAATCTGGTCTGTGTATACAAAGTGTGCACCTGCTCAGTGTCTACAAAGGTAACTTTTTCATGTTTACTACTATTGTTAGCAGACTATAGTGCTTCCTTGGGTCCCAACTGCATCTGTGTTATTTCTTCCTAATGCTTTTACTGTGAAAAGAACAGAAGGTGTAGGAGAGAAGGAAATGAAGCAATGGGTGAAGGCAGGCTTTTGACTAACAGCTACTGCATTAGAAGCGTTCAAATAAGGGAGAAAGCTTTTACTTTGTGTAGAAACTCAAAGAAATTAAAAAAAAAAAAACAACCAAAAACTTCAAATATTGACAAGCTCAGGCAGATGTCAAGCAGGATGAAACTTTATTTAAAGGCCTACAAGAAAACCCCATTACTGTATGTACATTTGAAACCTTATGTGCATCTGGAGAAATAGATCCTGAATACCAACCCTGGCTTTGCTATTTCCTCTCACTAAATTCAGACACCCACTGCCAAGAGCCACAGCTGTCTCTGTGTGCCTAAGGTAACAAGCTGGTCTGAGCCATGGCCTGGTAGCTGGTACCTGTTGTTTAGCACCAAGAAGCCCAAGAGAGGCGGCTGGGCTCTGCTGCTTCAGTTGGGAGGTGCTCAGGGGAGCAGCAGCAAAAGACAGCAGCACTGTTTCACCATGGTCCTCCTGAACCAAGCGGCTGTGTTTCTGCCACATAACTCAGCCTGCCAAGTGCTCTTATCCTGGCTCCCAGTGTGTGTGTTGGATCCTGCAGAAGTGACTGATCCTCTAACAAATACTTAGCAGAGGAATACACGAGGAGAAGGCCAATTGACTGCTATAAGATTTTGCTTTCCAAGATCTACCTATCAGACAAACAAGTTCACTTGATAGTGACTGTAGAGCAACTCCATTGACTGAGGTGAAGGTCTTGCCTTAGCAAAATTAATCCATCATTTCATAGTTCAGACAAAGGTTGTCACACTTATTCCAGTGAGCATACATGCTTCTGAACCTTCTGCAAGCTGAAGGCTCTGCAAGCTGAAGCAGAATTACAGTTATCAAGCCTTCTGACCCCAAATGTGCATGTCACTGTTCCTAGGTCACTGCATTAGGAAAAAAGGGCAGCTCTTTGCTTCCTTTCCAAAGCTGATCACCACCTACCTGCCAAAATCTGATGACCTTTCTGAGGAAGGAGCATAATTGAAAGTGTCATCAAGATGCTTAATCTGATTCATTATCTCAGCACGCATTCCTTCAACAGCAGGGGCATGAAGGAAGAGCATCATCATAACAATGACCTTGACCAATCTGCTAGACTTCTGATTTCCCCAGATGAAATCGTTCCAGCAGCATACATTACAGCAATCAAATTCATCTGCTTTATACCACTAGTCTAAGATTATTATAGCTGATGTTCTGTTAAATAAGGCCTGTTGTCCAATCATCTAGTTTAAATATTATGCTAAGGACAAAGCTTAGTGGTACCAAGTCAACAAGAGGCTTGAATATGATACAAAAAATAAGTCTTTTGGAGCCGCTTTTATGGAAAGAGACCACCACTTTTGTTTTCTGCTGGAGGTCATTTAAGGAGATGATTGGTTTTTCACCAACTCTGAAAAATAGTAGTCTGTTTTTTGAAATGACAAAAAGAAGGAATCCATCCACATAAAGTACTGGTACTGCTCTCCTTACAAGAGTAACTGAAATCTGATAAACTTAAATAGAAGTATCAGGTTACAACCAAGGAAATTGTTGAAGCTGAGGGCTGATGAATCACGCTTGTGACCTTTGATGACCAAAGTGAAAGGCCCTCAGTTTCTTAATAAGTTTGTAAAGGCATAAGGATGTTTTAACTCTCTAGATACTGCCTAGCTGGTAGTCCCCATTTCCAGTATTGATAGGAAGAGAGAGCATGCTGTAGTGCTTGCTGGCTGTATCAAGCTGGAAATCAGAAAACAGGAAGATTGGGTGGGTATTCAAAATTATTTCAATGGTTTAGAAGAATCCTTTAGGGGGCAGAAAAGAAACCAATAACAGGATGAACCCCAGTGACGATAAATACAGTATATTTGAAGGCAGGGATAAAAAAAAAATGGTAAACAACACATTTGGAAACAAAAGGCTAGATGGGAGATTAGGAGCAGGTTAAAAAAGAACTGGGAAATAATACTGATTCTACTGAATAACAGTGAAGAAAAAGTGGGAATTATTTTTAAACTGTGAAGTTTAAAAAGTGCTTTACTCTACTTGGCACCAGGGAGGCTTCTGTTGCAATATTTAGTTACATGCTGGAGAGCCATCGCAGATTAACAATTTCAGTGAAAACACATGAGACTAGTAATAAAAGGATGAATCTTTATGACTACATATTGAAAAATTTGGAATTACATAGTCTTCAGAAAACTGAAAGTTGATCTAGTTTTGAATAGAGGAAAAGATTGCAAAAAGAGGAATTTCTGTTCGTTACTTGTGGTGGAGATAGGATAAGAAACTATGAATTTGAATTGTGTCAAATTTAAGTTAGACAAACCCCAATATTTTCTTAAGGTAAATATAGATACATACTAGCACGTCTGACCTTTTTGACAGAAGATAATGAAACTGAGAGTTCAGAAAACACACCAGACAAAAATCTTTTAGGAATGCTGTGAGGATATCTGATCTTTAAGAAAGGGGTGAGGGAAAATGGAAAAAAAAAGACTCACTTTATATCTCTCCTAGCCTATTTCCCACCATGAAAATATGACCTTAACAGTTAAGAACATATTTTTCAACTTCCCTGTACACTCAACAGCTCCTCTAGAGAGCAGACCATTGCTTCAAGATTTTTAACTCAAGTGGAAATATGAAGACTGAAATGAAGTTCTTATATAAATATAGCTCCCCAAACATCTCACAGTAATCCGATTTAGCATCTTCACTCATCTTTCACTCATAATCGTGATCAGTGAAGATGGATCACGTCAGGGCATTCCTATCACATTCAAATGGTAATATGGCACACATTTCTGGTCTCTGCTACTTTCTAAGTGAAACTTTATGCTGTCATAAATGAAACTCTTAGAAAGTGGTTTTTTTATGTATTAAAAATAATTAATTAGTAATCTTGAGATAGAGAGATTTGCATAAATATCTCTTCACACCAAAATCTGAAATTTGAGATGCTGTTTATATAACTTGCATTGTGTTTGAATTTGGGACTTGGAAATTGTGTCTATGTCATTAGAACATCAGAATTTTGTAACGGTCCTCTTCTCATTTGAGCAACAATCCATCTTCTGTACCATGTTATTTTAGAAATTAAAATAAGAATGCACAGCAACCATGATGCCCCTTTTAGGTTTGTTAGTGGCAAGGAATTAGGAGGAAAGAAGAGTACCCTGTATCAGTCCCATCTCCAGATGGACACTTGGGCACCCTCTTGAGATGCAACTTGTTGTTTTGAGCTCCCTCTGTTTGAGGGAGCCATTGAACAAAGTTATTCTTCTCTTTTTTTTTGTTCAAACTGGCAGCTTGCTACATAAATGTAGGCAAATATATATTTGTCTATAAAAAAAGAGTGAACCAGGAAGAATTTTTTGTCTGTGAAACCCATCCTCGCACTTGGACATATGCAGTTTTTCTTGGAGTGCTATTAGCTGCTTAACCCGCTGTCTATTGTGAATTACACAGCTAGATGCCTATCATATGGACACTGTAAGACCTAGTTTATTTTGTCTTTGATTTCAATATCAAGTACACCTAAGTTCAATACAGCCCTCAATTTCTCGTCTTTAGAAAAGACTTTAAAAAATGTGCATTTTCTTTAAAGATATGACCTAAAGGATGTGTTATTATCTTGGACTCTTGTCTCTTTGTTACTTGGCTTCAGGGTCAAATTTTGACACTGGTTGGCTTTCTGGGGGCTCTGTGACTTTCAATGGCCTTGTATCAGGTTCAGGGGTCCCTATAGTTTCTTTTATTGGCACTGTATGTATCTCTCTGATGTTCCCAATGGAAGTAAAGCTGCACAAGTTGCTTTCTGTAGTGCTGGCAAGTCTAACGGCTGTGCTCTTCTTTAAGCATTTCCATTCTGGTTTTGCCACTGGAATGCAGTAAGTCTAGTTATAGAAGTCTAGTGATCCAGAAGACAAGCTGAATCATTTAGCCTTCTTTGTGATTAAACCCCATATTAAACCATACCAGTCAGACAGTAATCCCCTGCAGTAAGTAATGAGTTTAGGTTCTCTGCAATTAAAGGGGGACCTGATAGGGATTTTTTAGTCAGAGCTGTGGTACTTTCACAGTCCCTAGCTGTTGATGATTCACCCCTAAAGAGCAAGGAAATTGCACTAATAGCACTAGTGCAATAATATCATAGTTATATGCAAATATATCATAGTTTTGATATTTTGTGTAGCAGGTGCAGTTAAATCAGAAACAGCAATAATTTTGTTAGTGAAAATACATGCCTCAAGGTGCATGGAATAAAGATTCCATTGTACCCCAGTGCTGGCATGTATTCCTACAAAGGATCTCAGGTACTGCACTTAATAGGTTTTGGAGGCATTTGCCGTCTGGTTTACATACGATTCCTGGCTTTTTTTGGTGTGTTGTTTTCTCATTCCCATATGACAGAGACTGGAGGCAAAGTTCATGTTTTTATGTACTCACTGTCATTATGTTTTGGCAGTTTTGGCTGGATTCGTTTTAAGTGGTGTAGAGCCAAATGTTTGGGCCCTCATCTCTCCTTTTCAGATGGCAAGAGGTTTTAATGTGTTTTCAGGGTGAGATGTGCCAGAACCTACCACTTAACAGATTGTCTTTCACATGCAAAGCATTTAATCATTTAATTAAGCAACAAGACATTAAGCCATTAATGTGTGTCTTGGGTGTGCTGTGAGAAAGAAGGCCAGAGGCAGAATGACTTCAGTCACCTCAGCCGTGCTTTTGTGCCTTGGTAATGTGCATCCTGGAGTGTCCAGTTGCTGTCATAATATGGGCTCCCTGAATTTGAAAGGGCTTTTAAATTTTTTAAACGTGTTTCTTTTATGTTTTATTGACTACATTTCTCTTCAGGAAAAATGGCTTATTGATGTTTGTCTGTTGAGAGGCCCACATGCTAACTCTCTGCTGACCCTGGCTCTTTCTGAGCTATTAAAATACATCCAAACTACCTTTTCCTCAGCCTCATGTAATTATAGATGAGAAAAAAATGCCAGACTGAAAAGATTCTGATGAAAGCAGGGTCACAGTTTTGGGCCTCATCTTTCTCTTTTTATGTCATTTCTGCTAATAATATAGAAAAAGTGCTATTAAATATATATTAATGTATGCTATTAATAAAAACATAAAATATATATTAATAAAATAATGTTATTCAATTTTGTACCTTTGAAAAGTATAGCAGGTGTCTGAGCAGGTGTCACAACAACTTAAAGTAGGTAAGAATGTTTTAAACTAAGGTCTGCAGAAATTAACATCGTGTTTACCATGGTGAACATATTTTAAGGAGTGATTTTTGGCCTCTATGCTGAGAAGTGCAGAAAGTTTTTGCACTGTTTTCTAGAGAGGATGGTCTCATCTGTGATTGGAAGAATATGTATACTGCATATACCTTCCATAGGCCCAAGTCTGGGTTTCCTTTGGGCTCCATATCTCTGGGACACCACTACAGATAAACATTGTAAAATTAAAACTTAAAATCATATAATAATGAATACATTTTTATAATAATAAATAGCTGATTATTATATTATATATCAAGCAAATAATTAATGTTTATATTAATAAAATGTTTTATCTTATTGGGAGTAGGGTCAGCCATTTGCAGTCATCCGTCCTGATGTCTTTCCAGGTTTCATACATTCATGAACCTCTTAAATAATGCATTGTCATATTAAACTATTATTGCTCCTAAGGTGTTGAAGATGAGTATATGTCTTTGGCAAGTGGTAACAAAAGGCACAAGAATGGGAAAGAAGAGATCTCTTTCATGCCAGTTTTCAGAATGATAAACTTTTATCTTTTCTGCTTCATCTTTCTGTTCTCCTACAGGAATTTTTTTTTCTTTTTCAGGTACTACAGTGATTAAGATGATGTTGAAATTTTAAGTATAAGCATGACTGTTTTTTTTCCTGGCAAGGACATAGAACATTATTCTGGGCTAATAAGATCTGTTTGTGCTATAATCAGACCAAAAGAGTGTACCTTCCCTGATCTAGATCATTGGTTTTTTTTCTTCCCCTTTGGATGCTGTTGGCTAGTATCATCCATCCTGGTTGTATTTTGACTCCTGTTGTTCACAGCATTTCTCTTTCAGATGAAATTGTTATCAGTTTTTGGGGTACATATTATTTTTCCAAAGTAGCAGAGAAAAATAAACATACAAAAATATAGAATAAAATAATCAAAATGACTTCTAGGAAATGCAACGACTCATGTCCAAGTAAAACCAAGACCTTTAACTGTAGTCTACAGTAAGAAAAAGGCAGAAAAAGGCACTGTACTCTTGATCAATTTAAATGTTACTTTATTTATTTATTTATTTATTTATTATTTTTTTGTCCCCAAGGATACATTCTCTTTCCTTCTGCAGTAATTTATTCAATCTTTATGGATAGATAGTTCATGGACTCTCTTCTCTGTTTTCTCTTTTCTAGAAGATTGTTGTTACCCCAAGTAATGTTTTCTGCACTTCTTTTCACTCTTATTACTCCTCTGCACTCTCTCCATTTGGTTCACATCTTTCTTGAAGTGCCATGCCCAAAACTAGACATCACACTCTTGTTGCTACCTTACCAGTGCTGAGTAGAGCTGAAGTCCCTGCAAGGCAAGACAGAGTGGCTCGCAAAGTACTTCAATCTGTATCAACTGCCAGGAGTGTCAATAGGCCACTCCAGCAGTCAAGACTCACTGAGATGCAGGAGAGTCCTTGTCGTGTTCCCTCCTTCCCCCCACTCTTAGCAATGCACCTGCTGCAGTAGAGAGAAGTATGCTGTGCTCCTTTGTCTCTGACTATGGATTATTCACAACACACCAGTAAGTCAGAGTCAAGGCTGTAGTGATTATCTAAGGATGACTCATTGTTGTCTTCTGTGAAGAGCGGAAACACACCAATAAGAGTTCCTGAGTTTTCAACTGTACTTACCTCTTTGTATGTTGTCTAATATTCCTTAGAAGCATTACACATTGGGTTCAGTGATATACATGGATAACTGCAATAAAATAACTCTCTGGAGATGCCTATTTAAAAAATATGTCCTAAGCTATCCCAGAGAAAGATCTTCCCCTCCTATAGTTCAGAGAAACAAGGGGGTCTAATCATCATTTATTTTCCAGACTAGAAAATCTTTATGTGATTCAGGCAAAGAATGTGTTCTTCAGCTTAAGCGTGTTATAGACCACTCCTCAGATAATTTCTCAAATCAAAATCCTGTTTATATAACAGTTATTCTTTTTCTTCTCTGTATTAGCATGTGGTGGTTCTAGTTTTGAGTGGAGGTGCTGAATATTCCACGAAGGATAGCCTCCAAATGCCATCGATTTTCAGCAGTTTTATAGACTCTACATCAGGTTCAATTAAAACATCCAGATGCCTGGAAGTGAATTTGAATATCTATGATGTTCAAAAGTGAGAACTGTCTAAATGTCACAGATTAATGATTAATTAGCTGTAGCTCTTCCAAAAGTTCCTCTAAGGAATTAAAGGTAGAAGTGCTCCTAAACAGCTGCTGCATAATGATTTTGACAGTACATCTAACAGGATGTAAGTGGAGAACTGAGAATTCTGTTTGTCAAGAACGTCCATTTTTCTCAACTTCACCATAAAAGGGCAATTGATCCAACAAATGAATCAGGACAAGAAAGGATTAAGTGGACCTAGTTCGTGTCTGTAAAGTAAAAGTATAGTTCTTATTGACTTTCAGTGGTTATCAAAGTTGCCTTTTTTTTTTTTTTTTTTTGGTAAAATTTTTCTGATTTCACACCAGTGCTTGTGTAGACTTACTGATGTCAGTATGATTTATAATGTGGCACAGAAATCCTATGAAATTCCACAGTAAAATGCAGCAACTTTGGCTGAAGTTTCCTTGGCAGCATCAGAATCATTCCAACATGACGTTTAAACTAAAAAGTAGACCATAAGCCAGAAGTGAAAGCTGACTAATAGCTGCTCCTTCAGGTCTCCTCCAAATTGCTTCATCTTTTGCTTCTGTTTGTTTAGAAGCTGGATGGGTTTCCATAAAAGCAAGCTTTTAGCTTTTAGCTTGCTTTGCTTGAAATATACAATGTCTAGTTTGTATGCAATTTATATTTCCAGTGAAGATATCAAGTATTTTTGGAGATCTATTCTCTCTACATTGAATGATTTTCTGTGTCTTGTCTCTGATGAGAGACAATCTGTTAGCTAAGAAAGAGTTTGAAGTTCATATCCAGGTTCAGATCTCTGTTTTTCTGAGGCTATGTTATAAGGAAAGAACACATATTGTAAAGGGATTATTTTAACTAGCTTTTTGTCAGAGTTCCCTATGATGATGAATTTGGTCAGAGTAGAGCTGTTCAGACTGAGGATTTTTTCCATCTCATCTTACTGTGATCTTTTGTAGTTAAATTGCTGCCTATCCTGATTGAAACCGAGCACTGACAGTTGCTAGCTGTCAACAACTACGAAGCGCGTTTTGCTGGATTTGTTGCAGATTTGTTTCTCAGAGGTGAGCTTTCTCCTAGATCCACCAGATGTCGCTAAAATCCCTACGTAAAATAAATGTGCTGCCTTGCAGCAGGAATGTTAAATGGGAGTGAGCCACAGAGAGTTGATACCTGAGTTAGCAGAGACTCAGAAGACACATTTTAGACCAATTCTGCAACTAATCTCAGAATCTCAGAATAGAAGTTGAATAAGAAAGTTCTGTTTATTTTATTTTATTTTACTTATTTATTATTTATAAGCCATTCTTCGTTGCTGAAAATGTATACCAGACTGGCACGTTCCTAAATGCCAGCTGTGTGGAGGTAACAGCTGGAAAGCAGTATGAGTAAGCTCATGTCCAGTTTCTCTTGCAAGTTTCATTCATGCAAATCCAGAATTTTCCTGTAGGTTTTGCTGAAGTGATGAGTACAGAAATTACTCTGACCTAAAAATAAAAAGCAGTTCTTGAATAAGATAGTAATAATTGCGTTTATTTTGACTGTGATCAATCTGTGCTCAGCCAGGGGCTACACTACTGAATAACAGAGGGACAAAAGGAACAGAGATCCACAGAGGTCTTGAATCCAAGGCACTTCATACCTTAGAAGCCTGTAAGCAGAAGCCCTTTGTCAAATTGCTCCATTCGCCACTGCCCTTCTACTTGGCCATAAGCATCAAAACACATTTTTAGAGGAATGTTCTTTTGCTTTCTCTGCTTTTGTTCTGTGAGAAGAAGGTCATAGACATTAAAGACCTCAAGTCCTGTGGCTAAATCAATGTTGTTCATCTCTTGAATTCCTTTAATTGCTTATTTCTTCTTCTGGAATCAAATTCAGTATCCTCAACCTCCAATCTATGGCTTTCTATTTATTCTTTAGTGCTTGTTTCTCAGCCAGCTCCTCATCCCATCTGATCCCTTCATCCTGTTTTTGTCATCTGTTCTTAACACATACACACACACACACTCACTTCATGATCGGTCTGGAATTCTAGATAGGAAACTTGCCTTTATCTGTCTGATTTTTGTGTTCTTCTGATATGAACTTAAGCACAGAGCTAGTGTTAAGAGCAGGCAAATTTACTTTACAGAGAGATATGCTTTTGTGTTAAGGTTTTTTGTTTAATTTGTTTCTGCTTTTTTTTTTTTTTTGTGTGTGTCATCTTTTTCTGTCAAGAAAAATCAAGTTGAAACAACATGACAGAGAATGCTAATCACCAGCCATATACTCTTTTAAAATGTGTAATAGCTAAAAGCAGCACGAGGCTCAACATTTTTAGGTGCTATAGTAAGCTTTTATTCTACAAATTCCTACCAAGAGCCAATATTTAAAAGTGTAAATGAGAGAAAAAATAGATTAAATTTACTATGTCTCTTTTTAATGCACAAAACTGAATGTGAACAGAGAAGAAATTTTGTAACTAGATAAATGGTTCATTCTTGATGCATTAGGATATGACTTTCACTTAAATAATTCCAATTGGAATGATGCCCCTCTCAGTTATGTAGAAAGCAAGAAAAAAAAGCTGTGGATGAACTTCAAATAGTTCTAATGTTGAGCTGACATAAACCAGTGTCTCAAAGTGTACGCCACTTGAACTTACATCCCTTCAACTCAAAAGCATTTGCTGTATTTGCCTGATAACAAATAACAGTATTTGCCTGATATAAAGTTAGCTCAAGAAAAAAATAAAAGAAACAAAGGAGAAATAATTGGTCACTTGGATCTTCATGGTATCACATTGTGCAATGTGGAAAGATTGTGGATGGCTGTATTTAAGGGTGCTCAGCTGTAACCTTTCATTGTACCTGAATGCAGAGCAGCCAGATGCTGCCCTTTCTGTGACTGCCTCTATCACAGCCTGCTAGGGCAGATCTATGCCCACCTCAGTGAATACAAGGGTGTCTGTGTGCCTGGACACAAATTAACACTTACACTGCTGGAGGACAGCTGAAGGTGCTCCTGCAGCACCCATGTCCTGTGGGAACAGAGAGGAAAGCCTATGGAGCTTCAGGAGGAGCTGGTCAATTTCTGTCATGCTATCGAAAGGCTGCTCTTGGGACAATTTTACATATAAAAGGGAATGGGCTGTATAAACAGCCCTACGTTTGGTATTTTCTGATCTCTGAATGCTTAAGTAGGCTGTTTGAACATTATTTTAACACGGTTTTTGTTTTTCTCCTTAATGGAGTATTATGCACTCCACATCTATTGTGCCTTTGGTTCCACTGTGCTCTGGTGTACTGTGGATGTTTACTCGTCTTTGTTTGAAATAAGATATAATTAAATTGGGCAACATGCACTGTCAAACAGCAGTGCTCAGTGGCTTGCAGTCCTTGCAAATTGTGCCAAAACCCATTATTGTTCTAGAAATGGATCTGATGCCCACTCCTTTTGCCTAGTTTCTGTTGCACAACTAAGAACCTGTTCAGTGGTGCCTTCTGACCTTAGTGGAGGTGAATAGTCTTGGGGCCCCAGTGGGCTGAGAGGCAGAGTCTATATAGTCACTTCTGAGTGTTGCAGGAAGAAGAGAATAAAATTAGTTTCTTGTGGGGGAAAAACACCTTATTCATCAAGACCAAAATGTTTCACAGAGCAGGCTGGTTCCAGTGAACTTGTTTACAAGTGAAACTGGTGTGAAAACCTCCTGTAGATCTTAGGGTTTCACAGTTCAAGGTTCTTCCTGTGGTGCAGGGCACCAAATTCCTTGCCAGATTTGCTTGGAATAGATCTATTATGGGCTGGGTTACATTTAAGACTCCTGGTCTTGCTTCACGTGGCATTGCTTCTTTATGTAAAAGGAAAATCCTAAGCATAGCACACTGTTGAAGGCAATGTTCATAGTCAGGTAGACATTTCTTAACTATTTCTTTATCCAGAATGGCCAACTCAGTTCACATTAGCTGTGTAGCTGAGCTGAATTTATTAAGTTTCATGTCAGGATAGCAATACAAGTTCAAGACAATAAGGAGACCCGAGGCTAAAATTGTACTGCTGCTTTGCAGTCCTATCTGATGTATGTGCTTGTTGCAATATGGGCTTAAAGCACTGATGGTCTCCAGAGCGCCTCGCTCTGTCCCAGCCTTGTCCCTTCAGTGTCTCTTTGGAGCAGAGAGTGCTTGTGAGATGCAAACAACACAACTATCAGGAGAACTGTTCAGCTCTACTGGGTAGAACAAGATTTATTCTGTCATTGAACCTTTAGTCTCAGAAAAGATGTCTGTATTTGCCGCAAATGGTCTCCTACTCAATGACACCACTGTGAAGGATATAGAATCATAGAATAATAGAATCGTTTAAATTGGAAGGAACCTTTAAAGGCTATCTAGTCCAACTCCCCTGCAATGTACAGGGACACCTACAGCTAGATCAGGTTACTCAGAGCCCTGTCCAGCCTGATCTTGAGCGTCTCCAGGGATGGGGCTTCCACCACATCTCTGGGCAGCCTGTTCCAGTGCTTCACCACCCCTATCGTAAAAAAACTTTGTTCTTATATCCAAACTAAATCTCCCCTCTTTCAGTTTGAAACCATTTCCCTTTGTCCTATCACAACAGACCCTACTAAAGAGTCTGTCCCCTTCTTTCTTGTAGCTCCCCTTTAGATACTGAAAGGCTGATATTAGGTCTCCCTGGAGCCTTCTCTTCTCCAGGCTGAACAGCCCCAACTCTCAGCCTGTCCTCACAGGGGAGGTGTTCCATCCCCTGGATCATTTTTGCGGCCCTCCTCTGGACTCGCTCCAGCAGGTCCATGTCTCTCCTGTGCTGAGGACTCCACATCTGGACACATTACTCCAGGTGAGGCCTCACCAGCGCAGAGCAGAGGGGCAGGATCGCCTCCCTCACCCTGCTGGCCACGCTGCTTTTGATGCAGCCCAGGATACAGTTGGATTTCTGGGCTGCGAGGGTGCATTGCTGGCTCATGCCCAGCTTGCCATCTACCAGTACGCTCAAGTCCTTCTCAGCAGGGCTGTGCTCTGTCCTTTCATCCCCCAGCTTGTATTGATAGTGGGGGTTGCTGCAACCCAGGTACAAGACCTTGCATTTGGATTTGTTGAACATTATGAGTTTCTCCTGGGCCCACTGCTCGAGCCTGTCTAGGTCTCTCTGGATGGCATCCTGTCCCTCAAGTGTGTCAACTAGATGATACTGTTCAGTGTATGGTCAGTCACAGTCACCGCACCTTCATAATAGGGCATCATAGAAACATTCTCTTTAAATGTTTTAATACATTAAATCATTAGTTGAAAATCAACAGCAGTGCATTGTTCTTCTACATTTTCTCACTTTTGGAACTCTAAAAGCATTAAATACGCATTTATTAACTCTAACAATACTTATATGAGAAAGACATACTAAGAAGTCAGGTCCCACAGAGAATAGAAGTAGGAGGGCACAAAGTAGTCCTACATCTCCTGCACTGTATCTTAAGGACAGAATTAATTGCACGCTATTTGAAAACCTTGGGATACCTTAAAATCTGCTTATATTGTTTATATTCTCCTTCCATCTTGCCCTCAAAAGAGCCAGAATAACCTCAAATGTATTTTCAGATTTTAAGAAGAAGCATGAGATGGTAAAAATGCATATTTTCCCCTTAAGTATTCAAGGAAATACTTTCTGTAGGACAGTGACAAACTGTTTGCAAAGTTACCGGGTTGCATCTTGAACAGTAGCAGCTGCTGCAGTGAAACATGGCATATCATGATTGCTGTAGACGGTAGTGATGCAGATAAGGCCAGGCAAGCAATGATATAAGTATCTGTAAGTAAAAACAGGCTAGTGGAGGTAGGATCACTGTAAACAGAAACAACACACACAGTTCAGCTGAGCAAATATCTATCATGCAATGCAGCTGACACAGGAATAGCCTTAAGCAACTGGACTACTAAGGCAGTCAAATTGTTAAAATATAAAATAGTTAACTCCTGTGAAACCTAAATTTGATTCAACCTGAGAAAAGCAGTTAATTTTAGAAAAAAGTTCTATAACAGTGCAGATCAATTAGTGTAACACTCATCAAAATAAGCATTATTAGTATATTAAAATAAACAAAAGCAATATAAACTTTCTTTATGCTTTCCTTGTGTCAATATTTAACATGTTCTATTGTTCTGACATCTGGACCATTAGACAGATAAAGACAATAGGGACTGGAAAAAAAGGACAGCCAAGCTAACCACAAAGTTAGGGTATTATGAAATACTGATTACAACTATGATGCCTAAATTTCAATATTTAATCAAGCCTTTGAAGGTAAAAAAAAAAAAAGGCAAGCAAAAAATGCAACAAAAATAAAATTCCAGCTGCCCAAACCAAAGCAAGCTCCCCAGAAACTCACTCAAAAAGCTGCATAACCGCATATGCAAAGAGTAACTTGTTATGTGCAGGTTTTCCTCATTAGTGTCATCTTTCAGGGCATAATTAGTGTACGTGTTTACTTACTGAACTAAAACAAACACTTGATGTGGTTGTCACATGAGGTCAGATTGTTTTTACTGCACTTTGAAGGAGTGTGAAGCAAACATGGCAAAAATAAACAGCAGAATAGCAAGCCGCACGTGTTCCTTTTCCATTCAGGGCAAAGTAAATGGTTTCAGGATGACTTGCTTTCTGACTTTACAGCATCTTACACCAACCTTTTCTTTCACTTGTATACATTATATATGTGTGAAAAAAATGGAGCATCTGTTGGCCAAATTTCCTTAATACAATGTTGACAGTTCTTTTGATTCTCTTCATGACAAAGGCCTCCAAAACTCAGAAAACTAAGTTTGCAAGGGTGCAAATGTTAAAATAGCAAAAATTTGTATCCTTTTTGCCAGGTCAGGTGTTGTCTTTTAGCTTTTCTTTTGATTTATGTCAGTAATTTAAACAATTTATTTTCTCAGGATGTGCAAAATACTTTGATGGTTACACCTTTGTAAAAAATCAGACAGGTCCTCTCTAAGAATAGAGAGAAGTAGGTTAAGGAAGTATTTATCAGAGTCAAAAAACACTTTGAAGTCTTTATAAATCTTCATTCAACTGTGGAGAGATCTGCATTCATTGATGTAAGTTGCTCTCATACAGAGTAAAGGCTGATTCTGAAACTTTGTCTTCATATTCATAGAAGAGTTACTGCTTAATGATATCAAGTTCAATACACTCTCTCAAATTCTTCGGTTCCCGTATTTTTTCACTGCATCACAGACATTAATGTTAGAAAGCCACATCACGAAGTTGAAGTAAGCATGAAGACTAATTTTATCATACGGTACAAGGCCATCTTGCTTCTATACGTTGAGGTTTCTAAACTGTGGAAGATTGGAAATGCTTCAAGAAGGCTTCTACATTATATTCCCACAAATTATATCTTGTAAGCAAATGAACTCACATGGAAGTTTACCAAATCTGAATGTCACAAATGTAAAAGACTGATCATTTGTGTTCCAGTGTGCTGATTTTATGCTGTCATTGTGACCACAGTCCTTGGTGAAATAACATGGGTGCTATTTAGAATGCTTATTTACGCAGGGAAGACTGTATATGGCATGCAAGCATGAGTTTCCAGTGAATTAGCTACTCTGTATTAACTCCCTCTAAATGTTCTTGGTGAGGGCCGTACGCCTCTATTCCACATTTACAAGGGCCTTTGTGGTAAAAGCAGCACAGACAAACCAAAGAACTGTTCAAGTTCTTCAAGAGGTGTACCTTCACAGCTCAGCAGTCTTGCCAGGACAGCTTTTGTGTCTGTCAGACTTGATTCTCCCCACCTAAGTGATGTTCACATCTCATTTACAGCTCTCACTGCTCCACTGCCAGTGCTGTACACAGGCACTGCACAGCCCATGTAGCATAGTGAAGGTGTTTTGTTCTCTGACTGGAAGCGCAGTTGATTCAAGCCTGTTTTGACAAAGCAAAATGTGTTTGTTGTGAAAAGCACTTACACAGCAAACTGTAATTACAGAGCAGTTAGGTTAATAGTGGAGCCAATGTAAAAGATTCGCTTGATTTCATTTGATCCAGCAGCCCAACCTACCCATTGATCTAAACAAATGAGAACATTCCCTTAACCTTTCCCTTTTGTCTTTCTTGGACTTCAGTACATTCTGCTGTCTTTTCTCTTCTAAAACCAATAAATAGCAGTTTTACTTCAAAATTAAACCTTTTTTCTCCCCCTACCTGTAAACAATGATATTATCTACGGCAAAGTCTCATTTTCTGTCTGTTACTGAGGTGAAGGAAATAGATTATTCCCTCCGTTTCTTGCACTTGTAATATGCACATTGGATTTAATGTGTAAATGAAATTTTTAATTGCTTCTTATTCTTTATTTGTTGTTTTCTAAAATGCCACAGGTATGGCCCATTTTATGCAGAACAACTTTTGTGCTTGCGGTGCATACTCATTGCATGAGTTGACATGGCGCTGTCAGCCATGAGGAAGGGAGGGCTGGGGACTCTCCTTTCCTAAGTGGGACTCTCCACTGTCAGGACTCATTCTGGCACAGGGGATGTCACTTACTATTACTGGAAAAGGTGAGACGCTCTGAAAGATTAGGGATTAGCTGCTGGTGAATGCATTGCACTCTTCGATGATGGTGTTTGGGTACAGCATTAACCTGATGTGAGCTTGTCGTGCAATGTTGCAGGTTGAATGTCCATATCCTCAGCTACCTCATGCTCACCCAGTGAGGTTACTACTGGCATGGATTAAGAGTTATTCCATCCCCTGAACATACCTTCAGGAATGTCCCTAACTAGGCAAACAGGCCAACAGCTTGTGTTTCAAAACATGGTCGTGTGCCCTTGTAGCTGAAAATGTGAGACATTAAAAAGTAGAGCTCAAGTCTTTCAGAGGTTGTTGATGTTAAATGGAAGGAATGGCCACTAACCATTTTGTTGGTCCAGCAGCTACAACAGACTGATTGACTAATGTGCATGTAATTTCATGTCATTTTGAATGGATGTTGAGATGGCTGCGCTTGCTTTGACTTCTTTTATTGTATTGAATAGCACAAAATTAAAAGTTATTTATCTTTTGAATCATTTGTTTGACAAATACTTTCTCCTAAAGTGAAATGGCAGGACATTGTGTTTGCTCGCTTCTTTTGTTAATGGGTCTACTTAGCATGTATGACTGTATATAACTGTATATACATAACTGAAGAGAAACTCAAAACAGATAGCTGAAAAAGTTGTCCTTCTCACCATGTACCTGGGCCTTAAATGACTGCAAACACTTAGACATGGTGAATGTTCGTCCTGCGCATTAGCTTTTTCGAAGTATCAGTACAAGCCAATACTTCTGTCAGTAACGCTGAGCAAACCATTAGTGAGAAGATAATATTCTGCTGGTGATCTCTTTTGGAAGAGGAGCAACAGTATTTTGGGGCACAAAGTGAAGAAAATATAATTGTGATGTAGTTGGACAGAAATATACCCCCTCAAAATCATAGTGTTACAGATTATTTTTTGGCCAAATACAATTTTAGATGAACCCGATGGCTAAAAGCTACCATAACAAGATAATTACATATTTGTAGAAAGCCTTGACAGTCTTGTTTGTGAATGTTCTCTTGCCTGGAAATTTTCCAGAGAGGCGAAAACTGTCAAAGTGAAAAATGTGACTGGTGTGGGAAAGGAGGCTTCAAGAAATTGGTGGACCTCAGATCTGTAAGCTTGCCTGCTGCAGTATGAAGAAACAGGAAGACTAGATTAAGAGACTGAATGAAAGGGCCAGCCAACTTGAGGCAGGTTTGGGGCAATTTGCATTTGGCAAGTACTACCCTGTGGACCTGTCTGAAAACACTCAGTTAGGTACTCCCAGCGAAAATTTCAGTAGGCTTGTGAGGCTTTTCTTGCCAATTGTTTATTTAATTGAAAGTCCTTACAAATACTTTAGTGGTGCTTTTCAGGATTGTCTTTGGAAATCTTGTACTGGTGAATCTGATGTAAGTCTTTACTAAATTAGGAGTGTTTATTTTTAATATGAGGCAAACAAAGTGTAGGAGAGAGTTGAGTGGAGGCTGAGTTTCACTGTGAGTATGCATTGTAAGATGATAATTTCAGTGTTTTACTTTCTATTATTTTTTCATTCACGTTTGATATTCACAAAACATATTTTCCCCATACTTAGCTCGTTTTTGTGATAAATGTTAGCACAGCACTTCAGTGGGCATGAGCTTATATAAAAATTTAATTTGATAGAAAAGTTCAATGCAATTTCCCAGTAATATTGGAAAGAGTTAGAAAAAGGCTACAGGAAAGCTGAAGGAAGCGTGGAAGCAGCACTCCTGGAAACAACATCCTTAAGTCTTCCTCTTATGGCAGAGAACTTGTTCTAAGTAGTGAATATATGGTCTGGCAAATAGCTTTCTTCCTGGCTTTCTTCTGAAACATTGAAAGGCCGTGCTCATCTTCTGAAACTGTACTACATTACTAAAGCTCTGCCTCTTTCTCATCTGTGTATGATGCTTCTTCAGTGGTACAGAGCCAGCATGCTCCTTCAGTGATGTACAAATGTGTATGTATGAAGAGAGATGTGCCACTGTGCCTGAAGGAGAAAACAGACAGCTGGTGTTTTTTCTTCCAGGTTTGCTTCCAGTTTCTGCTCATGCTTATTTTTCCACCAACCACCATTTTCCAGCCTTTGTTCAGCCTTCGGGAGCACTATCTGCCTTGAAAGTGTTAACTTTTTAATTCTGCATTCCCTCTTCCTTCCTTCATTAAGTCAGTTTACACTGGAAAAGAAAATAATGAGGCTGGTTTTCTATAACTGTAAACTTCTGAAGCTGCTATTGGATATTTGGATGTTTAGGTACTCTGCACCCCTGAAAATCCTATTTCAGGTGTTTAAAGTAATCTTTTACAGCTTTGTTGCTGAGCTACTTCAAGCTGTGCATAATCAGATACACTAGGTGTGTATTTTCTAGTGACACAAGGAATTAGTAGATTTAAATACAGATCTTTCCTTGAGCTGAGGAAGTAAAATTTGAATGTCTTATATTTGCTACAGTAAGTACATACGTGAGCTTTGAAAAACTGTAAATGTAAGACATAGATAAGCAAAACAAATCTTTCAAGAAAGCAACCAATACCATGCCTTACCATTTGATGAAACACATCCAACAGCTCCTTGCATAAAATTGGGACTTGAATGCTAGTAAATACTTTGGTTTACTGGAAATTGACTGTTGATTTAACATTCTGTGGGTGACCTGCTGCCTGCAGCTTTGGTCTGCCTGCACCATTTCTCCTGATGCCAAGACTTGCAGGCAGCCCATCGCTTTCTAATCATCCTTGCTGCGATGTCAGTGCCAGGCTACCTGATGATCGCAAACCACCATGCAGCTATTGGTGTGGCAGTGGAGTAGCAAGTGAGTAAGTCCTGTTATCTTCATTTTACAGATGAGGCAGGCAAGGGAGGCAAAAATATGCTAAATGACATACTGAAGGCCACAGAAAAAGTTTTTGGTTCAGCTAGCTGTTCCTTTGGCTCCGGCCTTGAATGTTCACAATGAAGCTGTCTACTTTGGCTGTGTACACCAGCTATGTGTGAATGGAAAATATGGGGAAAGGCAAGGGGGATCTCATGCTGTCTTACGATAATAGTTATGTTTCTAAACACTCTGGCCCATTGTTTTGTTGCTGAAGGAGGCTTCGTGTAGCAAAACAGCTAGTGTATTTTGGTTGTTTAGAATCTGCACCCTCTTCCTTCGTACATTTCCAGAGCCAGAGATGGGTGAATCTCAGCAGTGGTTGCCCACACTGCTTCCCTGTGCTCAGTATCAACATGTGGTGAGCTGGCTAGGATAAAATCCCTGTCCCTTATTTTCTAAATTGTTTTCCTAGGGCCTTGAAACAGCAGGAGAAAGAACACAAATTGTGACTCCAAGACAGAAAGCTCAATCTTTTGGCATGAGGAATATTTTATTTTATTTTTCGGTAAGATTCCACTCAGCTTGTTTGAACATTTTCTTACCCTCTGCAATTCTTCATTAGGGTTATTTTTAAATATTCTTTGATCATGCTGCCTTAGTGTTGTTTATCTCACAGGGTGTAGCCTTTTGTCTCACAAGAACGGGTTCAGTCCCTCCCTGCCTTGACACATGCTGCTGAACGTGTCTGGGTTCTTGCTGTGCAGCGGATCTATTCATGGTTTTATGAGTGGAAAGGGCTGTTTGCCATGTGGAGCCCAGCAGGGCTAATAGCATATTTTTTTCCCTGAGCTATTATCCCATTGGATTACCACCTGCCTTTTTACTATTTTGCAGGCTATTTACATGGTCAGCTGATAAGTGATAGGTAAGCTTACTAGTAATTGAATTCCTTTTTTAGGAGTGTAATTTGGGATGGACAGACCACACATAAGGCACCAAGAATACTTTTCTAGGAATATGTAAGCTTTGACTCAGATTAGTTATCAGACTCAACTGCAAGCTCCATGCATTGAGTAGCTTCAGACAAAATATTCCCCTCCAAGAAGAAACTGCGCTTTATGGCACAAGGTTCGGGAAAGAAGATAGAACATTCAGTAGGGAAGGTGCCGTTGTTTGCTGCTCCTCTGTGTGGAAGCACTCAGTTTCCTGGAGCACACAGCTGTAATTTTCAATCTTGAGATGTACAACCAAAACCATTTTATATACATTTTTTAAAATTCACAATCCCCAGTGCTTCCACAGAAAATTAGGAGTAGGGGAGATACTGGCAATACCTTCCAAAAAAGATCATTAAGTTAGTCATTACTCAACCAACTCAGCCATCAGAGATGCTGTTCTCTGGCCATTCACCATGATTGTCCATGTTGTGCTTTCCGTTCCTTGGAAATAAAATGTATTTTGCACCACTTGTTTTCCTGCTCCCCTCATTCTCCACCTTTGGATATAGCAACCCTCAGAAAAAACTTGTTCCTCTGAATTTTAAGCCTGCATTTCCTTGGTTGGCCTTCTGTGTCATTGAGAATTGTGCACCAGTTCTGATAATATTCCTCTTTTTATGTCTTGATTAGTGGTGTAATTAACAGCAGTGACAGATACAACACTGTGATTAGTCACAGAGTTATCATCCCTTGCAGTTAATGGGGTAACATGCATCTCAGAGCCCATGTTTTAGGCTCTCTGCAGACTTAAGCAGATATCTCCAGATGAGCTTAATTTGGGTAAGGTTCTAAGGATTATCTGTGCAATCTAACCTCTGCTTAGAGAAGCAAATGAATTAAAAAGTGCTAAAAGCCAAACCAACCACCAATCAATCATAATTTTTTCAGAAAAATGTGGTGGAGGAAATAACAAGGAAGTTTTAGCAATCAAATGAGATTCTTGCTTGAAATGCACACTGTGAAAATCTGATTCTTTGAGCTAAAAGTATGAATGAAGTATAGATCATAAATACATAATGACCTAGTGCAGTCATTACCTCTGAGGCCAAGGAAAAAAAGTGCTGTTGCATTATTATGAGTTGCAAAAGGCTACTGTGAGAAGTAGAACTGAAATGGCCACCATAGACCAGCTCCACTTATCGGTTGCAACGAATGTGCTGGACAATGTTCCCTCCTTATCTTTTAATTGTTCTTTCAACCTTTGAATCCTTTTCTTTTTGCTTTCAGAGAAACAATGCAGAACATTTTTCAGGATTTTGAAGAGAGCTATTATTCATTTATCCTTAAAAAAGGTATCAGTATTCTGCACAACGAGGGTTTGCTCACTTGCAGAAGAATTCTCGTCCTGCTGTGGTTCCTACCTTATCAGTTTTACTTCAAGAAATGGAGCTTGTTATAGTCCTCATATTTTTCTCCAGTGCCCCTTCCAAAAGACAAAGAGTACTGAAAGGTATTGACACTGGAGAAATGATGCTCTCGTTCAAATATAGCGTATAGCCTATTTGGATTCTTGCGTGCACAGTCTTTCCATATTCTTTTTCTGGGACTCCCTGTTACAAACTGCACCCCATTTTTGGGCCTTGCTGTGGTTGAAAGTTCTGTTGTAATCAACAGGAAATTTCTCTCTGCTGTCATTTGGGACCAAGATATGACTGAGAATTGCATACAAGCTCTATTTTGTATGCAGATAAATATACAACAGGAGCTCAAAAACCACATAAAATATTTTTTCACCTTTCTTCTTTGGCTCAGATTTCTTCTAGTCACTACCTCAACTGCCTCAGACCTTGCTGTCTCCCACCGCCCCTGCAGACCTTACGAATTAATGATGGCAAAAGGGTTTACAGCAAATTCATCGTCTGAGGTCTCCCGGCCTTACTACTGATGCTCTGCATACTTGTTTCTCTTCAGATAGTGCTAATTGAAGACTACAGCATTCTCATGCTCTGTGAAAGAAGGAAAATTCAAATTTCTAGTCAATTCTCTATTGCATTTTTAAAAATAACTGCAGTATTATTCTCTACCTTTTGAAATCTGACTGCTTTTTTTCAGTATGATGGCAGGTCTAGGATTCCTTTTCAGCTTACTTGCATTAATAACATAAATGGGGCTCTGAACAATTCTCAACATAACTTTTTTTTTTTTTTTTTTTAACCAGACAGCTTCTATATGTTACTGCAGGCTTTGGTTGCCAAACTTTGAAGATGCAAGAGTTAGCAGGAGTTAAGTGGTCTCCAGAGGAAAGACCACACTGTCCAAGATTGACAGTGGCTAGCATTGATCCTGGTACCCATTCTCTCTTAGTAGAATTCAGTAAAAAGTTTTCAGATGTCCTGGTCTTCTAGCTAGAAAAAAGGAGGAGAATTATTTGTTAGACTTCTCTTCTGAAAATTTTTAAAAGGAGATTCAAGAAGTTTTCCTCCAGTTGATATTTTAAAATGGAAATTCCCAGCCCTCTGGTATAGCTTATCAGTTTTAAAATGAGCTGTTATGCAAATTCCCATAAAGGCCTAGATAAAAATGAAGTTTTGATTCCCCAAAACTTTCTTTCTAGGTAAAACACAGGAGGTAACAGATGCATTGAGATTACATAAAAGCAAGGACAATATTTTGGCCATAATGTACATCTGTAATTGCAGGCCACAGGTAGTCTGTCTAGAATTACATCTGAGTATTTTGAAGAAGAATTTGTGGAAGATCAATAGTGTTGCTTTGTAGGCATTCACAGAGCGGTAACACTAACTACAAGGATCAAAATGGGGATAAAACTCATAAGAATAGTTCTTTGAAAATCTAACATTCAGTCAAGTGTCCTGATAGAGAAGATAGGTCTGCTATCAGGTTGCTATCAAACAGAAGTAGTGGTTACAGCAAAGGAGGATGTAGGCTTTGTAACAAGTGATAGGTTGAGGTAAGAGAGAAGCAGAGGAGCAGCAGAGGGTTTCGCTCAGCAGTGTGTCCTGAAAAAAGGGAACACTTGGGGGATGATGGATGATAAGAGCAGGGTAAAAGCAGTCGTGACAGAGGGGACATCAGAATCAGGACTAAGGAAGACTGCCTTATACTTGGGCATCAAAAAACTGGTGTTACTGGAATAAATACATTTACTAGAAAGTACAAGCAGGAGGAAGAAAAGTTGTACAAATTGTTCTCAAACAGTTGTTCACACTTGCAAAACGGGCTGCATTTGAGATCCATTTTTGGCTCCTCTCAAATGCAGACCTGAAATGAGAATCTTGGTTGCCTCACTAGATTTTGGCCACTGGATTGCCACCACTCCCTCCCTTTCAACTCCCATGCACACGTACATGAGGGGGCCAAGTGAAAGTGCTATCTGTAAGGAAGCACATTTTTGGGAGGGAGAGGATGGATCTGTGAGTACTGGCTGGTTAAAAGACCCCCATATATGTTTTGTTAAGTAGATTCATAGTCAATTCATAGTCAATTCATTCAAAGATACATAGCAGATAGATAAATCAACACAAATGTAGCTCACATAGATCTTAGCAGTTGTTTCTCTTTCCTTCTAATCTGGATGCTACTCTCTTGGTTTGGGTCCTGTGCTCCTGTTGTGGAAGAAGTGACTGCAGTGTGGCATCCTATTTCTGTACTGTGGCCAGCCATCCTTCTGCCATATCTGTTGCCCATACAGAGGATCACAGCCATGTAATGCCATGTAGTCAGACAGAAGCAGGCAAATTAACATATGTATGCCATGTTAGGTATCTCCCTCATTTATTTGCATTTATTGCCCACTGTTTCTCTAACATTGCTGTGACTGAAGTTTCCAGGAGTGTTTTGAAAGACAAAGGTGTCTCTGTTTCATAATTACAGGATGAAAAGAGTCTCACTTGCTGGGATCTATAAGCACTTCAACTGAGCTGCTCTGTTCTTGGCAGTAGCTGTGGATTAGAAACTCGTTTTTTCAGATTGCAAACTTTTTGAAAAGCAGTTTCCTTCTGAGCTGACTTACATGTTGCCCAGAACAATGATTTTCTCATTTGTGACTGAATTTCCTTGGTGCTCTGATGTTATCTTTGATTTCTTATGTTGAAATGACTAAAGGTGCACCTTTATAAATTTGCAAAAAGAAGTCACGCTCTGTATGAGGTGAGCACTGGAGGCATCTCTTAATCCTTGGCTCTATGTGCTTGCAATTTTTTAATCTCTTCTTCAGATAGCGTATTGGTTTATTATCAGCTAGCTACTGGGCCCAGCTTTTTTTTTTTTTTTTTTCCCCCAAGAAAAGATTTTTTTAAATGGCAAAGGAAACTGCAGTACAAAAGGGCATACTTAGTTGCATAAAAGGAGTCTCAGTCTTTGCCACCAGAGTGGTGGTTCCAACTTTGCTGAAGCACTCATGAGCCGTAAGAAAAAGAAAAAGAAAATCTCATCAGTGACAGCTGTACAGGGATGATTTTTCACTCATTGGAGAGACTGTCATAACTCACAGTCCTAAGAGAGTGTCTTTCTCACTGTCACTGGTGAGATAAGCTGTATTTAATGCTGCAACATCAAAGCTGCCAATTTTACATTTGCATTCAGTAGTACAGTTACAAATTAAATACAGTGCCTGCCTGTATTTGGTCTAGAAGAGGGTAAATGAATGTAATTATAGTAGAGAGAGAAAAGAGCTAACTTAAAAAAAGTTTCAAAGTGCAGAGTTTGACATTTTAGGAACATAGGACGGATACGGATATAAGTAATGTGAATTCATGTATTATCAGCAACATTACATTAAAAACATGCATGAGCGAGTTGAGGTCAGGTTTCTAATTCTGCAAATTACTATAGAGTATCTTTGGACAACTCAGTGCTAAATATAAAAGAAAATCAACGTCCAGTCTTCTGTAATTAGTATGGAAAAAAGGAGTTTATCAGTAATGAGGATGGGATATGCGTTTGTGACTGTAAGCAATGGTGGGATATAATTAGAATGAGAATATCCTAGTTGATTATCTGTTTGTTTAAATGAGGAAAAATGCATCAAGTTCCTTTCAGGTAGTAGAACATATAACAAACTACTGATCAGGATTAAGCATCACTTCTTATTTTCTTTAAAAGACTAGTGAAGTAATTGAAAAGCACTGGATAGAGTCTGTTGTACTAAGACAGCATAAATCTAAAGTAAGGGTGACAAACATACAATGGTTACACTTCTTCACTATCCGTGTGTCCTATGTCTGAACTATTTATTAACCGGAATGTGAATGGGCAATGAAGGGCCAATTTATATGTTACACCAAGAGATGTATTATAACTGCCTTAAGCATTGATTTCCTTCCTTTGCCTATTCTTGATTGGGATATACACACATAGAACAGCAATAATGTGGGGTTTCCTTATCAGATCTTGGATATTTCCCCAGACTGTCTGCAACCATTAACCTTGCATATTATCTGACTTTAGTGATTAGTACAAGGGACATAAAACCGTATTGATGGCCAGCCTTGGGTTAGAATGGTGAGCTGAATTATCGGAGGTTAGATTTTGCTGACTTTGTGATACAAATGATAGTATTATGCTAGTCCTGTGAAATTGCTAATTTGTCATTTCTTTCATGGTGTAGTCAATGATGTGGTACTAATGAATGAGGCACGTATTTGGGTGATACAGAACTGTAGCTTGTTGATTTCTCTGTGCCTATATTATGAGAAGTAATGTTAAGACTCTCTTTGTTCGCTACTTCATTTCACATTTCTGTGGCCTGCTGGTAGATGATCAGAGGCAGTGTAATTAATGCTAAGGCTATTGCAGTTTTGTTTATAAGCCTAACTTTGTCTATTGTGCTCATTACGTTTATGGGGTGCTTTAGTAGGATTTTGTCACTTCACTTTTGCAGCTCTGCTGTGACGTTTGTGTACAATATCTGCAGTGAACTTCAGCAAATAAAGTCCTTCAGGATCCTACAGCTGCTGTCCTTCTGAGATTCTCTCAAGATTTTTTTAGTGTACATCTCTGAGACTATCCAGTAAAGTGGACATCCAAAAGGGTTCTGGAGATAAACTCGAGTGGGTGAACTGGGGGTTGAGTGTTTGAAGCATTTCTTTTTGTCTACTGGCTTATTTTTGCTTAAGTGTTTGGTTGTGCAAGGAGATCTAATTGGAGCAGATTAGCGAAGTGCAGTGGTCAGTAAAAATGCTTCTTACTCTTACAAGAGGGAGTGTTAATTTTAGAAGATTAAGCTTATATTTAAGATAAATGTGAAAGTTTTTAAAATATTTGTAATATATTATTCCAGTGGTTTCTAAAGAGTGATTTTTTTCTGAATTTTGACTTCGAAGGGTTGATGTAGTTTGAAACTCAAATTGATAATAATTTCCTTTGAAAAAAATCTCTATAAAGTAATCAATCTAAACCATATTTATTCTTTTTGTTCTTCATTTGTTTAGGAAATACTTCCAGTTCTAACTTTTTATCTTAAACTAGACTGCAATTTCTTTTGTGAGATGGGAGGTCAATTTTCCGTACAGTTTTAATGAACTTTCACTGAGTTGGGGTGATATACTCCTCCTCTGAAGAAGAAGAACTCAATCTCTGATAGTGAAATACTAACAAATTGTTGTTCTGCTTGAAGCCTTGTAACAGAATATAGGAAAGCAGCTGTTTTTCAGATCCAGGCTGTACAGAGGTACAGGCAATTTGTGATGGTTCTCATAGAATCGGAGCCTAAGTCTTCATAAATTAGCAGACAAATTCTCCCTCCAGTATCATTCAGATGCAAGTCAATTGCTTTTTTTCTGTATCTTTGCTAGATCTTGAGGTGTTTGTGGAATGTGTGTGCACTAGCTTTTCTGTTAAATACAACACTTTGGAAAGATTAATCTCAGACAGCAAGTGTGGGAAAAAAAGCAACGTTAGGGTTTGTGGCTTTTTTGAAGGACAGGATAGTAGGATTTGGAGAGTGAGTGGCACATACCATATCTGCATTATGACAGCCTTCTGCAGGGCAATTTCCTGTAGACATAGGCAGTGCAATTAAAAAAATTAACAGATAAACTGGGAACAAGATGCTATTCCTAGTTCTGTCTCCAAGTAAAAGTTTATCTTTAGATTTTAAAGTTCACGGATGTTCTTTCACAATGTGTTTGCACAAAGCAGTTTAAAAGGGTTTGAAATTAAGTAAATACACTTATTTTATTCTGTTACTGTTGTTATAGTTGTCTAAGGAATTAAAAGAGGTTTTGTAGACAGAAACAATATATTTTAGTTCAAACAACTACTATAACTGGAAAAAAACAGCGAGCTCTTGGTCATAAAAACATCTATTGTTCTGAAATAAGAGATACACATCCCAAATCTAAACAAAAAGTGATGGTATTTGTCCTGTATTTAATTTATATATATTTTGTTTAGACTGAGAGAAAATGTCATTGTTTCTTTTGTGGTAGAAGGGTATTAACAATGGTTACCTCCTGAGAGGCAGAAATAATGTACAGATAGGTAGAATACATGGAGGGAAGAGTGTATTTTAAAAACAATATCTCCTTGGAACTGATGATTTCTCATACCCAGGAATGCTATGAACATTATTTTATGATTGTCTTTTGAAGACATTTTTGCAGGTCACCACTGAAGAGCAGGATTAAGGATCAGAGATGGAGTGATCGGTGAATACCTGAGTCTTCAACTGATTTTTATGAATGTGTGAGCTTACTCTAGATAATAGCAATAGCTATGTTTTGACTACTTTGTTGCTGTGAGAATGCTGTATGAAGCATACTCTGTACTGAGAAGTATTGGGATCCAAAGATTTATTTATTTATTAGGGGCTGGAGGTGAGGATGGTATCTAGTCCAGTGTTTCACAGAAGTGTTACAGAATCATGGAATCATGAAATGGTTTGACTTAGAATGAACCTTTAAACCTCATCCAGTTCCAAATCCCCTGACATGGGCAGGGACAGCTCCCACTAGACCAGGTTGCTCAAGATTGTCCAACCTGACCTCGAACATCTCTGAGGATGGGGCATCCACAACTTCTCTGGACAACTTCTTCCAGCGCCTCACAACCCTTTGAGTAAATAATTTCTTCCTTATGTCTCATCTAAACCTACCCTCTTTTAGTTTAAAACTGTTACCCCTTGTCCTATCACTATAAGTTTGCAAGCTTCCTGCTTGTTAGTCAGACCAGACCAGGCTGTAGCCCATTACAACAACCACCTCCCTCCATGAGCCAGCAACCTGGCTGTGGAGGAGGTGTTTAAAAGATCATGGAGCCAATTTCCAAGTCCTCTCCTTCACAGATTCCCACTCACACAGGCACACATTTCAGCAGAGCTCAGTACTTTCACTGTAGTACTCTTTATGGTTCAGAGATGAATTCCCGCAGAAACAGCATTTCACAAGGCTCACCAAGAAAACTTCTTATCTGTAATTCAGAGATACATGAAATCTAGACTGAAGGAGAAGGTCTGGGGAGTCAGAGAAGATGCTAGGCTAAGGATTTGTCCTGTTTTTGACAGCCCAAAAAGCATGAGCATGGATGTAAGGAGCTCTGCCTGCTGAGCATGCCCATGGAGATCCTGTATGGCTCCCTAGCAGTAGGATCCAAGGGAACAGCATGGAACTTTGTTAGGAGAGGGTCAGGCTGGGTGTTAGGAAAAGGTTCTTCACCAGAGGGTGGTCAGGCCCTGGAACAGGCTGCCCAGGGCAGTGGTCGTGGCTCCAAGCTGCCAGAATTCAAGGAGCATTTGGACAATGCTCTCAGACATACAGTTTCAATGTTGAGTGGTCCTGTATGGAGGCAGGAATTGGATTAATCTTTATGGGTCCCTTCCAACTCGAGATATTCTGTGATACTATGAAATCTGCATGCTATTTCCCTTCCCTTGGGCATAAGCTGGAAAGGTACATCTCTAAACTGACAGACAAGCTGGGTGTTTCACCAAAAACAGCTTATTCAAACTCTATGCGTACTGCTGATGGAACTTGTTGGTATAATAGTAGAGGATCAAAGAAATCAGACTTGTTAACAGTTTGTTTTAAACAAGAGAAGATAGTTTTGACTTGAAATTCTGTGTATAGAAGTCTACTTGTACAACTGATAAAATAACTGCTATTGTTGCTACAAATTACCTATTTTGTACTTGCTAAAATATAAAACATTTCTGTTGAAAGAAAATACAGCTCCATAAATAATTAAAACCATTCCAATTGACTTTTTTGGTCAATTTTAATCTGAACTTAAATCACAATGGTCAGCCTTTTTATTTATTTATTTTTAATTACTGATTATTTAGAGAGATTACTCTAAGCAATTACTAGTTAATATCCTTAATAGCCAGTTTTACACATAGTCTACTGCTGTGTTTCCACTGGCCCTGCTTGAGAAATATAATACACTGAATATCAGATCACATCCTGTATGTCCGCAGTATTAAAGAGAACAAAATGAAAGTAATATGAATTTCACTGATAAGGACCACTTTTACTGTCATTATGGTTCTATCAAAATGTACCAGTCTAATATTAAGCACAGATTTACATATCTTTGATATAGCACAATTATATATAAGAAACCTTGCCTAGTGATTAAGACAATGAGATCTGCCCCTTGGTGTTACAGAGAGAAGTCCACTTTTCTTTTTTTTCGGTCTGAACATGCATGCTTTTTTCTTTTCTTTCCATTCTTATTTCCCTCTTGATATTATTGAAGCCGTATGAGGCAACAGCCCTTTTTTCCCTCTGTTTTCTGGTGGGTTACAATGGTTCTGTCAGTGAGACTTGAGTTACATATTAAATGACCTTGTGGAGGTTCCTTTTTTATTGTAATCAAGCATTTAGCAACAACTAGATGGTATATTTGTGCCTCACAGTTAGTTGTTTCACTGAGATTAAGGAACTATGGACCTTCTATATGTGCTGTTATTTATTGAACCATGTTTGAAAAAATTCATCTACTGCTTTTCATTGATGGGAGTTTCTGGCTAACAGCACTTTAAATAAGTGGAAAATGCTCAGTTATCACTCAATGTGAACAGGATCAATAATAGTTTAGTAGTGTCTGATAATTGCAGTGGCTGTTATACACAAGAGCTTGCATCTTCTTGAGTGACTCTTATCAATCTATTGTCCATCATCATCTGATAATCAGACTGAAAATATAGTGGGGAATTATCCCTTTTTGAATCAAGCTTGTGAAAAACATTTGAAATAATGGTAAAAAAAATCTCATTGTTCAACTCAGCAGGGAGAAAAAATCAGTATCTGGGTGACTGTAGTGAGAAAAGGACAGAAAAAAAAATCCAATGTGCACTTGCTAAGCAGAAAGATATGTATAGCACGATTATATAAGGGGAAAATATTTCTGCAAAAATTGGAGAGTGGCCTAAAATATTTGCATTTATATTCTAAAGGAGTCACGACCCTTTGTACTACTCAAGACTATGCTGGTGACTTGAAAGGAAACCAAGGGACACACATAGCAAGAAAAGTATGCTAGAGTGCAGCAGAGTGCAGCTCTTGTTGCTTTGTTCCTGAGAGCAGCAGCAGCATCACCATTTCTCAGCGCAAGCATCTCAGCGCTGTGATGGTGTGCAGCTTTGGCTACTCCTTCCTGCTTTTGGAAGTAATATTGCTCTTGGACACAGTGAGTTTGCTTACAAAGGCAGTATTTATCTCCTTTCCTTTCTCTTTCTTTGACAGTAATAGTGACTTTTTAAGTGATAGTGTCATCATCATCCTGTTTATGCTTCTCTCTCAATTTTCCTTTCCCTTTTTTATTTTTTATTTTATTTTATTTTATTTTATTTTATTTTATTTTATTTTATTTTATTTTATTTTATTTTATTTTTTTCACCTAGCTACCTTTACTAACACGCATAGCCTGGTTACCTTAGATTTCATGGGCTTCATCCTCTGCTGAGAAAAGTCTGGGTATAGATTTTCATCTATAAAGTTGAGCAAGCCTGCCCCCTCAGTCTTCCCTTGTACATCATGTGCTCCAGCCCCTGACCATCTTGGTGGCTCTGTGCAGGACTAGCTCATTATGCCAATTTCATTTTTGTGACGGGGAGCCCCAATTTGAACACAGTACTCCAAGTGAGATCTCGCTAGTGCTGAGTAGAGGGGAAGGACCACCTTCCTTGATCTGTTGGTCCTTCCCTTTCTCATGTACTCCAGTATTTTTGTTGGTCTTCACTAATGACTCGTTCAAAATGAATGTGCCATGATGTGCTGGCATAAATTCTGTTTAATTGTACTATGTCTGTAGTGCCAATGTTGTGTTTTTGGGAACTCTTTGAAAACTCTATATATAAAGTCATATCACAGCTTACTATATCTTAACTTAGATCTTATTGAATAGTTTCTGCAACAGAAACTTGGCTTAAAGAAGTAGTTTCAGCCAAAAGTCTTAAACTATGGTGGCTATATTGTTTCTAAGAAATGTTTTTGTCTACTTTTGAATAAAAGCTTGATTTTCTTCCATGTGTTGCATTTCTTGCAATGTGAAGATTTAGATGAGGTATTTCTTTACCTTGGCATGCACATGCTCTCTATTCCTCTCCATTTATTTCAAAGACAGTTCCAGATATGAGTGTGGTCTGCTGTAACCCTTCAGAAAGGAATGAAATCGCAAAATCTCATAGAGAAAAAGTTTTAATGCGCAAACAGGAAACCTACCTGGTGGTTTCTTCTGTAGTCCTGCAGGCCTTTGCTAGATGACTTGACCATAATCAAATTGCTCGGTTGAAACAAAGCAAAACTTTCTGGTAGCCAAAGTATAATTAGCCAAATATTGTTCTCCAGTATTTACCTATAGGACTTCCTCTGTGTAAGGATATATTTTTTTCCTCCATATGTCATTGAGACTTTTTTTCTTCTTTTCTCCATATGATACGAATACCACTGTTCAGCAGACTTCCAACATAAATATTTCAGATTTTAAAAAAATTACTCAATTTTGCATCAGTTAAAACCCAAAAAATCTCTACTGTTCCTCAGTTAAAAAAGGAGAGCAGATAATTCCCTGTCCACCCCAGGAAAGCAACATCACTGTAGACAATGGGGAATTGGTTTTGAGTTCCTGTTCTGCTGTGCTTCTTAGAATCATATAATAGAATCATAGAATGGCCTGGGTTGGAAGGGACTCCAAGGATTATCAGGTTCCAACCCCCCTGCCACAGGCAGGGCCAACAACCTCCAATCTGGTACTAGATTCAGTTACCCAGGACCCCATCCAACCTGGTCTTGAACACGTCCAGGGTCGGGGCATCTACAGCCTCTCTGGGCAGCCTCTTCCAGCACCTCACCACTCTCTCAGTAAAGAACTTCCCCCTGATGTCTAATCTAAACCTTCCCTCCTTCAGCTTAAAACCATTCCCCTTTGTCCTATCACTGTCTTCCCTTTTGAGAAATTGGTTCCCCTCCTGTTTATAATCTCCTTTTAAATACTGGAAGGTTACTTCTTATCCCCTTATCTGCTGCATTTCTTGATCCTCTTATATAAAACACTGTGGTATGTTGCTGAGTGGCTTTTTATGTCTTATTCTAGAGATGACACACTCTTCCCTGTTCCTAGGAAGAGGACTAGAGAAGGAATATGAGCACATTCACAGGCAGGGATGAAAGCACTAGCCCAAAATTTTTGTTGTCTTCCAAAAACTACACTTTGGACCTGAAAGATTATCCTGTTGGAAATTCCCAGAGCAAAAAAAAGTTAATTTTGGATTCAGCTATTTTGTGTCCACATCTTTCTTTTGAACTGGCTTCACTTATCAAAAATCAAAAAAGTACTGCTGTAACTTTCCTGTCTACCTATATTTATGGCATTTTTTTTCCCTCTGGCTTTGTACCAAGCTTTTTTGTTGTTGTTGTTGTTTATTTGCTTTTCTTAAAATGAAATAAAGCCTCAGAAAAAAACAAATTTAATTGGTTTGATTTCCACAACAGCTATAGCTTCTAACTCCACTGAGCACCATTTTGTGGACCCTATATAGTATTTTTGCCTAAAATGGCTGTCTAGTAGGTAAAGGTTGAAAGACAGTGTATGACAAACTTTTAGACACAGCCTTGAAAGCTGACCTGTCTGAGCTTAGATCATGCTTTCTGAAGGCTAAGTCTGTAAGAACATTTGATGCATTCTGTATTCACAGCATTCCTCCCTACTTTTTGAGCACTTGTCAGAATGAAATGGTGCTTTGTCTTCTCAAATAGATAAACAGAGCTCTGGCTTCCCGAGTGGAGGAGTTCTACGTAACTGCAAGAAAAAAAAGCACAAAAAAGTCTGTTGCTGAAATGGCAATCATTAGAACTTCTAATTTATGATTTTGGAATTCTGAATTGATTTGCTGGTTTCCTTTCCTGTGCATGCAGAACTATTTAAGAAGGTGACTTCATTCACTCACTGGAGCTAGAGAATTTAAATATTGCAGCATGAACTGTGCAGCGCACACTGAGAATGAGTTGCAGATGATGATACCAAGGCCCAATCCAAACCTATGCATTTTGGTTTTTTTAGAAAACTCAGACCTTTAAAATCAAAATGTGATAGAAAGGTGTTTTTATGTGATCTCTGATCAGACAATCCCCATAATATTCTAAATTTAATCAAGAAATGTGGAAAGAAGGAACATGAATGTAAGGCATGTCTACTAGAAGCTGCCTTGGGTAAGTGCTCAAAATTAATGCAGGACTTTGTCTTTGGACTCCAGTATCATACATACCAAAACAAAGTACAGACAGAATACAGCTTACTGGGAAAAAGAAAAGTATTTGGTTGAGGAAAGTGGGATTTCATTCCCACTCTCAGTTATTTAGTTTAATTTTTACTTAAAGAGAATGGAGGCTGTCATTTTTATATAAAGATCTAATAATATTCTATAAATTGTTAATAAAACATAGCAGACTGAGTAGACTTAAGCAATAGTACTTCTTACAGACGAATTCCAAAGCGGTAAATATTTTAAGTGGAAATATAATTGGTTGGAAGTCAAAGCAGACAATTATTGCTGTGGGGCAGAACAAGTGAGATGCTTCTCTGCAGCACTCAAGCTCACATTAAATCATACAAAAGCAGTGCCAGCCTCTCCTATTTGACTGAGAAACTTTCTGAACAGATGAAGAGTGGATCTCCATTCAGGTAGATAACCTGGTTGTGGTTTCACCAGTTAAGTACCTGCCTTGCTCAGCCTTGTTATTTTGAAAAGAATTTACCTCTGGCTTCTATTGATTTCAATAAGCCTCTATTTTCCTCTGCATCTGTTTGCTTTGGCATGGGAGGTTGGAAGATGTTCCTTTCAGAGCCACTCTCTGCTCCTCCCAGAGCTACAGAGATCTGTCAGGCTTCTCTTCCCCCTTTCCCTCAGCCAGGGTTCCAGCTTGCTCTCTCTGGCCCGCGCTAGACAGTGGATAGCCTGAGCATGAGTAGAATTTTTCAGTAGATTCATGCAGCAAGCCATGTTCCAGCTCCTGGGCCAGCCTATCTATCCTCTTTATCCTCCAAAGAAGTGACAGCCTGGTATCCAATATCCAGAAAAGCAACATGAGTCTTGTTCTTCTACTTTAAATCTAGATGAGTGGGTGTCAATATATGATCTTACAGCCTACCAATCCTCCAGGATAAAGACTAAAATCTAGGTGCATTGAAACATTTTCCACAGCCTCTGTCTTTAGGACAGAATAGGCCATGCTAGTGAACCCAAGACCCCTCTGAGTTAATAGCTACCCTTTTAAGACAGGGAGGAGATCACAGAGGATAGAGAACAACATAAAAATCCATCTAAAACTGGAACTGGGTAATAGTTTTTGTGCTAGAGGGCTAAAGAAAAACATCAACTGCTCTCAAGGATTACGGTTCAATTCCTGGTTTTAACAGTTCAGTCAGGAGTAATGAAAACAGCAAATGGCAATTTTCAGTTATTATTACTTTAAGAAAAAGGATTTCCCCCCTCTCCTCTCACTTTTTGTTTGGAAATGGGAAGCTCCTTTAAGAGAAGTGATGCACAACAGGATGGCAAGCTACATCTAAGTATGTTGTAGGGATATCATCAGCCTACAATAGAAATTTTCCTTCTAATGTCATGACGTCAAGTGAAGGATTTAATGGACACCTCTTCAGGTACGAAGAAGATGTTTATCACTGATCAGTAAATTAGTCTATTTAATTGATTTATCCTTTCAACAAATCTAAGGGTCACTTTTAACATCTTAACAGCTGGTCTAAGTGTCTATTTTTTTATTTTTAGTGTTTGGGAAGATATGAAACTGACTCTTACATCCTTTACATGACTATTAGGTACCACTCTTTTAAATAAGTGTTACTTCTGCATCAACTCCTATATTCCAGAGTTGTATCAGAGTGCACTGGAACTCTTCTCATTTACTTACGACATTATTGACAGGAATGGAAGATGAAGTGTCTCTAACCAACTATATACTAAGATGGTACTGAAGACTGTCGTATCTTAGGCACTATTCATCATCCAGCTTGACATCTGCTGAGACACTTTTCTGCAGTTGCATTTTGTATTCTAGTAGATTTACTTTTTTATAACCCTGGCTTCTCAACAAATGGCAACATAAGAGAGATCTGATACGGGCTCTCGCTGTAAAAACACCTATATTCTAAAGCTAAATGTGCCCTCTAATTTAGGTCCCACTGCACCTAAAGCACTGTGCACCATGAAAAGCATCAAAAATTTATTTTTTTTACAAGTGCACCTGTCCAGAACAGACTTGGATACAGCTTTTATTACTTTTAGAATTCAACTGATTTTCAGAGGGTAGGATGACCCATTTGGTTGTGTAAATATCTCAGATATCTATAGGTTAATAAATTCAAGAAAAACATATCCTACTTTGTCACCTTATTCCATTGTTATATAAAATACACCTTTGTGAAGTAGGCGCATACATTAGTGGGAGCTTTAACTGTTGATTTCTCTGTTTCTGTCACCATTATAATATTACTTAATCACAGCTTTTTGTGTCTAATTTACCCAAGAGTATTTTTAATAGAAGCATAAAAGAAGTTCAGTGCTGGATATGAAAAGAAGAGGAACTAAGGTCCAGTCTTTTTAGCAAATACTCCATAACAAGGTAATTCTTTAAAGGCATATCACATAGCTCTGAGAGAATAAAACAAGTGCTTCAGAGTCACTCTGGTCTTTCACATAAATACACAATTAGATTATATGATTTACATTAAATGATGTTAATTTACATAGTAAAATATGTAAAGCATTCCCAAGGAGTCAGGACAGATCTATACAACTGGAGAGACCTTCAACAAGCACATGCTCCCCCCTGGCAAATGATAAACCAGAAATAATGTTTAAGTGTTAGAGCTTTCATGATGTCTTTGGGAGACTTTCTTACAAATTATGAATAAAATTAACAGCTGCTCATTCTCATGCATGCTATCAAGTTTTTTACACACCAATATATCAAAGTTTTTCACATGTCAGCATACTAATATGTGGATATCTTTAATATTCATAAGACAAATGCACATTTCTAAGAACAAATAGGTATATGATGTAAAGAAAAATAAAAATAAATTGAATCATTAGGAACACATCCACTTTTGGTTTTGTGAAATGAAAACTGTTAATGTCCTGTTAACGAAATATGTAGGAAAAATATGCTTTCTAGAAAATTTTATTGAAATAAAGCTTTTATTTTCAAGTAGAGAAAACGTATGACTTAATATACACGAAAGACACAAAGTGTGGGGAACTAAGGTGAAATCGCCTTCTTTTTCCTGGAAGACAGCATACTGGACAAGGGAATGGACTATGGAGAATCTTCCAATCCCAGTCCCAAAGCCTTTATTCAATTGATTGCTTCCTTTGATGTAAGTGAAGACTTTAATGTGAGTAAAGACTGTAGGTCTGTAGGATGATGGTACCATCTGGAAGCTCTCACTGTGGCTTCTTGTTCCCTTAAACCTCCACAATGAATATATGGTTCATTTCCAGCACATCTAATTATCCATTTATACTTTATAAAGCATTCCGAGAGCTTTATTTTTATTTTATTTTATTTTTACACTAACACTCATGTATTTTGGGACATTTCTGGGATGTTTTCCTAGAAACATTTCAGATACGTGGCTCACACAGAATATGGATATCCTTGTGGTACCACTGGAAGTAATGCCCTATAATATGACGCATACAAGTACATCACACTTTGACAGTTAGGTCAGTCAGTCTACCTACCTTTAACAGTGAAGGTTGCCCCTTCCATTTCAAATCTGAGTCTGACAGAGAGGTTATGAGCAAGCCACATGGCTGCCTGCTTCCTGAACATTACATTTGCAAAATAATAACAGTTTTCTTTCCGTTTTTAAATAAAGAATTTGGGGATTTAGGATTAATGAGGCGTCCAGTCCAACTGCAATCACTAAAATTAGCAGAAGCAAGATATACCATATATGATGTAAAAGTATTTTATTTTTTCCACTTTTTCTTCTGTACTGACTTGAATGGTTAGTGTAAGGAATAATGCTGTGACTGTTAATGAGCACAGGCCTGTTTAAACAGAGAGGCAGTACTTATTCCTGTGTGTTGTTTGCAGAACAGTTAAGCATTCAAGGTTAAATATGATGGCTATGTCTTCAAGGTTTCTTGGTTGGACACACATATGCATATATATACACCATTGTAGGGCAGGGTTCTCCAATTCTAAGATGTAAAAATTACCTGATGAGAAAACCAGAAAAACCCTGGACTGAACACAAGGCACAATGAAGCCTTAGATTTTAAGAGGTGTGTAGTTTGGGATTTTTTTTCTTCATCTTTTGTTATAACCACATATACCTGACATAGGTACAGTATCGATCCACCTTCTGGTAGTGAAACTGGCTTTTTGTTCATCTGGTGGTTGTGTTACCCTCCAGCTGCATGTCAGTTCATCAAAATCAATTCTCTTTTGATTTTTGCAACAGCAGAGATGGGTCAGCTAACAAATGACAAAGGGCCCTATTCATGACAAAGCGATTGTTGCATTACAAGTACAATTTTGTAGGAATTTAACAAAAAAAAGGCACGAGAACACAATTTTCCTGCATCATTTACTGTCTCACATGATTCCTCAGACCTCTTCAATGTCACATAATACAGAGCAGACTAGTCACCTTCTTAAAGAGAAATGCACCAGGTTTAAAGAAGTTCTTCAGTTAAGTTAATTTCCTAACACTTTGAACATTGACTGACCAAAACCAACCCCTTCCACATTACTCACAATATTGCCTTCTATTTATTTTAGTTATATAGCATAGACTATATAGGTGAGGCAAGAGCTTGATGATCCAGGATGTCAGCTCGTCATTCCTCTTGCTAAACAGTCACAAAAGCCTCTTGAAAGGCTGTCTTGACTGCAAAGCTGAGACAGGGTCTGGAAAAGGACACCAAGATCTGCTTGAGAATTTTGCAGATATTTTTACCAGCTCAGCACTGGCATTTGATGCAAATATATGAATTGACAGAAGGAGATACACCTTCAGGAAATGAAATTTTACTGCTGACATTTTTGCCTGGATGAGAACTTGGTTTTAACAGCTTCAAGCACATGCAGGCCTCAAACGTCTTCATGGCATAAATGGCAAATCTGTGGATAAAAACACAGTTTAAACACTTTAACTTAGAAATGAAAATGAATGTGAAAGTTTTGTATGAGGGTAGTAGTATCCTTACTTACGTCCACTTGTAGATCATCCTCGACATAAATTTTAGCTCTGTTGTATTGTGGTAGTAACATCAAAGTCTGGAAAACTGCTGTGACTAACTGGTTGAAGGCTTGCTTATTCTGAAATGTCTTTGAGGGTTGCTTATTATTGTTTTAAAATGAGATAGTGTCACCTACTTGATACCAAACTGACCACAGAATTGTCCCTAAGTTTGGCATGTTGGAAGAGTTTTTGCTGAGAGGAAGGCTGTAACTCCTTGTCTGATTTGTCCTTTAATAACATTTTCTGACCATTTTTTTCTCCAGGAATTCTGTATTATTGATTTCTCTTTAGCTGTAGCAGGGGCAGAGTTTCTCATTAGCATGTCAAGGAGTGGTTTGTAAGCATTCCCAGGTTGGTAAAGAACGGATTATTCTGCTTCCCTTTTGAAAGTACTGCATGGGGATGGTGTAGAGCTCTCTGCAAGGGGGCAGTCCCCAGCCTCTAGCTCCATGGGCTATTCTGCACAATCTTTGCCTTCTCAGTCCCAGAGGGGTTCCAAGTGCAGACGTAGCTCTCATCATCTGCACTGACAGCCAATGCTTCTTGAACACATAATATAGCTTGGGCAGTGGGGTGCCCTCATTGTCAATGGGACTGCATCTAGCATCTAGACACTTTCTGTATCTCCACAAATCCATGGAAGGGGCATCGTTAGGCCACTCTGGGCTTGTTTTGTTTGTGGTTGGTTTGTTGGTTTCTTTTTCGTTGCTAGAGAACTCAGAAGCAGTTTCTGTTTGTCAGTCAAAGGGAATAAAAATGTAAACAATGCCAGTATTACAAACAACGCCAGTATTATGCCTGTATGGATGTATGATTTGCATTTAGATTTATGTAAATAGCTGTGGAAATTAAGTTGGCACTTAGTTTTCAGTAGGTTACTGGTATGGCTTATAGAGTTTCAAAGTTTAAACAGCCACATTTTAGTTTCTTCAATCACAGAAGTAACTCTTCTCTAGTTAAACAGCAGATTGGTCACTATTCCTTTCTGTGTTTTACAAGACACTAGACATTTTCCCCCAGTTATATTGAAAACTATTCATATTATTTGTTTTTAACCTCAGAACTTTGAAGCACAGATGCTGTTTTTTTTTTTGCATGTGCATATTTTTGTTTTAAATTTATAAGCAGAGACAGAGAAACAGTAAGTTAATGGCCTCTTGTTCAGACTTTGAGACAGTCTTTTTGCAGCTATTTAGGCACAGAATAAAAACATTCATTGATCCTAGTGAAATACCTAAGACATGACTATTATTATTATATATCCATTTATGTTCTAGTGTTACTTTTGCAATATAAACAACACTTTTTAACCAAAGTGTTGCCCAGACTGTGGACTGATAGGAAAATGCATTATTCTAGGGGATGTGTGTACTGTACTGCAATCTTATTCTTGATTTAAATGGAAATATCATATTAACTTGTTAGAGAGCAGACTCAGCCTGTAAGGCTTAGAGAAATATATCTTTCAGTGTTCCTTTTAGAATTGCTCAGCTCTGATTTTATGGTCAGAATACCTGCAAGTATTTTAGATATGGTCAACACGTTCTCTTTCATATTTTCTGAAAAGCTCAATAGCATTTTTCTCTTCTCCCATCAGAAATGCCAAGAACCATTCCTTTCTTCTGGCACAAGCATGTGATTTTACTTGGGGTCTGTTGGTGCAGAAATGCTGGTAGTTTATCAGGGTGTTTTTTTTTCACCCAGTGGTCTCCTTCTGAGGAGTTTGCCCATTTGCAAGCTATAATGAGAAGTAGGTTAAAAGAAAAAAAGACATTTTAGTAAAGGAGGGAATTAAAATTCAGCAGTCTAATATCAGCAGTAGTTTATAACAGGGCCTTAGAAAAGGCAGCTCTGTGTCTTTTTTTTTTTTTTGTGTGCACTTTTATTTCCTTTGATATCAGCAGGGGAATTTTCTCTGCAAGACCCATTCCCATCTCACTTTTCTGCTTTCAGATCCCTGCTGCTCTGGGTTTTCTCCTTTCATTTTGATATATGTTATATTCTTCAACCTTCCCACTTGAAGGTTGTAGGAAGCTCGATATTGCCCTTAAAATAGAGAACACAATTGACGTGAAAATTCTTAAAGGGGTGGCCCTGCTTTTCATATATGTTGAAAAGAATTCTTTCACTGACTGGGAGGGCTTGGCAATGACGGAGGCAAAATCTTCAGGACATCATCTGATGCCTAAAAATGGTACTAGAAATGGCAACTTACTATCAACAGTTTCAGCTGGACCATATCTTGTAATGAAAACACACTTGACTGTGCAATAATTATATAGTAACATGATAAAATTACGGTTTTATGAATATATACCTATCTCTAATGGTGCCACTGAGTTAAAAAATGTGTTGTGAGGAACTGATACTCAAATCTCTGCTCTCTATAAAATGTGGCAAGCTCCTCGTTTTAATTTATTTTCTGTACTTCCTGGGACAGAGGCTAGAAAGCCAGTTAGATGCTTCTGCAGAAGTGGGGAATTTCTTTCAACATCCCAGTCACAGCATGAGTAACCTGTTCCACGGGAAATTTTCTTTAAACTTCCCATAACAATTATCTCAAGCTATTTGCTGCCTTTTTGGTCCCCCCCCATTTTAGGCTGGCAAAGCAGTGTGCAGGGGAAGCATGTGGTTCTCTCACATGCTCAACTCCAGCAGCAGCCTCCGGTGCATTTCTAGCTTTTACAAATAGATGGCACTTTTGACTTGTACTAAAGCAATTCAGCCGGTAGGATGCAATACCTGAAAAAACACTTTCTAAGGTTTTCGAAAGTCAGACATATATTTGTTAATACTTATGCAAGGGTGAAAGAAATGAGGCAGATTCAAATAGTCTGCCATGTATATCTCAGGTGGTGAAAGCTTAAAAATATAAAAACTAAATAGGAGAATGGGCAAATCAAGCACATTTGTAATACTTTGAGACTCATGCATTGCCTTCTCAGGGCAAGCTGAAGGAGAATTATCTTTTAATACTGAGTTGTTTTAAACGTGAGCGATGCAATTGCCACAAAAGTCTCTTATTTGCTGCTTTTCTGGTCTACACGGGTGCATACAGAGACACACGCACACAGGGGGGAAAAAATCAGCCTGTTGTCTTGCAAGTGTTACTTATCATATTAATTAAAATCTGGTGACACGATAACACTAGCAGCTGTGTGGGAAAGCGAGGGAAATTAACAAACGTTTGATTTGTTGTGTTGCTAATGTGACACTTATTATACAGGTCACAGTAAAACAATACCTCAGCCAAAATATGCTAATACTGGTGGAGAACTGTTGCAGTTGTAAAAACATTGGTGTTTATTATAATGAGGCAAAATAACGTATTACCTTTAGCAGAGTGAATTGCTGTTTCTCAGGGCAAGAATACAGTGTGTCTGAAGCTTTAATAATAGGAAAGATGTAGAGGAAGAATAAAGTGAAATTATTATTCATAAAAGCCACTAAAAAGAAAACAACCTCAGGTAAGAAAAGTACACACAGCTCTTAGAAAGCAAAATATGTAATTTCTAATGGACACAGATTAAATGCAGGATGCCTGCAGCTTCTTCATTTAACATTCCAAGGAACTTTGTTATAAGAACAATGGCAAATTATTTACTAAGATACAAGTTATGCTATAAAATACATATAGCACTGAAAATGTAATTACATTTAGAAACGGATGCATTAACCCTCCTTTTCCCATGAGGAAAACTAATATGTAAGCTTATTTTTGATGGTGGTTTATATCCAGTCAACCAGACTGATGACTTTTGGATTTGAAATAATTATTCCAGCACAATTGTTGGATTGCATGTAATTGCTGTCTGTTTAATACTTCTTCCCAAACTTATTTTGACTATGGTCTGGGTCTGCCAGCTTTTTCATATAAAAACGTATAAATTTACAGAATTCAAATCTGAAAGAGGAAAAATTCTTCCCACAACTGAGGTAAAATTTAAGAGTATGCATTCAGCATTTGTGTACCTATTTACTTCCTTCCAGGAAGTTGATTTTTAGCTCTTCAAAGGTTCTTTCGTTTGGAGGATATCTTCTTGATCTTTGTACTAGATTTTTCAGCCCAAGGATGTGTATATATATATATATATATATCTTTTTCTTTCTGATGTTTTGATCATTTTACTGAAATGGGGTGTATGAAGTCAACCATTTGTTTGACAGTCTTTGACAGCAGATTATGTAGATTTTGCCTGACAGAACACTAGTCATTTGGAACTGAATTCTGAGTGAGCAGTCTAGACCAGAGGTCAGGCTGCAGGGTACAAATGGGGACAGATATTTCACCTTGCCATGTGAGAGGACATGAAAAAGCACACATACCAAGAGCTGGTGAGAACTAAAAGGTTAAAGCAGAGCTGATCCAATTACACAATATTTACAGCGTAAGATTGTGCTGAAGTCCTTTTGAACCTCCTGTACCTCCAGTTCACAAAAGAAGCAGGCTCTACTTTGCAAGTCTTCCCTGAAGAAATGTAAATGCACTCTTTAAAGAACTGCTCAAATCTAAAATGCTAAGCTATACCTGTTGTCACTTGTATTTCCCATCATTCAACTTATTTTCAGTTTCAAATGGAATATCAAAGGGAGGGCATGTAGGCGCTGTGCAAGGAAATAGTTCTTTATTCCTTCCCTCTTTCCACAGTAAAGCCAGTAAGAAAAGGCATTCAGGGAAGAGAAAAGATAGTTATCTAGGGCAAAACTCAGTTACAGAACGCAGGGACTAGATCTTTTGACTTTTCAGATTGAAATTGTCAGGTATAAAAACGTAATATTTATACATTTAATTCAATTATTGGTAAATTAGAAGTAAAAAAACAAACCAAACCAAACCAAAACAAAGAGGAAATGGTATTGCATATTTTAGTGGTAACTGGACAGCAATAGGAATGAAATAAATTTGCACATATCTTAAGCTTTAAAAAGAAACTATAATTTATTTATTTATGTAGAGGTCAGTAGTAATATTTACACATAGAAACCAAACCTCAAAAAAAAAAAAAGAACTAGATCAGAAAGATTTTTGTTGTTGCTTTTTTGTTACTTCTGAATTACGTACAACTCGAAATGATTTTCAGAGAAACGTTAAGGTAACAGTTGTATTTATCCTCATCTATTACTCTCATATTTTTTATTACTATCTGCCAGAAATATAGCAAAAACCAAAGCAAAGGAGGTTAAGGAAATTCCAGAAAGTGATTAAGTTTTTTTTTTTTTTTTTTTTAATTTTGTGGAATCTTTATAAATTAGATGGATCTTTTGTGTAAACTTTCACCTTATAGAAGTATCAAAGGATGTCTTTATATGTTCAAAGAGGTTAAGGATACCTGAATCAATAATAAAGATGCCAAGAGTACCATTTAAATCTACTAAGTAACTAAAATCCTAAAACCATTATGTGAAAAAAAGAGCGAGGAAAAAAGAAAACACTTAAGGCTGATGAAATATCAAGGTTTATTATTCTATTAGACTTTGACAATGAAATGAAATACACAGACCTCTAACAATGTTATTAAAATAAAATTTCAAAGCTTGATTTTTCAATCACGCAGTCAAAGAAAGGAAGACATTTTACAGTCATATCCTGTAGAGTATAGGAAAGTTCTCTGTCAAAGCTGTGTAACATTTTGATTAAGTGCTTGATAGATTATAAATATAAGTCAGAGCTAGCAAGACACTATAATAAATGGATTTTCTGAGAATGACTTGTGATCAATTTCAAATTACAGAAGTTTGTAATATACTCAGTTCTTCCCTACATATACTCTCTTTAAAAATGACCTCAACTACATATGCATAATTTTATCTATATGTAGCTACTCAGTACAGAAATACAGATATGTATGCACAAATATACTTTTGCAAGCATACACATTTGTATACGCATACATCGCACATTCACATCTCTATATCTACAGTTTCAAGTAGAGGGTCATATTTCACAATCTTTTTCATTAATATTGTTTTGCTTGTGATTAAACTATTAAAATAGACCTGCCGTGAATGGGTTTTGGACAAGTACAGCCCACAGTCAGTTCACGGATGATTACATAGGAAGTCTGTGGCAAATGCAACACCACAAAATCGGAAGTGAAGTGCTGTTCTTGCCGGATTGCAGTAAGGAGCAAAGCACTTGGCTTTTTGTTTCCGTGCCTCATTTCCACTGCAGCATAACTTTGTAAAATCTCTAAGGGAAAAATATTTTGGTTGGAAATAGGCAGTAGCTGATTTAGTTCCGTGCTCTCAACTTTTGTTACCAGTACTGTTCATTATAATATTATAATTTATTGATATAGTTTAACCTCTCTCATGAATTGTTTGAAAGCGACCAGTCTCTTAAGTACTATTGATCTATGCTCTACCTTGATTTTAATGGGCACTTTTATAATACTGTCTTTGGAATCTACGCTATTTGTCCCTAAGTACCTTAATCTCAATAATTACAATTATATTCATTATAAAAATACTTCATGTAGTACCTGAAATATTTGACTCTTAACTGGAATTAATTTGTCATTATCTTGTTCTGAACTGGAAAAAGCCTACCAAAAAAGATAGGAAATGACTAGAGAAAGAAGAGACAATTTCCAAAGGATTTATCTAACAAACAAGAGAATGTTTCCAATGAGAGTTGTAACACACAGTGTATTTTAAATGAGTACATTAAATAGTGTATTAAGTTTACAGTCAATTGTTGGTTCATAGGTTGTCAGTTGTGAATTATAATCTGAAATTACTTTCTTCTGAATAAAGTCTGAAACTTTGCAGATTTTTTATATATAAAAATCTTTACAGTTCACAGGGAAAGATACATTATCAGTGCAAGCCTGATAAATCTAGCAAGATGTTAACTTTTATTACTGACATTTGTTTGTTTAGATTACTGTAACTTGCTATGCAGTGTATTTAGAATAAGCATTGGACTAGCAATAATGGGAACTTTCCTTTTGAAATGTCACAGATGTGCCATTCCCTTTAATTCCACAGAAATATGGGAAGTGATGATAGAAGAGGGAGGTGTTGTTCAAAATATGCAATTTGGTTTTGGGGCGCAATTTTTAAAAAGACCAATTTCCATATATCAACACTTCTCAGTGAGTTCCATGAAACATTTTGATATGATTTACCAAAAACAGTTTTTGCATCAGGAGCATTAGAGTAGCTAATCTGCATCTGTAAAGAGTGGGAAATGGAATCACATTAGATATAAATGTAATGCAAAAAAGAAATAAAGTTAATGCAACATTATGGTAGAGAATTTAAATGTACAATAGTTGCGGTTCCCACAGCAACAGTAACTCAGTTTTATTTACATTGCAGCATTATATATGTTTTATTCCTTAAAGTAAAACTGATTTTTTTTTTTCTAAACACTTGCACATTAGGAAATACTTGTCTCTGAAATGAAACTGTGAACACCAAAGATATACATTTAAGGAAACAGGATGTTTCTGCATGTGGCCAAGGAAATTCTTTTTATACTAGAAGGTGGGAGAAATGTAGCTTGGGAGAAGGGTGTTCAAATTAATGTGCATAATGTTGTTAACTGTTTATTGGGTTACCTGTCATGAGATTTGCTAGAACTACTTGAATATTTCATACTTAAATATTAAATTTTGGTTTAAATATTAGATATTTTTATTTATTTTTCATCTAACCTGGCTGGAAACTTTTAAACTTGCTTTCTATTGAGCTTTTATGCTGACTGGATCATCCATGACATAAGCCTTCAGCAAGATGTGATCTCTATTACAAGCTTCAGAAGAGCCAGTTTAACTGATTTCATCTGTCTGTTTTAAAACTAACAGATGATGAACTCTAATAAGTAAATGGAATTAGAAATAATAAAAAGGTTAACTATCTGCATTTGTTTGCATACTTCAACATAATTTAGGGTTTATAATGATGAAGTAGAGATCTCACTTTCATTTGCTTTCCTCTTTGTATAAAATAAACTCATTACATGGAATATAATCCACCATACCCATCCATGAGGCTCCTCCCTTGTGGGCTATTAGTCTAACGTGATTTCTGAACCTTCAGATTCCTCAAACGTAGACATCTATCGCTCAGGTGACAATGCAGCTGTTGACCTCTTTTTGGGTGCCAACTCCTACAGCAATACTTGGAACATTCATCTTGAAGTTAGTAGGTTGCATGCAGAAACCCTAAGCTCTCTGTAGCTACGGCACAAGGTTATGGTGCAGCAGTGAGTAATAACTAAAGCTTGTACATTCGATATAGAGAGTATTGAATTGCAGAATGTTTGTTTGCTTTTCCTTCCCTCTTTTCTCCCAGTTGGACTTTGTCTGTAGTTTAAAATCCTTCACACTAGAGATGCTACAGTGTTTGTTGGGGTAAGTGGGATTTTCTATGGTGTTAGAAAGACACATAATCAGCAGCGCTATGGTTAGAAACAGAGCAAAGACAAGGCACAGGCCGGGTCATTGTCCCGTCATCAGTCTGTATGGATCAGGAGATAGAGTATTCCAGGAACTGTTCCTAATGGGTACTTCTGACACGGAGGAGCAAAGTTAACGCTAAAACAGTGAGCTTTGCCGTGGTATGTGGCCCATTTCATTTGTCTGCATACACGTCTCCTGGAAGCTCATCTGACACAGAAGTCTCTGTACTCACTCAGCACCTTTATCTTACCGGAGAAGTTTGTCTGTGCTACAACACTGCATGTGCTTTTGCACAGCACTGCGTCCACAATGCTTAGGACTGGCGTCTCGTGGACTAGACGGACTGTACTCTCACTACAAAATGGTGGGCTCAGGCTTTCATATGCCGTTCCTCTGGGATTGGGACTTAATTCTCATATTTAGTGATGGATTTTCAGCTCAAAAGGTCCAAAATAACATGTGGACTCTGTTGCAGCCTACAGCCATGGTATTTTCACAGCATGAACCTGAGAGTACATGTTGTGTACTCTGGGGAGTGGGATGATAATATGCAAGTGTGGGTGAATATGTAAAACCTACTGATATTGTGCTGAAAGACTGTGGTAAACAGGGGTATTGAACCCAGTGCAGTCTCATCCTTACTATATATTTAGAGATTCCTAGCACAAATCCTATTCCAATTTTTCAGAACAATTAATAGTTTAAATGAAACAAAACAAAACAAAAAAAGCAGGAGACAAACTAAGGATTTTGGAGTATTGACTACCAGTTTGAACCTGATCTTTACAGTGCTATAATAAGCAATGTCTTTCTTTTTTTTAACCTAGCAGTTCCAGGGATTGTCAAATATATTGTATTATAAAGCTAATTGGTGAAAAGGAGTTATTCTTGGGTGATGTTCTTAGGTGGCATGTTGGTTGGTTGCTGACACCTGGTAGCTAAGTGGGCTCCTGGGGGAGTGTGGTGTTCACAGGGCGATCATCATACTCCCATTTGCTGCCCATACTTCTGGTCCGATGCTACCAACACTTAAGCTCTGGACTCCTATAACTATAACCTACCTCCTATAACCTACCTAAAACTGACATTGTCATCAGAGATGTGCCTTCAAATCCTTGTGTGTTTATAGAGTGCTCTTCTGACAGATATATATTAAATGTCCTGTAAATACAATGTGACTGAAATTCCTGGATTTTTTGTTTTTATTCTCAACCATAAATGTATTTTTTTATTGATAATAAGACTTTTTTTTAGTATTTTTTAGAAAAAAAAGTAAAAATAAATTCATGTTTCATTAGTCAGCATCTTCCTTAGGAATTTTGTTAGAGAAAATAGTCATATAGTGTAAGGATTAAAAAGACTTTCTCTCAGATTTCAGTTCTGTAGAATGCAAAATGTGTTTGGAGGTAGCAATGCAGAGAAATTCACACTGGTAAATCAAGTTTGTTCAAAAACAGAAGACATATCTGTTAAGAACCCTTCAATACAGTCATTTTGAAGAAATAAGAGTGACAAAATGAGTGAAAACCTGTGCTAATCTGAGTTTGATAAATTAGAATCAGACCCAGCTACATGAACCTGATTGTTTCCACAGAATGTTTCCAAATAATTATATATCACACACATGATGCCAGAATACCATAGGAATAGCATTCTAAAATCTACTGAGGTGTAGTGTGGATGAAAGCAGGCATAAGATCGAAAGGTCATGATGAACATAATTTTAGGAAGGGTATAATTTTCTAAATGAATGTAACCAGGCTTTCCTAGGACACTCATCTTCAGAGCAGAATACGTCCTTCGAAAACCTAAAATTGTAAAGACTTTCTGCATTTTAGCCTTTGTATCCAAAAGATTAAAAATGCATTTGACCAATTTTTAACTGACTGGAAAGCATCATAGAGAACCCAGATCTCTAGGCTCTGATTACTCAAAATCTATCGATAGAGAAATATTGAAACTTAGCAAAAATCCTCTTTGGTCTGAATTTAGGATTAAAGGAATAAACTCTTCTTTCTCCCAAACTAACACATCAAAAGTTACGCATTCTTGAGAAAGAGAGGTATGTAATGAAATCACTTATTTTATTCTACATTACTGAAAAACATTTAAAACATTATTATGAGCAACAACAGACTCATTTAAAATATTATCATTTATAATTGATAAAAAATTAAAAAAATAGCTCTATGATACAATTAGAATTTGTTTTGGAGAAACAAACACATATTATTCTTTATTTCTATATTCTTTATTTCCTAATAATTTGGTTTATTACATGTAAGAGAGCTGTGTAATGCTTCCAGTAAAACATGACTTTCAGATTGTGAAAACGAATTGTGGTAGAAAACTCTGGTTAATTAATTTTAGAAATGATTATTTTTCAAAAGCGAGATATATCTGGAATAGCTGTATGTTCCAGGTATTTCCGCATGGAAAGACACAATTTCTATGTCTTTGAACCTACTAATCAGAAAATCCTGTATAAAAATCCAAGATAGTTCATCTACTTATCTTACCTGCTGTAGGGAACCTGCTCTGGCAGGGGAGTTGGACTCGATGGTCTCTCGAGGTCCCTTCCAACCCCTGCAAGTCTGTGATTCTGTGATTCTGTGATCTTTTCTGGGCTACAAAAAACGCTGTGCTGGATTTATAATTTCTACTGTACTTAACAAAGGATAGGTCCTTAATGACATTTTGATGTGTTAATACTTAGTCCATGTGGGGCTGATTCTCCCCTGAGAATCGGGAGTTTCTCTTGGAGGCTGAAAGGAATTTGAATTGCTGCATCATCTCTCTGTAGTCACCCTACAGACACAAGGAGAGAGCAAGTGCTTTCTCCAGAAGACATGGAGCTAATTCATCATCCTCCTGAGTCAGAGCAGGTCCAAGCAGCAGCTTCCCTCCTCCAGGTCCAGAGGAGACCTGAAGGGACCAGCTGCCAAACTTGACTGGTGGCAAGTGGGGACCAGCAACTGAAGCAGGTGCACTGCCATGATGGCAAGGACTGATGAGCAAGGCCAGAGGAAGACTTCTGATTTTCTCTGCTCTGCCACATGAGCGCTACATCAGGGAAGCAGAACCTGCAACAAAAAAGACTGCTGGAGATGATAGCGAGAATGTGTGGCAGTGAAGGTTGGAGATTATCAAGAACATAAGGAAAAGGGAAGATGTGAGGGAGAGCAACAGGGAGTAAACCAATGCAGGCCAAATGAGGAGCAGAGAACAGTTTGAGTTTACAAAAAAAAAAGGGGGGGGAAGAAAAAAAGACAAAATGACATACATGGAAAAGTATTATTTTTCAGAAAATGAGGTACAACTTAAACTCAGGAACTACAGAGGGAAGTTCTACAGCCTGATACATGAGATTGTTTGAGATGACTATAAGTCTTCATCCTGGTGTTCACATTTCTAGACTTTGGAGGGAATAAGCAGCACTGCTGCCACCTACTTCACTTACAGGTGTTCCTTCTCTTGGTCCTCATGTAAGCCTTCACTCTGAGCATCACTTGTCCCAGTGGTTCTTCAGGACAAGTTCTCACTAGGAAAGATCTGCCTGCCTTGTGAATGTCTTCTTTATTTCAAAACACAAAGATTTAATCATAATCAACCATTGCATTAATTCAAATTTGTGAAAACTGTCAAAGACGCACCCCCTCATGTTTTTTGTGCTATGTGTTTCTCTGTGATGCTGCAGTGCTCATGCTTGTGACAGCTCACATTCTGGTGGTGTCACATCTCACACCAAGATTTTGTTCTGACTCAGTGAAGACCTCAAGACTGATCAAGTCTGGAAGAGTGACAGTGTACAGGAACCCAGAAACTATCATTATTTGGAAAAATGTTTAGCACAGTAAAGCTGCTGCAGTCTTGCTCTCCACAGTGAAAACAGCAGTTCTCCAGCAGTTCAGAAAGTTATTGTTGTGCTAGCAATATTTAGTGCTACAGTGCATTTGCTAGTGTCTAATCATCAGAATCAGAGAAATGCACGAATTTGAAATCGATTGGCACAATGTACTGAAGTTTTGTGTTGGAGTTGGTCACTGTTTCTTGTACAACACAACGCTCTCTCTATATTGTATACTTGAAGAAAAGATGAATACTTTTACAGCTCTTGATGAAGATTATGACTAAATTTTTTGCATACTGCTTGTGGTGTGCCTTGTCTGCCCTGAGCTGCACATCTCTGTTGCTGGGCAGATACCTCCCTGATCTGTCTTTAAACTCTATAAACATATTTCTGCTGAAGAGAGAACAGAAGCAAAGAGGTTAGTATTTCCCCCATCTACACTGTCAGTTCTAAAGCGAAACTTTTACTCAACTTTTTTTTTTTTTTT
>WBMW01002949.1:777962-832416 GCA_013396635.1 Penelope pileata
AATGGCAAACATGAACAATCCTAACTACTGGATGAATCAAGAATACAATGTTTTTGAACCACACAGCTATTACTAACAGGCAAGTTACACATTTGACTTGTCTTTGGAGGTCAAGATAGACAGCAAAAATGCTTTAAATAGGTATGTGTTGGTCTTGCAGGATATATCATAAAACATGTCTCATTTTTAACTCTAAGATGGCTTTTAGATTGTACCGTTATCACTTATCACTTGCTTTCCAAAGGGCAAATACACACTTCAGATTCACTTCCTGTGATTTCTCAAAATATTTTGCTTTCTTCATCTTTCTTTATTATTATTTTTTTTGCAGAGCTGGCATTAAGCCCTGTCTGTGGTAGTTTAAGAACACATTTGTTCAGGTATGCTGAAGATCTTCCAGATCTTATTATTCTGTATTCTCTGTGTTCTTAAATTCTTTTAGGGTCTGGCTCAATGACTTTGTATTATGCAGTCTTAAGATTTTTTCCTAGCTCCAGCTTTATGTTCTTCTGTCATTTTACTGTCTGGTGCAGTGAAGTTACTAATTTTTGATTTCAGAACAGCACACTAAAAAGATGTTGACTTACTGGGACCCAGCTCTGAACCTGAGCAGTTTGCCACACTGGTTCTCATTCGGGGTGGAAGTGGTTAATATACTGCAAGCACAGGAATCATGATTGCCCTGTTGAGTTTAGTCTGTCCAAGCTCTTGGTGAAAATCTAAAGCCAAGAATACTCTTTTTCCTTTTCAGCTATTGTTTAGCACTTGCTGTTGACAGTCCTTTCCAGATTAGCAAAAAAATATTTTCTTTTCTTGGTTTCTTTCTATTGACCATACAATTAACCTACTCAGATAATGTCTGCTTTTGATTAATAACTTCTTATTTTATCACAGGGATGCATAATTTTGTTTAGTTTCTCAGCACTGGTTAGATTTCCCTTGAAAAATATGTTTTCACAGTCTCTCCAGAGGGAGGAAGGACTTGCCTTTACAAATGCACTACATTATAGATATTATCCCTGTGTCCTTTATTTTGGTATAAACTTCTGTGGGCCTGCCAGGCTACTTCAGTTCTGAAAAACTGCTTCATTTTTCACTATCATTTTCTCTTGCTCTTCCAAAATAATTTCTTCTTTTGTAGTGTAAAGATAAGCACCCACTCCCAAAACCATCTTTAACTTGATCTCTTAGTAAATTATTGATAAATGTGGAAGATCAGAATGTAAATCCAACAGATCAAATGCTTGTTTACTGCCTATCCAGATTTGGCTTATTGCAATACTAATTTCAGCCTCTACTGGATTTAGGAAGTAATCAGTTATATCTTTGTCTAGTGACTTATAGCTAAAATGAGAATTCTGAATTTGCATGAGTCATTTAAAGTAATAAATATATTTTTGGTCTCAATAGCTCTATGGAACACTTTGATGTAGTCATCTGTGAGCAGAAGATGGATAGCAATTATTTCATGAAATAACTTAATAACAACAATTATACACATATATAAATAATATATAAATATATGAAAATGCGTACATATATATATGATCATTTCTTTTCCAAAAAACAAAACTGTTTTTCCTTTTTAGATACTGTTTAACCCTTGCTCTTTGCAGTCCTTTCCAGATAAGAAAGAATACTCTCTTTTTTGGCGTCATTCTGCTGACCATGTAATTAACCTACTTGGATAGCGGGTTTTTTTGATTAATAACATTTTATTTTATCATAGAAATGCAAAATATTATTTATACAGTGGTAATATAGACCAAAAATAATTAGAACTCTTTTAAAATGATTGTAATCCTTTTTATATAACAGCAGGTAGATTTTGAAGAGTATTAACAGCATCTAGGCTTTAAAGAGCATTCCGATTTTCAAGACTTTTTACAGCCCTTAAGATTTCATACACCTGTTCAAACACAACAAAAAAAATTCAGAAACCAGTGATGATAAAAGACCAAACTCCCGTTTTAATTGGCAGTAGGAAAGCTTCATTTTATTTTTAAAGTTTGAAGTATTTGTTTCAAAACAGGTTTAGCAACTTTTTTAATTGTCACTATAATAAATTAAGAAGCCCTCAAGCAATTATTTTATTTCACTATAAAATAGTTGCAGAAACAGATTTACAAATTGTGTTGGGTAATCCTCTTTTGTGTCATTACTTTTGTGCTAATTGATGGCCAGATAGACTGTCTAAGGAAGAAACCTAACAGCTAAATAAAGCAACTATATTTTTTACTCCATTACACTTCAGTTATGAAGAATGGTATTTTCTTCTTCAAAACAATTTCTCTGTAGGAAGTACATGATCTGCTGAATTAAAATCTGCGCTTTCCTAAGCTAGTTACAAAGTGGCCTGGCTGTTAATGGTGGCCAGTCTGTGAGAAGACAGTTTTTTCCATGAAAAAAAAAAATCAAAACTAGTGATCAAACATTCTTTTGCCAGATCAGTATACAGACATAAAAGTGTCTTCTCTGACATAAAAGTGTCTTCTCTGATAATACAGCTTTGGTAGATAACATTGAAAAAGCAGTTGCCAAGGATGCACTGAATAAAATACTTATGAACAAGTGTTTTGTAATCAAAAAGAGCTGTACATTTTCTCCTAGTTTGAGAATCAGTTATTTGTGTTCTTTTTAAAGACAGTTAAGTCATTTGCCCTCTAGATCCTTCACCATCTTTGTAGCCCTCCTTTGGACAGTCTCTAACAGTTTTATGTCCTTCCTATATTGTGGCACGCAAACCTGCACACAGTGCTCTAGGCGAGGCCACACCAGCACAGAGCAGAGTGGGACAACCCCTCCCCTCACCCAGCTGGCAGTGCGGGGCCTGATGCACCCCAGGGTAGGGTTGGCCCTTTTGGCTGCCAGGGCATACCGCTGGCTTATATTCCACTTGACATCAGCCAGGACCCCCAAATCCCTTTCCACTGGGCTAGTCTCCAGCCTCTTTTATCCAGCGTTTCCCCATCCCAGGTACAGAATCTGACACTTGCTATCATCAAACTTCATGCAGGAATGTAAGAGAATAATGTCTAATAAAATACATGCAGAAAATAATGAATAAAGCACAGGAGTTTTGGGGAAAGCTGATAAGGAAGATTAGAAAACTCTTACAAGCTAAACCTAGAGCAGACAAATTTGCGGATTTTCAGAGGATTTGATGACGGTAGATAAAAACATAGAAAGCAGACGATGTGCCACAAAGACTTCTCACAGCTGTGTGTGTGCTACTCTGGGCTCAGACACATACAACTATGAAAGGGGCCAGTGAATGTTAATATGTGGGAGTGTTATTATTCATACCGTGGCTAGAAAGAGAACCAAATTTTGGACCAAAGTGGGCCATTGTTAGACTTGCAATCAATTAGACATGAGAAATCTGTCACCTCAAACCTTGCTAGCCATGTTTAAACTGAGCTTGAATTCAAAGCAAAGTTTAAGTTCCAGGAAAGGAAATTCACACAGGGGAGACACACATGACTTCTATTGAAATATTGTTTTCCAGCTGACTGCCTTCCCCTAGTCAAGTGTCTTTTGTAATGAACTTCCTCGGGATTTCAAATCTGTCTTCTCTGAATAACATTAACGGCTTCAGATCCCTACCTGGTGCACTAAGGAAAGGTGGTCCTACTGCCTTTGCATGCCTTGCCAACCCTGCAGATTGCTCTTCCACAAACTTCTCTGAGACTGCCAGTGGGAACTCTGTGTCAGAATAACACTTTGCTGTTTTCTGAACATTTCCTAAATTTATTCTCTTTAACTTATCATGGCTGTGATGACTGAGTACTTGTAGAAATGAGCTGAAATGAGAAATTTTCTTTATAGGGGTATGAATTGTATACAGTAATTTTCTTTTCTGTGTCAGGAGAGTGCAAGCTTTACTCAAAGAGTTCTTTCTACAACCAATACAGTGATGATCACATAATCTAAGTGATCATTGCTTTCACATTTCATCTCTTTATTCATTTCTGAAGTAATTGTTTCTTTCAGACTTGAGCAAACTCACTGGGGTTCCTGCTTGCCCATGACCACCTACTTTAATCTTCTGGCACTGTCCTAAGGACAAAGAAGTAACTAGTTCCCACTTTGAACTTTCAGTTTTACCTGCTCAGCCGCCATGAGATTTTTTGTCTCTAAAGTTCTCAAGGACAGGTTATTCTGAGAAAAGGATATTGATCTTGAGACAGTAATATGGGTCTGTATAATAGGGGGGAAAGTAGCAAGAGAAGGCTGACATATAACTTTTTTCCCTTCATGTACCTGGTAACACAATTTTTTTGCGGACCCCAGTGTCCTTGTTGGAAACAAGCTTCTACCCCAGTTTATATAGTTAGATACAGTTGTCTGTACAGATGACAGCAATACCCTATATGTGGTTATCCAGAGAATGGTATGACGACTCCTTCCCAGTGGCCAAGTGCTTTTAACCTTTGGTGCTTCCAGCTCCTTATACAGGCTTTGGATTTGAATATAGATGTGCTCAGAAACTTTGGGAGGTCTGAGCTGGTATTTCTCTGACAGTCACATCTCGTAGAGATGGATAATGTGCACTGTGTAGCTTGCTGCTTTGATTTCTGTGCAGCCTTCTTCCAGCTGTTTCTGAAGACAGTTGAAATCCTTGTAAAAACAGTCACTGACTTTGATGTTAGAAGAATGTATAATGTCCTATTCCAATGCAGAATAAAGCAGATGAACAGTCTATTTCAAGTCATAAATGCCGTAAATGCAATAGAATAAATGCCACAGAACTGGTTAATTGGTAATTTTTCATACTTTATGTGAGGAGACAGAAAATATTTCTTTATACAAAATAGTCCTTATTGCTGTATTTAGCTAATTGTATTTGTACTCTAGTACCACTGTCTGTGGTGAAGAGCTATCCAATTTTGTTACTGATTTTCTTTTTGCTATTCTTTACTTAGTAACTCCCACTTTTACAGGGTGGGTGTTAGCAGCAAAAAAGGCCACTTGTCCTGAGGGAGCTCGTTAATGACTCCTAGAATTGTGTTCTCTTACTGGGGAAAAAGTGCTTTACCTGTAGTCAATCTAAAGAAATGCAGGGTGAGGTCCCAAGATTGCAATACTTATTTTACATAAAACATCAAGTTGGTCTTTAAATAGCAGTCCCAGAAGCACAAGGCATTTTATTATCCATTAAGTTACTTAGCATCCACTGTATTTTTTTTAAAGTTATTTTCCCCAGAGGAGTTCCTAATACATGGTATTCCAGCAGAGAAGGAAAAGAGAAAAGTATCTACAGCAAATAATCTTCTGCTAAATTAAATCCCCATAATGCAGGAAGTGTAGTAGATAACACTAGGAGTGCTAAGAAATCCATGTCGTATCTCTCTAAATTTGAGGTCTGTCCTGGACCACTGTATGGACAACATAGTGAAGGGTCTTTGTCTTTTTTTTTTTTTTGTGAGAGGAAATACTTATCTCTAAGTTTTATCCTGAATTTCCTGAACACGGTATTGTCCTCTGTTTGTTCGTAATTCACAACTGCAGATATAGATATGTATGTAATAGATCCATATAGGTACTCCTAGAGAAGAAAGAGAAATCAGACTGGATGCACTGTACATATTATGGCTGTGCAGAATCTCTATGAAGAAATCTACACTAGAGACTTACTACTTATGAAAGGTTTTGGCATCACGTTCTGGATGTTAGAACCAAATGGATCTCCTTCTTGTTATTCTTGAAGAAATAGGCGGGTGGAGAGAGGTTAGTCACAACTCCTGAGTTAGGTGCCTACAATAAGTTAGTCTCTTTGGACTCCGCCTTTAGCTAAAATTAATCTTCTGCTCTGACTTGCAAGGCTCTTACGTGGGCTGTCTGGTAGGCCTATGTCAGATTTCTTAAAAGGGAAGAAATTCAGTTTCACAAGGCAAAGCTTAGATCAAAATTCTTATATTTTCTCTGCTGAAGCAACCTGGAAACTAATAAGTTATTGGTTGCAGTGGACATACAGAGAAGGAAGACTGAGCTTTACCAAATGAACTAACCAGGGAAGAAAATATGAGCTTCATCCAAAAGGAGAAGATAAAACTTAAAAAATTGCATGGTCAGGGGCAGGTTATGGCCTTAAAGTTAATATCGTCAATAACGACATCTGGAGAAATATGTATTTTTGGTTCAGTTTCATGAATTACCAGTATTACTTTCTTAATATGATTGGCTTTCAGACATCTGAGTCACTGGTATGTCTAGACTTTTTCTATTCTTAAAAACTAATAATGTATTACACAAGGTATATAGACATGGTGTCAGAAGGCATCCTCCAAATAACATGAAACACAAAGACAAAGTTTCATACCCGTACAATACAGATTAATTTTCTGTTTTATTTTTTTCTACGTCATTATTGCTAAAAAATATTATGTCTTCAATAAATATGAAAAGTGGATTCAGCTTGGTGGTCATATGAGTAATAATGCATGTGCCTTTTTATTTAAACTCAGATCATATTCAGTTTTGCGGGTGAAGTTCACAAACTTGAAGTTACTTGAGAACAGCTGTTGAAATATGGGGAGGCAACTCTGCAATCACACTAATTGTTGTGTGGTAGGCAAGTAAGAACTTCTCTGAAGACTGTTCAGGAAATGTAGAAAAAAGAACATGAACAAAGGTTTGTGCTAGTTGAAGGATGCAGCCAGCCTCCCCATTCTGACTGCTTTTAAGCTTTCCTGTGCTCCTGTCTCAAACTGTTCGATGTGCAGAGGACAGGGTATCTCTATGAAGTCTAGCAGTCTAACTTAACAACAGATGTCTTAAAGATTCCTTCAAAGATGGTAGGTAAGGGTTTTGGTTAGTTAGCTATCTACCTTTTTCGGCTCTCTGGAAAAATAGAGCAGGAGTTAATAGAAGCAAGATTCTATCTCTAAATTGGAGAATAAACTTTTGGGAGAAGAAATTGTTGGCCTTCCAACCCACGTATTTACGGCTAGACTCAACGATCGCTAAACTCTCCCCAGAGATCATATCTGTAAACCTCAGATGATGTGACTGGAAAGCAGCAACGTGATTGCAGTTACTGCTTAGTCAGCAGATTTCAGACTACCCTAATTTTAAATCTGTTCTTTGTAAGCCTGGTGGACTACCGTCTCTGACTCTCTTGTCAAGCCACTGATCCACAATATTAGTCTGTTTGCCACAATAGGAGTGATCATAATATATTAAAAAAAGGCACTGCAGCAACTATCCTAAATGTTCTTAGGGAAAAGGATCCGCCAAGCCTACCATGACATGGAAGCTTTCATTCTCCTCACTTTTTAAACACCATGAATGGATTCTGTAATCTTAAGTGATTTGATTCAACACAGTACATTTCCTTTCAAGTTCATTTCTTTATGATGCTACAAGGGGAATAACTTTCAGCTTCCAGCCACTCACAGAAGGTGCAGTGCAGTGCATCTGTTTCATGTGCTTTGTGTACACAGTGGCTGCTGATTATATATTATTCACCAACATGCTAAGTACAAAGGCGGATAGTTGCCATATCTGATAGGTTAATTTTAAAGGGGGGTTGTTAGCAAACAAATCTTAGAAATAAAGCAGAAAAACGCCCAAGTTTGGTTTCAGCTTCTCCCCTTCTCCCAGGGAGGAGCTGCTCGCCTCTTCAGTAAGAATTCAAATGAATTGAAAATTCCTTTAGAACTGACAGCCCAAGTGTAAGAATGATAAACGGCTTTGGCCTTGATAATTTTTATTAAGCACTAAATGTCACATTTAACCTGCATTACTGAAAGCAATTACCCATGTATCAACAGTCAAGCAGTGCAGAGCTAGACGCCTGAAGCAGCAGCATTATGCTCCATCTGGGAATAAGGATTTTCAATTAGAAGGCAAATAGCTGGAGAGGGGATCAAGTCCTCCAGTGGTTCCCAAAGGAGGCCTATGAGAAGCAAAGTCTTCATATCCAAGTAATCGCAGGCAATGTCAACAGAGCATTCCAAACCATCTGCTGCCAGAGTAGCGTTTACTTTATCAAATCTCAATATTTACAGAACACTGATCAGCTCATGGGACCAGGATGGCTCACTGCCAGGGTGTTCTGGGAAATTCATTTTAAGGTGTGTTTCAGTAGGCTAATTAATTTATAAGCACCTGTTTCATCACTGGGAGCTGTTAGCACACCAGATGAGCTGCAGCAGGGGAAGGGGACTTTTTATCCAGGCTAAATTGATTTCAATTGATTTTCATTTACTGATGGCACAGTTGTAGTTTAATATGAGTATGGCCTAAAGTCTTTTTGTGTATTAATGCATAAGCTAGTTCAGATAGTTTATTATTTACAAATACACTTTAGTACTAGGAGAGCTTTGATATTTCTTAAGTTAAATACAGCACACATCTTCATGCAGCAAGGTATATTACACAGATCCTACTCCACTTTGGTTAATTGTTTTCTCCATTCTATGTTGTTTTATAAGAAGAAAAAATACAGCATTTTCTGTTGCAAGATGGGCCTAATTCTACTGTTGTGTCTTTAAGAAAGTCTTTGTGAAGGAAACGTGTTGCTCTAACCCTCTATGAACCTACCACCAAGGATTATGCAGCCTAATCTCAGGCTGCTCCGTCATGATAGGCATTGAGTTTCCCAATTTCTGTGTCACAGTTTCCTCCACAAATAAAGGGACTATAATAACTTCTTACAGTATTTCCTCACATCAGGGAGCCAATACAGGATTAATTAGTTCATGTTTGAATGTCACTTTGCAAATAGAAAGTTCAGGATACTTCTAGTTAAGATGTGACAAGTGGCACAGAGGAGTGATTTGTAAAGTGAAATTAATCATTTTTATTTTGTAACTGCAATGTTCGGAATTAGGGGTTTTTCTCTTGCTAGATGCAGAGTTTCCACAGTCTCTGTGTGGTATCCTGGTAATGGCTAAGAGGTACACTACATATAGAAGGGTTGTCTTCAGAGCAAGCTGGACTTCTGAACATACAGTATTTTCCCAACAAACCAGTTAGAGCTCAGTGATGCACCAAGAATGAGTTGCAAACATTGTTTTTCTAAAATTTTAGAGTGATGTTTTTGAGAAGATAAATCAGAGAAGAACTTGAGAAGAACTTGCATTAACACAACAGGGTAAGATTTAAGAGGCTTGGGAAGTCCTGGGACCCTCAGACTGCCTGTGAAATCTGCCTTGAACAGATCTTTGTGCCCTTCAGTTCTCACTCTGTAAAATGAGGATAATATTAGCTGCCTCACATGTCTTGCTTTGCATCCTTAAACTGGGGACCGTGTTTTGCCATGTGCTATGACAGCAGTTACTGCTCCAGTATCAGTTAGTTCCTCTTGACACAGCACTAATAAGAAAAGAGAGTAATGATAATTTTGTTATAGTAATGTCAAAATAACCTAACCCATACTGACTTCCTCTTGACACTCCTGTAGTACAGTTATTGTCCTTTTGAATTACCAGTCTAGATCTTCTCTTATGATGTGGATGTGTGGTGCGTATTTACAATGGAGGAAAGATCTCTAAAAAAGAACACAATTTTAATTAGCAAATGAAAGCACAAATAGTTTAGTTGCTTATAGTGTATTGATAAAGTTCTTGAAGTTGAACAAAACAGAAAATACATCATTTGCTTTTTCAAATAACTATTTTAGTCTAATTCAATTTTTAAGAATTTGTCTACATTCAGAATTTCAGAGAAGGTTGCCTTCATCAGAAATTTCAACATTAAGAGGAGGAATAAATACTTGTTTTAAAATGAGAAAGCAGTAGATTTTCAAGACATCTGGGATTTGCTTTGACTTCTGAAATCTGAGAAAAAAAATACAAATCCCTTTGAAGAAGGAATAACTAAGAGAGCACATTATGAACACATTAAAAAGTTGATCAGCAGTCCTCCACATATAGCAGTGATTGTTATAGTTACTGTTGTTTACTCTTAAAAGTATTTTTTTTTCAAATTTCTTGCAAACTCAGTGAAAAACACTAATTTATATTCATATTTTTTTCCTATATTTCAATCATTACAGTAACGGATATTTTACATTTGAAAGAAATTTTGGCGGAGATGTAGATCAGGCAAATTGGGATAGCACAAATTCTGACTTTTTAGGATCATTTTGGTATATCTCAGGTCTTCAGAGCAAGATGAAATCAGTTTTATCTGGAAAGAGAGTTGTATAAATCATTTAACATGCACGTAAATAGCAAGAGAATAAAATTCTGAACTCTTCAAAGTCAATACCATAACTTTCATTGGACATAAGATTTTACCTGGTAAGTTTTGAGAAAGCATCTCAAATTTTCTCCTGCAGTAGTTATCTTGAAGTAATTCTCTCTAATGTTTTACAGAGGGTGCAGTGAATGATGTGGTGAGCCAACCTGGTGTGGTAAAAATGACAGCAACTAGCAGAATGGTAAAGTGGTAGAAGTGGTGTGACTTTATAGCACAAAATAGACTGGGAATCCTATTTATTCCCCAAAGAGCCTACAGTCACACTTTTATACCAGGTATTTTTTTTACAAGCATGCTAACATGATAATGTTAATTAGTTGCAGTGTTTTGTGGCTAATTGTTTGCATGCACTGGGACAGCTGCTTTATTTACTAACAAAACTCTAAATATTTAGAATATTGCAGTTTGAGCACAGCCAACTAGCAGCTGTAAAAACAAAATTCTGCATTTACTCAGTGTTGCTCTTTGTTGTGGTAGAGGTTTCTTCCTTGAAATGCAGAAAATACATACTCATTAAGCCCTGAATTTAGCGTGGCCGTTGAATCATTCCACAGAAGGCTCCAAAAAGCCTTAATTACTACGCATAGAGGTCTGGCTCTGTTCTCCCCTCTGACCTAGGGGTGAAAGGATCTATATTTAACTTTTAACAGGGTCCTAATCTGTTTTATCCCCATCCCCATCATTTGCTTTATCATTCTCCTTTACCACCCTTTCACAGCTTGGCTTCCACGATGCTCTCACAAGGGTGATTCAGCATACTGTAATTTTATTGCTGGTTATTCTGTTTTCTTTAATGGGATTTGTTTGACTTTGCAATATTACTTTAAGCTGCGATATGTTGTAGGATAAAGATGTTATTATGACAGTGTTCGCTTCTCTGTAAATTACAGTGCCTTGAGGATTGCATTTTGAGACTTCATGTAAACACTTTACAGAGCTAATAACGTAGATACCATATGTAAAGCTTGAAAAATATTTAAATAGGGCACATTTGAAGGAATAAAACAATCAAAAGGCTTTTTGGGGGATAATGAAGATTACACTGAATTGTTTAAACTCAATGTACAGCTTTTAAAACAGAACCCATATACTATAATCCATTTTCCCTTTTCTTTCTGCTTAGCTACAATTTATTTGAACTATTGGAATATGTTTTCAGCAGAATTCCTTTACAGTAATTGACGAGATCTCTGGGATAATGTATTTGGAACAACAACCTTTCATTTAATGTAACAATCATTAGTCATTTTTGTTAACAGTCATGACTAGAAGAAAAACAGTTGTTACAAAAAATGAAAACAAGCAAGCTAGCTAGTTGCTTAGACAGAAATGCACCACTTTCTTTTACAGCAATAATGGTGCTTGGATATTTTGGCTGACTCCAAGAATTTATTTTTGAATCCTTCTGCTTTTCTCCTAAAAAACGGAAGAGATGTGGGACTGGAGTTGGTAGTTTAAGTCACAAAGGAACTGCAGCCAACAAATGTTACTACTAACATAGAATTTTCAGTATAAGGCTTTTTGTGGAGGCTGAAACACAAGCCAAGCCTTTGATCAAAGTCAAGTATTTCTTATTTCATTTTTTTTTTCTTGCAGTACTTCTTTCATATTACAGTTTGAACCCCACTTCTTTCTCTTTCCTTTTCCCTTTCCCTTTGTCTTTCCTCTCCTCTACCCTCCTCTCCTCTTCTAAAATTCTGGTTCTTGTTTGATTCTGTTGAATTCCTTGGAGTTATATATGTGTGAGTAAAGCAAATAGTTGTTTTGTTTTGATTTGATCTTGTTTTTTGTTTCTTTGGTTGATTACTTTGGTTTGTTTTCCCTGGTTTTGTGTACTGTGCAGCTCTATCTGGCTTACTGAAAGAAGGTCACATAGCAAGTCCATGTCATTCTAGTTGCTGTCAGCTGTTTTAGGAAATGAATGGCAGGTATCATGTGGCATAACAAAAACAGTAGCCTTGCTGCTTCATTTCTTCATAATTCCAGTTATGGTGGTTTTATTTTTCCATCTGTTTTCCATGAGTTTTAAATAAAATCTCTCTCTCTCTCTCTTTTTTTTTTTTTTTCAGTTAGGCTGTGGAGCTGGTGTTGCTTGCATTTCTTTGATAAAAACTCCGTAGTTATACACACAGCAGCTCTGTGGCCATGACTTTTAGTGACCCACTGAAATAACCTGAAGTTCATTTTTCTCTGTTAGTAATTCAGAATTAGTTAGTTCTGAGATCAGTAGTGTTACTCTTTGGAGTAAATGCTCCACATTTCAGCACCATGCACACTGGCAGGTCTTGGTACTGCAGCTCAGAGATCAGTGACTCATCATTTGGACATCATATTGGTGACCCAATCTGAGTACTATCAGCTCAGTACAACTCTTCACCTATACCTCTTTCTCCTCTTTGTTCCCAGAACTATTTTTTGCTGTCAAGGAATCTGAAAACTAGGAACCAGGATCTGAATCATCAGAAAATGGCATGTACTGTGCTACTGTCCTTCTTCAGCAGAAAACTGAATGGCTGTGTGGTTTCCTATATAAAAAGTGTCTTTTGTGAGATTGCCTCTTTGTTTAAACAGAAAGAGAGAGAGGGAGAGAATGAAATATACTATGGAATACTCAAGCAGATGCTTGGCATTATATTAACACATGTATTATGGCGTATCATGTAATGGTACACTGTGGGGAATAGTAATGAATAGTTTGGAGCACAATAATGTGCATTGTTGATGTTTGTTAAAATAAAGATATTCAATTTATAATAAAAGGGATTAAAAGCTTAATTCATGACTATGTTAATATTTGTCTGCAAGTACACAGATAAATGGTAACGTACCTTATCACATTAAACACCTGCACGTACAAGTTCCTCTGCTGAGATCTCCATGGGATTGTATGTTTTACAGAGCTTAAACTTTCATTTCCCAAAATAATGATATCATTCATTTACAGATATAGATAGGCTCTTCTTACTCAAACTCTATCCTGAAATGAGAATTGTTACTTCAACTACAAAAATGTGGGATTAATTACCACAGTGATTGCCTGCTGCATCATCTGATGGTATTTGTATATAAAATTTATATATTTTGCAACAATCTGATTGCCTGACAGAAGTGAATTAAGACTTTCTAAAATATACTGCTGTTAAAGGTAAATGATACCTCCAACACGGATGCGATGAGCTAGGCAATGGTGGCAAACAGATCTCATCTTAGCACAGATCATCTACTGTCTTTCCTGCATTTCCCACATGCCATCCTCTGTGAACAACAGAAAAAAAAAGTGCATTTGTGAAGAAAATGCATAATTAAGGAGAGTGATTGATGTCTGAAGTATTTCATTGTTTAGCTCTGCTGTGCAAGCGTGTACAGGCTTACTGGATGCTGGTACAGGCTCAGTGTATGTCTGGAAGTATCCAAAGGACCAAACATCAGCAGAAGCACCCACCATGTTCTCCTCCATGAAAAATGTTGTCCAAAATAAAATGGTGATAATTCAGAACCTAAAAGATTTTCTTTGCTTATCAGCTTTGCTACAAGTAGATCTGAAGAAGAAATCTTGTGAAAGAATGACACAGAACTGTCCTGAGCAAAGTCACTGAATTGGAGACTTAAAACAATTTGGCTGCTTGAAGACTTTTCAAATAAAGCCACTGGACACCAAGCAAGGGCATCTTTCTGAAGTGAGAAGAATAATTCTGGAAAACAGAAGAGGTACATGGGTGGATATTTCCAGCTAAATGCTGAGAGAAAGTCTGAGGGAGAACTCATTTCAAAATGAAACTTTAGGACAATATTTTCTCAAAAAAATAAGGTTCCCCTTTATACTTTGGATGAAACCAGTACATAGTGTAAGCACCAAAGAGAGTCATAGCTGCTTATGAAATTAAGATTTTATTCAAAGATTTGATGTGAAAAATGTTTTTCAGGATCTCCCAGCTTTTCTGATTCATCATAGTCAAAATATCCTGTGTGACACATGCACAGTAAAAGTACTATCTTGTCTTCCACATAAGCAGGTCTCATGGACAACATATGATCTAATCCTCTCTTTAGTTTCTTATGTTGATCCTACAGAACCACGTCCTTCCTCCCACCTCCCTCTTTCACATGCATGATTTTTTAAGCATTTCAAATCCATTTTAATCCATTGTCTATTGACTAACATTTTTATAGAAAAGTACAGTTTATTAACTCACTGTCTCTTTTAAAATATAGTTTTATTGTGCACCCCTATTCTCATCTAAAAGGAAGATTTCATGTTTTAAACTTGTCTTTAACATGCAGTTTGATTGTTCAGTGCTGCAGCATGCTGGAGAGATTATGACCCTCTTTGCTGTGTCAATTGCAGTTGTCTGGTGTATGACTATAATCAGAGTTTTAGTCTATGTTTTCAGTGAAAATTAAGTCTTTTTGAGGAATGATCACCTTATCAAACAAGGGAACCAAGGAGTCTATCATTTGAGTGTCATCCTGTAGCTTCTGAAGTAGCTGTTCATTAAACCATTCTTGGGAAGATGCTGGGTATGTGTAAATGCACGCATTGGGGAACTTTTTGCATATCTGAGGGCATGGGAGACACCCACCTCAGGCTGGACTGATGCAGCGTCTGGAACAGCCACAGCAGACTGGGAACAAGAAATCTGTGTGTCTAGAGTTGTGCCTGTCACCTGTATTCCAGAAACTCTCTCACCCCTGTCATATACCCACTATGTGGAGGGAAAAAAGAATGATTTCACAGAATCACAGGGGTCGGAAGAGACCTCTGAAGGTCATCTACTCCAACCCTGCTGCTAAAGCAGGTTGCCTAGATTAGGTTGCACAGAAAAGCATCCAGGTGGATATTCCTGTGAAGAAAGAAATTTACAGAGCTCATTTTTTTCTACAGATTTGTGTTCCCTGTATTTCCCCTCTAGGCCGCAGCTGTAGCTGCCCAGCCACACAGTTGTGGTCCCCTGAGTCCTGCATCTCTCTTGTCTCTTAACAAATGGGTACACCAGCAGTGCAGTCACACAAGCAGAAAGAAAAAATCTGAAGTATAACCAGGTATAACAGGCCTCCCTGTCCTGATAAATGATAATTCCTAATCTCTTTATTTTTATTTCTCTCACAAAATTGAACATTTTAATGTATCGTAAGAAAAAATGTTCCCGTTAAGCCTCCATTTTATGTCTTAGATACATTTCAGCAAAACAGTATAAGCTTTAATCTTTTATCTTCCTACTCGAATTCATGTTCTTTTGAACACTCATACTTCTGACTGCGCTGAGTTACTAGGGACCTGCTCCCAACATCACTGTCAATGGGGTTATTCACTTGGGTTCCTGGGTAAACCAGAAGCTTGCTGACAGTAAGTAGGAAGCAAGAGATATTTATAAACCTAAATTAAGCTCTGAGTCTTGCTACTGGTAACTCTTCCACCGCCCGCTCCCCGCTCAGTTCTCCCCCCAGCTTGGATCTCCAAATAGATTGAGACTAGAAAATACTCATCATCCGGCAACTAATATACTGTTAAAAATCTGAAATCTGAGAAGCTGGGGCAAGGTTTACTCAGTTAAATGTTGAAAGCAAAACTTGTTTCAGAGCTGCCAGCAACTCCCTTCAGGAGGTTCTGACCACCAGTAAAGCAACAGGCTTAAGAAATGTGTGATTTCATACAGCGATTTGGGATGATAAAACAAAATCACCTACAGACAGCACTGTGGCAAGACAAGATTTTCCCCAAACTATGACCCTGAAAGTTATGAACATTATGAAGGACCTCTTTGATTTGCTTGCTGTTGTTCTCTGCTGATTTCTGCAGACTGTTTGCAAAAAATGTTATAATTGACAGAAAATCCCTTTTATTTTTGTTACAATAACGTGAGTTGTCTCAGGATGACTCTGGATTGTAGTTTCAGAAAGCCTTAGTGTGAAGTAGAGGGCCAGCAAAAGGAGCAATAAAACTGCCATTTAAAGCATGCAAATACACCATTAATATAAAAATCTTTTGTCTAACCAGGGAAATGCTGTTGAAAAGACTTGATTTCTTAATGTGTGTGTCACCTCTGTTTTTCGTATGTCTTCATGGAATAGTACTAATAAAAATACCTTTGTTACATAATAAATAACTCTACTAATCTACAGAAATGTTAAATAAGAGTTGATTATTTTCCCAGAAGTTATATTTTGATAAGCAAACCTTTTTGTCACACAGCCATTCCACAGAAATAAAGCAGTGCACACTTATTTCAATTTTTAGTTCTATTTCTTTTTGTTCTTTAAAAATATATATTTTGTGGAGCTCTAGCTCAAAATTTTTTTTTAGTGGAATCTCTCTTACATGGGATAAATTGAGGGATTGAAACTGGAGAAATTTTCAATTCTTGTTCTGCTATTAAAATTATATATGTTTCTGAATGACATCATTAAAAAAAAAACTTCAGAAAGTCCTTATTTGCACTAGTATTTTAGATCTTTCTCTGAATTTTTAAAGATAGCTACTGTATGTTTGGAGAAAGATCAGTTTCTTTTTTTCCTCCCTCTTATTTCTGCAGAATGACTTTCTTTTTAAACATCGGGACTTTTGTTATGTTAATCAGTCAGGGAACATTTCCAATTCAATTTTACCTGAGCGCTGGTCAGCTAGATTTTCCTTTGTTTGATGTCCCTTGAGCCTTCCCTTGTCTTTTAAACTGTAATTTAGTTGGAGCTGCTGTCAATTTACTCCGTCCATTACATTTACAGTGATATTCCAGACATTGTCTTCTATTCAGTCCTAGAGAAGTTCCTCGACCTAAACAAAATGTGCAGGCAAAAATCCTGTAGAAATCCAAAGTACAAGCACAGAACTACTGTTCACCTATGTGCAATGCATACATAGAAAATAAATTGTTTCTACCTATGCAGTTTATTGTTATTCTGTTCTTAATCTAACAGATCCTTACACTCAAGAGAGATACCGAATGGTAATTAATTAGGATTTTCAATGAAGTGGACATGTCCCATACAACTAGGCCACCAGCTTGCCCTGTGCTCTGCCATTCCTTTATATTCATGAGATTTTAAACTCTGCTACTTTTTAACTCCACAGAATAGCCCTTACCATTAAAAGTAGCTGTTTTGTTGTTTCTTCTTTTTTATCACAATTGCCAGCTGTCATGGAGTTCAAGGAACACAGCAATTTCCATACGAGTGAGTTCCTAAGGCTTCAGCGCGCCAGGTGGGAAGAAGTTACTTTCTATGGGATGGGAAAGGAAAAAGCCCCAGAAATAGGGTGTTAGATCTCACTTTAACTGTTGAGCTGCCTTCTCTGAGGGTCTTGCCAATGTCTGTGGCTGACATGATCTTCCATGTGTGCTTATCAAAACTGTTACCTACAACTTGAGAGCATAAAGGTAAAATACAGAAATGTGCTGCCTTTTCTTGGATCTCTCAGAAGGGAAACACAAATGATGGGTTTAAATGTCAAATGAAAGAGTTAAACTTTCAGTTCATGCTGGTGATTTTGGCAGTGACAGCTGGCCATGCTGTGTTACTTCTCTTTGCCATGAAAACGAGCATAGCAGTTTCTGCTCATTATAGTGGAAGCAAGATCTTGACCTGTGATAATAAGGCTGCTCCCAAGTGTTAAATCTCATCTGAGAAATGAAGCACAAGACTGTCATGCATGTCTGGGTACCGTGAAACATGACAAAAATCCACCTGAATGGTACTTTCATTGCTGACAGACATTTTATAACATGAGAAGGCACCTTCTGCAATGTGTCTTTTGAGTCATTCTCCTTCTGCACGGAGACAGGCCAGAGATATCTCCAGCCCCTTGCTGATGCCTCCACCAGACCTCAGTAAACTGATGAGTTTAGAAAGGGAGCAGTATAGTAAGGAGCAGGACTTTGGTAAGCTTGAGAGAAATGGAAAGAGGTGGAAGTGCAGCACGTGTGTCCTGTGGCTCTCCAGTCATTATGAAGATGTCAAATTTTCTTTTCTGCAAAGCACTCCAGCCTGGCTGGGGCTGCTGTCAGTGCACTCTATCTTGCTGGTGATAGGTTCCTGGGCCCTGAGTGGGGGCAAGCACTGTGCCAGCAGCTAGATACTTGGGGTAGATTCCCAAGAGTCATAGAATCATAGAATGGAAGTTCCAGCCACCCTGCTGCAGGCAGGGTTGCCAACCACTAGATCGGACACTAGATCAGGCTGCCCAGGACCCCATCCAACCTGGCCTTGAACACCTCCAGGGATGTGGCATCCACAGCTTCTCTGGGCAACCTGTTCCAGCACCTCACCACCCTCTCAGTGAAAAATTTTCCCCTAACATCTAATGTAAATCTCCCCTCTTTCGGTTTTAAACCATTGCCCCTTGCCCTATCACTATCTACCCATGTAAAAAGTTGATTTTCCTCTTCTTTATAAGCTGCCTTTAAATACCGGAAGGCTGCAATGAGATCTCCCTGCAGCCTTCTTTTCTCCAAGCTAAACAAGCCCAGCTCCCTCAGTGTGTCTTCATAGGAGAGGTGCTCCAGCTCTCTGATCATCCTTGTGACCCTCCTCTGGACCCACTCCAACAGCTCTGCATCCTTTTGGTGCTGGAGGCCCCAGACCTGGACACAGTACTACAGATGGGGCCTTATGAGGGCAGAGTAGAGGGGGACAGTCACCTCCCTCTCCCTGCTGGCCATCCTTCTTCTGATGCAGCCCAGGATACCGTTGGCCCTCCGGGCTGCAAGCGCACACTGCTGGCCTGTGTTAAGCTTTTCATTTGTCACTATCCCTAAGTCCCTCTCAGCAGGGCTGCTCTCAAGGAGTTCTTCTTCCAGTCTGTACACATATCTGGGATTGCCTTGACCCAAGTGCAACACCTTGCACTTGGCCTTGTTGAACCTCATTAAGTTCATATGGGCCCACTTTTCAAGCCTGTCCAGGTCCCTCTGGATGGCATCCCTTCCTTTTGTCCTATCAACTGCACCACTCAGCTTGAGGTCATCAGCAAACTTGCTGAGGGTGCTCTTGGTCCCATCATCTATGTCATTGATAAAGATGTCAAAGAGTACCGGTCCCCAGACAGACCCCTGGGGGACACCACTTGTCACCGGCCTCCGCCTGGACATAGAACCACTGACCACATTGAGTCCTGAGGCCTGGGGTACCTGTTGAGGCAGGACCAAACTCCACTCCCCTGGCAGGCTGTGCTGGGAAGCTCTGCAAATGCATCATCTAGGGCACTCTGTCCTTTTGTTTTCAGCCCATATGGGAAATGATTGATCCATCCCCAAATGGCTACAGGTCCACATCCATGAAGAACAGGAGTTTCCTGTTTTTGTTTCAACCAAAAGCAGTCTGACCTGATCCTGCAATATGTGGTCAGGTGCAATTCCTCTGAAGGTGAATTTGTTTCTAAGGATGCCCGGGTCTTGGCTCCTTCATGTCCAGAACAGACTGGAAGCTGTATTTTGTCCATTTGCACTCCGGAACAAAGAGACATGAGGCAGTTTCAGAAATGGCTCAGTGTTTCAAGATGTTCTTCTTGGAATCTGCATTTTTCCAAGCCTTTTTTGTACTTATATCTACAGCTAGCTTTTCCCCTTGAGGCTAGGGGAATGTCTCTAGGATAGGCAAGTAATGAAGCTGTCAATTTATTCATTTGCCTCTAGTGTGAAGCTTAAAAATAGGATGTGATCAATAGCTAATGACAGGATGCATGGAAGAGCAGGAGCGGCCTCCCCTCTGCCAAGAAGCTTGACAAGGTTAGTGTTCTGGCAATACGCGGATACTTGTACGGCCCTAACCTTTGTCAGCATCGCTTGTTGTAATTATCACGGATCTTCCCTGATGCTTACCTTCAATCACTCCCTCAGCACAAACAACTTGCAAATTGCTTTTCCATTATAAATTGTATGTTGTAGCCAGATTTTAAAAGGGCTGGCTTATGGATTTCTTTTTGTATCCTGTTTGGTTGATTCTGTTTTACCTTTTTATTTTGACAGGAGATGGTCTGTGTGTTAGTTGTATTCAGCCTCGCTGATAACACTGGTGTTGTCTGTACGCTGCATGTTTGAGCCATGTGTATGGATTTGCCTTTCATTCTAGGCACAATCAATGAGCCTTGTTTTAAAAGCCACTACAACAGGAGAGATCAGTTTCTGCAGACTCACTCTGTAGGACTTAATGATATATCTCAGTGCAGAAGCAGAGGTTCTCAGGTTTAGCCTTTGGCTGAGATGGGCTGGAATGCTCCAGCACCCACAGTCCTTGTTTTGGGAAGACTGCAATCTCAGGCAATTCATCCACTCCTCTGTGTGTCTGGGAAAACATCTGTAACCAGGAGAGCCAAAAGCATAACCAAGCCTAACCTTGGCTAATGGGAATCAGGTGATTGGTTGCAAATGAGCTAGTTTAGCTGTCACTTTTAAGGGAAGCTCCAATTCTGATGTTGTCTGATACTGTTTAGGCCACTGCTGTGCTTAAACGTATGCTTGAAAATTGCTTATTTGACGATGGCTGTATTAAACAATAGAGTCTAGTTATGTACAGAGAACGGCTGTGTGTGGAAAGTAATTGATTCTAAGCTGACGAAATGATTTGTTCCTATTCCTCCATTTATCTGGATGACAAAGTATAGTAATTATTTTATTTCCTTACAGCATAGTTTGTGATATGAATACATGTTGGTTTTGTGTGTTTTTTAACAAAACAATTAAATGTATTTTTCCATTGCTTACAAAACTATCAATAAATATTATTTTATCTTTCAAGGCTGATAGCATCACAAAACTTAACAAAGCAAGGAAGAGACTGCCACAAGGTCTCCAACTGAAACAGGAAGAATCACAATTAAGTCAGCTTATGGTTATTTCTTAAATAACATTGATTTTAAGCCAGGCAAACCAAGAAGTATTATGGATATTAATTTTGGATCAGGGTACTGAAACTAGCTCTCTCAATAAGGGGAATGGACTTGCCACAAGGGCTTTAAGTGATGTTTACTGTGAAACTCAACTATAAGAAAAATTGTGTCAATTATAGGTTTTATCAGTTGGGTGACCCCTTCCACGAACAAACAGGAAAATAAATCAGGTTTTAGGTTAGTACAGAAGAAAATCTGTTAGAAGAGAGGAAAGAGGAAGAGGAAAATTATCTCCGGTGCAAAAAAAAAAAAAAAGACGATTACATCTTTTCTTTCCTCTTTTTTTCTTTTTTTTCTTTTTCTTTTTAAATGGTTTCAAAAGAATCTGTTGAGATGGACTTTCTCACCATTGTTACATTTAAAATTGTTTGCTGAATATGACCCAAACTGATGATGAAATCTGTTTCTGCAGACACCATTTCCATTACAAGTTCTGCTCAGCTGTCTTTGTAAGTAACTAAAAGAACTGCAGTGATGTCTATGTACTAGACCTCCCCTGGCCACCCACTGGGATCATGAGCTGAGAAGAGGCAGCTACAGCAGCACTGGAGAAGTAGGAGCTGTAATACAAGATGGTGATAAAACTATTTCTGGTCAATGCTACTCTTGGCGAGTACTGATGGCAGCTCAAGGAGACTAATCACGGACTTTGCCCTTGTGCTCCTCTTTTCCTCTTCTACAGCTGCTTCTTCATTCTGCCAGCAGTCTTCATCATTTTCACCATTAACGTATTTTAACTAGAGTTATTTTTCTTCTTCTGGCTTTGCTGGGGTGATGTGTTCTCCATCTCTCTTTTTCTAGTATTCCTTCTAGCTTTCACCTCAGTACTCCTGTCATTACCAACAAAGAACACAAAGTTGGATTTAAATTCAGTGATGTGTCTAGGTGCAATCTAGTGTCTTTATCCATTAGGCATATACAGATGCTCTGCAGAGTACATAAATTTACCAGACAGTCTGCTTTCTATGTGCTAGACTACTCTTTTTTGGAAAACATAGTGTTGGGAGAAAAGGAATCACTGCATGATTCCTCACTGTTCTGAGGTGTGTTTGGATGCATAAACTCTTGCCTCCCTTAAGTAGGATTCAAGAACAGCCAGCAAGACTCATTCAGATCAAACCTGAATGTGTTACTACGGTTGATTTTGTACCAAATTCTTACTTTTCAAAAAATGATAACATTCTGGAAATCAGGTTTCTTACCATTGGTCTTGCTGGCCACACTGTAACTGAATTAATAAATAAGTAATAAAGAGTCCTTCCTGCATGATTTTCAGTCACTTGATAGGAGTACAGAAAACCTGACACAGTCCAGAAAATACAGAAGTTCCTGTTCACCAGACCAACCCAAACATACAAAACAGCTGAATTTCTACCTAGTGCACATCTAAATGTATTCTACATCAGAAAATAGCAATTATTGAATACATCATGTACAATGACATCAGGGAGCAAAATGTTCCTCATGCTGCCCAATGGACCATGCTGGAACACCTGTTTCGTATCATGAAACCATTTATAATTACTACCAAAGAAGTGGGAGCTGAAATGGCATCATTAAATCTAATTCTGCCAATCATGCTTTTGTTGAAAGAATCCCTAAGGGGGGAGGGAAAGAAATAAAATGTATTAAAAACACATTCATTCATTTTCCATTGCTTTAAATTTTTGGGCCATAGAAACAAGCAAATATTGATGCTGTATGTAGTCTTAGAGCTTGTAGCTACTTCTATGACTCTGCAGTGACAAATCACCATTAGACATTCTTTTTTTTTTTTTTTCTTGAAGATGTTAGAACTTTGGTCCTTTCAAATGTCCTCACATTGTTCTATTACCTGCCTTGAGCTCTACCCCTTGTGAAAAGTACGTCTTGATTATTTTTTGTTTCTACACCAGCAAGCAGTTTGAAGCAGTGTCTTTTGTGTTTGTTTACATTCTTTTGTTCTCTAGGGTACTCAAATGTCCCTTACAGTAAAATATTCACCTTTGGCTATAATCAAATGGGTTTTGTATCTCATGTTTTTGTGCTGCAGCCTGGCCATGGCAGGAAGCATACTCAGGAAATCCATGTTTTGCTATTGCATTTCATCAAATTTTGGCATGAATGCAAATACCTCTGAAAATTCCCTGTTGGAAAATATTGGCACAGGTGGTTCTGAGGCAGCTGTAGGTAGCAATGAAGCAGGGGCAGACATGCAGCCCTGTGGAGCAATCTGGTATCTCTGCCCACATTAAAATAGCAAGGTGTTGTCTGAGATGCTTTCTTTGAACACAAGGCCTGGTACAACTGTATTGGATAAACAGAAATTATTTTTGCTTACAGCATATTATCTTCCTATCCCTAGTTCAGAAAGAACTTCCTGCTGACTACAAATTATACTTCAGGGTACCCATCTTGATTATATAGAGCTCTCCATGGGAGTTGCCTTTTGATCCTAGGGTGGGATATTAGTCAAGCCATGATTCCAAGATATCCTATTCTTAGTAAATTGTTAGTGGGCAGAAGGAGGATGCTTATGGACAGGCCACGTTTTCATGAACTGGGACAGGACTATGATACATCTCTCCCAGGCAGAAACAGACACAGAATCATAGAATATCCCGATTTGGAACGGACTCACAAAGATCATCGAGTCGAACTCCTGACTCCACATAGGACCACCCAAAAATCAGAGCATATGACAGAGCTTCTTGAACTCTGGCAGATAGATAGTGGCCACTGCCCTGGGCAGCCTCTTCCAGTGCCCGATCACCATCTCAGTGAAGAACCTTTTCCTGATATCCAGCCTGAACCTCCCCTGACACAGCTCTATTCTGTTCTGTTGTGTCCTGCTGCTGTCACCAGAGGGCAGAGATCAGTGCCTCAGCATTTCCATCACTGACTGATAAACTCAGTGCTTTCATAGGATTTTGATCCTATTACTTCTGCGAAGAAATGTAATGATTGCGATATTTCTGTTCCTGTACATTCATGAAGTGCTGAAGTACCATAACAGTAAAACATTGTACCCCAGCAGATACCAGTTTGTCTAAATAACAGAATGGAAGAAGGAGATGATGCACAGCTGTAAGATGGGTGAACTTTACAAATCTGGAGGAGTGTCAGCAGAATGTTTCCAAATGGGTGATGACATTACAATTACATGCTAAATCCACCATTCTAGCAAATGCCAAGAAAGCCCAGTTATTAAAGATCAGTGAAGAGACTTGTGAGAGAGCTCCAGAATGCTGTCCACAACTGATTATTTGAATCTAAAATTATATGAGAAACAGAAGACAAGTGGGTGAGCCAAGGATGAAGACGTCCCATGTGGCAGAAAGGCTTGTGATACTGTGGAAAGAGATGAGGTTTGAAAGAATTTTAAATGATAGTTTTGAAGTTAATTTGATTATTCTCTGCAGTATTTACTGTTTAGACTGTTTTATGAGTTCCTGATTCATCTTTGTGTGATTTTCAGTGGTGGAAGCCTCATGCTGATATTTTGCTGGCTGTGGCCTACATGCTAGGAATATTTAATGGTAGCCTCAATGTACTTCCTAACTTCTTTGCTGAATTCTAAAGGACTAAATGAAACTCTTTCCAGTTCAGCCATTTAACTGAGAAGCAATTATTGCCACCAATCTCAAAGGTCATGTTTGCAACTGCTAGCTCTTCTCTTGCTAGGGCAGATGGTCACCATTCTTCTTTCCCTTAGAGTTGGTCCTGATCTTGTAAAGGGTAGGTGGAAAAGTGGTGAGTATTTCTATTGCTAAGGAAAGCATATGATGAGCTTTTCTTATTTTTCTTGTCCCTGGCATTCTGTAGTCTTCAAAAGCTCCGTGTCTGGCTCTTTCAGCTTGTGCACAGTCCAATTACCATCACAGCAGTATGAGGTTAGGTTCACACAACCACATGCTGATATATGTCAGCCATTTCCAGGCGTAAAGCAGGCTTTTCCTCCATCAGCATGGCTATGACTGGGGTGTGATCTCCTCTTGCCAGTACAGAGGAATCAACATTAGCATTTTAGTTTGGCTCAGAAGCATGCATTTGAAACCAGCACCAAATTGTCTCCATGTACTGCACTGTGGTTCACATCACAGAGCAGTCTCTTAGCATGTGAATTTGATTCTTTTTGGATGAAATCAAATTGGAGGATGCATTCTAGGAGGTCACCTAATGTATTCCAACCATTAATGGGAATTTAGCCTCTGGAAGCAGAGCAGGGACAGTTTGAAATAAAACCACCTGAGGCATGGGAACTTCAGCTCCTCTGCACCAATTGTTTCTCCTTACAGATCTTCACCTACTGGGTGACTTGCTAAATAATCACAGCTTATATGTCAACAGAGCAAAGGGTAATGTGTGAGTTACTCCTGTAAAGGTGTTGCTTTCAGATTTTATTTATTGAAGTTCTACCTGGGCTACACCACTGCTATTGCAGTTCAGCTATTTATTGTGGGGTTTTGTTGTTGTTTGGTTGGGTTTTTTTAGCTATATTTAGTACATCAGTTGAGCATTTTGTGGATACATGAATATGTATATGAGTGTGTATATGTATACAGACATACATAAACCTGCTGTTTGAGTGTTTTATAACATAAGGTAATGGACTAGATTTTTAATCGAAGCATCCTTTTGTCATAATGCAAAACTAATTGTGTTGTTGTGTGCTGGAGGTCAAAGTTGTTGTAATAAAACATCCATCCTGGAGCTTTTTAGAGGAACCTGTTTAAAAAGGTTAAAGTGGGTAATTATCACAACCCTAATTTACAACTACTTGGCAATAAGAGTTGTTTTTCAATGAACCGTTTATTCATGATCTGCTGCTTCACACTGCAGGATTCTTCTTGACTAGGTTAGAAAATGTAATTAATAAATGATAGGATTATTTATGGTTCACGGTGCCAGATTGGGAAATACAATGATATACAGAATGAGCTAAAAATTATTCTTACAAGCAGCATCTTGGTTTTTAATCCATGGATTGGATTGTCACATTACTTGATATGGTGTGGTGAACTCATGATGGTATTCATAGGACATCATTTTATTTGTCAGCCTAGCTCCTCTGCGTGACAGTAAAAATGGACATGCTCCTTTGAGAGCAGAGTTAATGAACACTGACGTGTTAATCTCTCTCGACTTGAGGTAGGGTGGCATTTGTGTTTGCACTTTGTTTGACTGTATTAGTGGTTATCTCAAGCCCCTACTGAAAACTGGAAGATGGTTATACTTGATAAACAGGAAATAATCCTTTTCAAGAATGTATGCTAGTAATACTAGTTAAAGAACAGACCATTTCAAATTACAACAATATGCTACAATAGAATGATGTTAACCCTAATGTTAACCCTAATTCATGGGCAAAATGCCTGGTCATGTGGTACTGGACTTGGAATTCTGCTATGACCTTGAAAGGATCCAGGCCCAAGACAAAAAGTATTCCGAGTGATAACATTCCATATAATTATTTTTCTTAATTACTGCTTCTGTGAGAATTTTTTTTACAAGGTCCGATTTATACATTGATTTCTACACAGCTGTATAGAAAACCAGCATAAAATCTGAATCTGAGGCACGTTGGCTCTCTGCCATGCTTTGTACTGAGAATATACTGGAGCTAATCAATGAAAATCCAGGTTTTAGCACTAAGTTGAAATGTACTCTGGACAAATTCATTTTCCAGTTTATTCTCAGCTCAGATAACTTTTAAAATGCTTTCCTGTAGTGATTAGGATTTCCAACAATGATTCTAAAATATATCTGTGCATGTAGTTGATACTTTCAGAGGTAACCTAATAAGGGAATTAAAAAATACCTTTAAGTTTAGATGATGATTTGAATCCCATAGCTTCAGGATTTCAAATGGTGAAGAGCACTGGACATGTGAATAATGGATGAAACTTAGTGGATTTGCAGGTCCATATAGTAATGGAATAACTGAATTTGTAAGGAACTTCCAGAGGTCCAACACTCCTACTCAAGTAAAGTCTCCAAGGATGGATATTCTCAGAGTTTCTGGGCAACCTGAGCCAGTGAAAATTAACTAATTGCTGTAACAACATTTAGTTTTAAGTATGATTAAATCTGTGCTTTTCAGTGTGTGGATTTGTGTACACAAACATATACAAATAATACTGGAATTTGATTTTTGTTCTTAGACCAAGTTCACTTCTAAGTTCATTTTATTGCAGCATTTCTGGATTATAGTTCTAAATACTAATTTAGGTTTAGGGGTTGGTTCCCTGTTGGAAGCAGTGGTGTCTGCATTCAGATCCAAGTTTCCTCTGATTTTGTTGTGAATTGAATGTACAATTTGAAATGCAAAGTGGGTGCTTAAATCTATGCAAAAATATACATTAGAGAATGTCAAAAAGATTTCAAAGTGAAGGTGAAGTAACAAAACTTGATGAAGTGGGGAAAATATAGAGTGTATTTTTTTTATGATCTGAACATTTTGCAAAATGGAATAGAGGATGCTTTGTTCATTTTTGTGAAGAGTCTATCTATTGTTTTTCTATGTACCAAACAAACGAATGAACCAAAAGGCTCTAACTCTTGCACGTACTATTCTTGGACTCATCTAGCTACTTGAACTTTGTCATAGCACGTTCTATGTTCCAAGTCTTTTTTTTTCTGTTGTAATCCAGGAGGATATCCACTTCTTCTATGATATTGAATGTTACATGTAAAATCAGCTGTTTTGAACTCTGAATTCTTTTCTAAGGTTTACAGCGAGTCTGTCTGACTCCAGACAGGGTTCTGGAGGGAAAAAGTGTTAGTGTGTTCCCAAGCCCACATGCATTTATGATCCCTTTTTCTGCATGTTTACAAACCACAATCTTTGAGGTGTATAAATTCACCTCGTTCAATGCCCCACAAGTGATAAAAAGCCTGTTTGTTTCATTGCCTGAAGCCTATGGCAGCCCTGCTGGTCTGCAGCTTCTGTGTTAAGTTTTCTCCAAAGAGGGGAATACACACATTAAAAGACTATTTCTGTAGAAAACAACAACACAAAAATCCCCTTCTGAAAAGTCTAAAGGATGATATCTGGCCAGTCTGTGATGACACGCACTAGATCACTAGCCTTTTAATCACTTTGCTGTTAGTGTCTCTCCTCGCAAAATATAATTACGTTCAGCATTCACCATGAAGCCAAAACACTGATATACTGCTGTTTGAGTTGCTTTGTTGCTTTTGTGATGATTTGAGCATTCATAGTTATGGGGAAAACATCAAATTTCAGTCTTGTATCTCTTTTTCTGTTGATCTTTCTTTTACATGGACCCTGTTTATGAGAAATAGGAGAGAACTAATATAAAGTCCTTTAAATTAGCTCTACTGGACACATATATAGTTCTTGCTTTTTCTTTTAGAGCTAGAAAGACTATTGCTCTTCTAAAACTGTCTTCCAAGACTGCAGAGAGGAGTGATAGAGAAGATACATCGGAGGAAAGATATGATTATTTTTTCCTTATAACCACATGGAGAATAAAAGCCCTTATATCCCAAATAACAGAGATATATGAGGGAAAATGTCTTCTCTAGTGTTCCAAACAAAATTAAGTGTTCCAAAGAAAATTAAGTGTTTATCTTTCTTAAGATATATTCTATTAATTCCCAAATTTCATAAAGAGAAAGGTGAAGATCCTGTAGAAAATGTGAAGTTATTTTTTGCATAGAATTTGTCAAATGAATGTTCCAGAGCTGAGCTTTGTTTAAAGGATATTCAGCCTATATCTGGTCTGTGAAGAACTGTGGTGTTTTTCCTATTTGGTTAAAAGTATGATTCAATTCAAATTTTTATTTTTTTTTCCTATTTCCCGGTGATTGACAGTGGGTCAAAAGCCTTAGACTTTCAGTAATTTCTGCCTCAACACTGTGCTCTCTTCCTATGTGTCCCTTTCCTCTGAGATTTTAAGTCATTCTGCTTCATTCAGCCATGAAGTAAAATCGCCCTATGTGCAGTTACAAGAGATGCCTTGCTACCTTTATCTTGCTTCCAACATTTCTGCTTGAGTACCTGAGGAACTTCTTTCTTTGTGACCTTATCTCTGTCCAAATATTTTTCTTTCTTAGCTTCATTTTCTTATTTCTAATTTTGTATGCCTCAGCTCAGCTAATACTTTGTGGCTGGTCCCCTGTGCGGATGCATGAGAAAAGCAGTCTAATGTTATTTTTAGTGGTGGATGAACAGTCTTCTATTTTTAATCAGACAGTTTTCATGTTCCATTTCAGGAGTGGACTAATGCATCCTCTCATAAATACATGAATTCCTCCTCCTTCATCCTGGTACACGCACACACACCTGCATAAGTGTCAATTTAGGCAAATCATGTGGTCTAAAATTTCAAAAGATTTTAGATTATTTAAACCAGCCTATTCTTTGTAAATTGCAGGGCATTTGTCCTCTAGTAGATCAGTGCATCAACCAAAATCACCAGTCACCTCTGAAAATTTTGCCAAAAGATGCTGTTTTCAAAGCAGGAGACAGAACAAAAATGCCTTGCCCCAGCCTGGACTCTGGGAGATACTGAGGCTATTGGGCTCAGATTGCCATTTCCAAAGTTACATGCATCCTTTTATAATAAATGGCATCCGGAGGCAAAGCAGATGAAGGATTACAAGCACACCTGCCTTCTGTACAGAAAAGGTACTTTTAACCACACCCCACTATGCATACCCAGAAAAACACCTGATAAATTACCTTGGAACTTGCAATGTGTGCTTTGGTGACATACAGCTTTGCTCTCTGCCTGCACTTCAGACAGGAGGAGCGCTGCTTACAGGCTGGTACTAACTTGAGCCATTCATGAGACAGCTAATGATATGATTTTCAATCTTCCTGAATGATTAAGCCTTTATTTCTCCTGTCCTCAGCAACTCAACTCTTCTCTGCTTTCCTTTCCATGACATTATGCAGTTCAGCTTCTTTTCATCTTGCATATAGGCATTTCTCCAGCTATTGTATCAACTGCGAGTCTTTTATTCTTTCTAGAAGTATGTAGTGACCCATTGTCTGCAGAGGGCTCTATCTGTAAAGATATTCTGTAAACTCACTTTGCTATGCAGATGCACAATCCCTGCCTGTAAGTAAGGTGCCATCTCTCAGCTGCATGGCATGCAAGATAATAGGACTTTGCTTCACAACCTGCGTGAGTGACAGAAGTTCAGCACAATGAATAGGCTGTGGCTCTGGTAAGCAATCTGACCATCCCAAATAGACTTGCAGTAGCAAGACATCATAGATTGTCTTCGTCTCTCTCTCTCTTTCTCACCTAATCATCCGTAGAATGAGGACACACAACGATGTGTTTGTGTATCATCTGGGATCAGCAACCAAGTCACCTGTGAATTATACAGGTCAACAGAAATGGAGGTTAAGCTTTGGTCCACATGCATTCTTCCTGTGCCATCAGAGATTACAGACAAAACAGAGATACACCACACGCATTTATTAAATGATTTTAGAATTGCTTTATTATGGGATGAATAAAAAGAGGAGGGATTATATCTCTGAATGCAAAGCTTATTTACTCTGATCCCAAGTCATTGGGGGGCATTTTAATTGATATAATACAAGTGGTCTCTACATAAATGTGCCATAGTACAAAACAGTAAGGTTCTAGTAGTTTGCAGGCATAGTGAATGTTGTGTGTCAGTAGAAAAAATGAGCATTTCTCCTCAGTAATGCTCTTAATGCTTTTAAGTGAACTTCTGGATAGCACAGATCTGGACACCAATTATTTTCTGCTTTTCCCTCAAATTTATCCCTTCTTCCCTGTCATTTTCCCCTTCTTTCTCTTGTAGCCTTCCAAGTAGACCATTAGTTTGCAATCTGTAATCCTCAATTCCTGTCAGCAGGATCCCTGCTTCTAGAACTCTAGTTATGAGTTACAAGTAGCCATTTCCTACCAGCCAGTTCTTTAGGTGCTGCCCATAGTCTATTTTCTGAAATATATTCTGTTTTCAGGAGACTTCTTTCATTAGATGGCAAGTCATCAGATACATCATGGGGGAGTAGGGGCAGAAGAAACAGAATTGTAGCTTATATCCAAGCTTTCTGATTTCTTTCAATGTATAAAATAGGACAGAAAGTGTAGTTCTGGGAAGAAAAGAAATTATGAGCATTAATATGTCAGAATGACCTGAGAAATGGCTTATGGGCTTGGAATTTTTTTTTTTCCAGCTGTGTCAGTTAGGCTAATAAATGATATTACTTCTCGCTACACACTGCCATTTGAAGTGCTTACAGATGAGTGAAAGGACAGTTAGAAACAAGTAAGAGGCACCAAATATAAAGTAAGGAAGGCATCTTGGCTTTAGATGCAACCTGCTGAGATAGGTAATTAGTTTGAATGCCAGCAAGATATAAGGCAGCTTTGAAAAAAGTGATGGTGAGAATAGGGGGAATGAAGGCAGAGAAAAAATGAATTTGAACATCCAGACAAAACAAGCAAGGTAGAAGAAGAGTGGGAGTGACAAAATATTACTGGATTTTTGAAATTTAGGAGGGGAATACTTGGAGTTAACATATTTAGCAAAATATCAATAACACAAGATAGCACTACATTACATAGTTTTGCCGTCTGCAGCCTAATCAAGACAGAGACTATCCTGACTACACACAACATCAAATTCTACTTTATTATGGCAAATCAAAATTTAGTTATGACAGTTTGATAGGATTATTCTTTTCTAATTTCTGCAACATGCTGAAGAAATCACCCATCGTATCCTGCAACAAATGTGCTATTATACATTTTCACTTCATCTTATTGTATATGATTTCGCTATTTACAGTTTATAATATTTGTTTTCAATGTGCCTGAGCATTTTCTGTATAGTTTTCGGGTGAGAAAAGAATCGACTCCGTATGAGGAGCTGGACTGCTGCCTCTTGGCTTCTACTATTACAGATCTTCACATATTCTGGAATCCACTATTATCATTAAAAGAAAGAAATAACACAATGAAATTCTTAATTAAATTCTTACACAAACAATATTTTTTTTTCTATTGCAAGAATAGTTTACTAAAAGACTCTCAGTGAAGTTTGTTGAAGCCGTCACAGCCTTTTGTTTAGTTCAAAAATCTTTCAGATTTAGATTCCTACCCAAACATGAGAAGGAAGCATTCTTACTAGTTCAGAATTTCTTTCTTATTAATACCTTTAGCTCTCCTCCCTCCATCCACATCCCTTCAAAACAATTTTTAGACTCTTTTAATACAAACATATTGAGAGATTGGTTATAAATACTGTACTGATTATTATTGCTATGAACAATCTGTTCATCACATTACTGGTATTAGAAATGGAAAGACCAATTAGACCTGTTAACCCATCTTTTTGTCAGTAAGTTGATTGGGAATTACTGAAGCATAACAATTCTAAGTGGCTTTTCATGTGAATGCCAAGCTAAAATGGATATTCAGAGATGCATTAAGCATTTGTACCTGGCACCACATTCCTCATTTAAAGATCTACATGTTAATTTGCAGAAGTGCAACATAAACATTGTTCGGGCTTCTGTGCATCCGCTCTCCAATATTTGTACACATGTAAGCATTGAATAGCAAAATTGTAGGCCAGATGCTGTGAGTAAGGATGAGAAGTATAGCTGACATGGATTACTAGGACATAATACCTAAAGAGTGATGTAACAGGAGAATATTGTTAGGAGGGCTCAAGGATTTAACAACCGTCACAGGTAAAAAGTATTAGTTAACACTAATATCTGAATGCGTTTAACAGAGGGCATTTTAAAAAAATCAAGTCACATTTCTCCTGTTGAAGCTTTATGTCAGAAAATGCCTTATCCAAGCAGATAGGGCTTCAGAAAGTGTCAGTCAGTGAAAGATACCATGTGAATTACCCAAGGGATGTACAGCAAACAGGATATGTTGAAAAGAGTATGTTTCTTTTACTTTGTGTTGTAACCTAGTCAATAAGTTTTTGAGACAGTTGGGAATTCTTTAGTAAAGAAATATAGAGAGATTGCTGAGAAATATTTCTTTGGAATTAGCTCTTCTCTCAAGATCAAATAATTCCTTTGAGGTATTTGGAAATATCTGCTGCCACCTCCTCAGCTTCAGCTTCTTTAATGTGAGGCTGGGAGAAAATTTGCCAGGTCTGTCCCATGGCTTGTGGGATTGGTTTACTTTCGCTAAAAATTACTAAAATTTATACACCTATTCTGAATCAAAATAAAACCACATTTTTATAAAAACAAAACAGAACAAAACCCTCCCAGTCAGTTGGAATTATGTATTCATGTCCAGTTCTACTTTATTTTTATTTTTTAATGAAATGATGCATAAACTTACACAAACTTATGTTGTCTTGCATAGCTTTTCACAGTAATTCAGTGATCATATTTTCTGTGACATCTGGGGTCGGGTAATGTGGTAGATCTGAGATCTCAGGCACTATGGCAGCAGCATGAGCCTAGTTTAACAACACATTTATTTGGTACTTGGAAAAAGTTCACAGACAATTTTGCATTACCACAAGCATGCTTTTCTTTTCTCTCTGAGGCATAAAATGTGTTCCCTTCATCCTCAACTTAATCAAAAGTGATGTGCCATAAGACAGAACTTACTTTCCACCTGAGAAGAGCCGGATACCTCATTGTGATAGAGATGCATGAAAAGAACATGGTATATTAAGCTAGGTGATTGATCCAGGAGTTACATAAGTAAATGTTCTTCTGTTGTACACTGAGGCACTTGGCTGTTTCCTATGTAGACATACAGAACACCTCAAAAGTAAACAAGTTTACATACTGAGCACTTGTCTATCAATAACGAGTCTTTGCAGATTTCAGGAAGGAATACTGTTCAGGAAAGCACATTCTTTTCTTGGCAGCCTCTCTGGACAAAAGCCCTAGGGGGAGCACATAGGCTTCCAGGACTGAAAACATCGGTCTCTGTGAGGACAACAGGGAAATTGAGACCTTGAGCCTGGGAGCCTTGCAGGGAATGCCATGCCAAGAGCTCCAGGGACACCTGAGCTGAGCAGTGTTGTCACCTCAGCTGATTTAGGTCACCTCAAAAAGTGAGAAGAAGGTCAGCCTCAAGTGTATGTCAGACCTTGAACATTAAAGGTACTCTAAGTGAAAATGAAGACACTAAATTACTCGCATACATCAGTCGGTAACTACCTCAGTGAAGAGTATGTGAAAAGACAAAGCTAACTGGTAATATTCACACTCAAGATGAAAGAATATTTGCTAATTTCAAAGATAAAAACATCTCTTGCATCTCTTGACTGTGGTTTCACTCACACAAGCGTGAGCCAGTACACTCACAGCACCGTGCTTGTGCCTGGGAATGGTCTGTGAGCATTTGTGCCCCCCTGCACCAGCCTTCCCACGCATCTATCCTCCTTGCATATTCTGGGAGTGAAATCAGGGGATGTTTTCTAGCAAACTCTGCTGGAGCTGACTGCCGTTCTGGAGACGGCTTTGCTGAGAAAAGGGATGGGCATGCTGGGGCAGCTGCTTGCTGATTGCGGCACCCAGCTCCTCCTCAACAGCTAAATCTGTCTGCAGCCCTCAGCTAGGGGACTCCAGCTTTCCATGTGCCCATGAACATACTGTTTTGCAATCTTTTAGCATTTTATGTGGCTTTTTGTTTGTTTATTTGTTTTCAGGAGGATGTCCTTTACTTTTTAACTTCTTTTGGTTAATCAAAATAATTTTTAAAAAAGTTTTGTGAGCAAAATATGAAGAATATATGTGAAGAATGCACAAACGTGAATGTATACAATACAGAGCTAGCCAGTAGCCTCTATACACTAGTCTTAGTGTATAGACACAAAATAATGTTTTCTGAGGTTGCAAAAGCAGTTTGGCTAATTTTCAGTGGCTCTTAGAGAAATCCGTGATTTAATTAAGTTTCTGAGATACACTGGATACTAATTTGTGAAGCAGGTGTTTGTAAGATACCCCTAAGGTCCACTCGTGAATGGAGAAGAGCTCAGATATTGTAGATGAGTTTTCCTGGTGAAATTTTAGAGTAGTTGCTTTTCGGTAATAAAAGGAAAGAAAACAAAATCAGCCTTAATCTTAGCAGTAGTAGACCTGTGTCTGAACACATTTGATAATATGTCTTTTAACAGACATATTATACAGCTACACAGACCATAATTTACAACATGAGACCATCTCATCATCTCACCATCTCAAAAAGCTGGGGAGGGGCTTTTTACAAGGATAGATAATGACAGGACAAGGGGTAATGGTTATAAACTGGAAGAGGGTACATTCAGACTAGATATAAGGAGGAAATTCTTCACTGTGAGGGTGGTGAGACACTGGAACAGGTTGCCCAGAGAAGTCATTGATGCCCCCACCCTGGAAGTATTCAAGGCCAGGCTGGATGGGGCTTTGGGCAACCTGGTCTAGTGGGAGGTGTCCTTGCCCATGGCAGGGAGGTTGGAACAAGGTGATCTCTAAGGTCCCTTCCAACCTGAACCATTCTATGATTCTATGATCTGTAAACTTCAGGAAGAGAAAAAAAATCCCTAAATGCAACCAATAAGTGCAGATAAAATATGCTGTGTATTAAACTTTGTATTTCACCTAGGACTGGATTCTACTCCTAAATTAAGTGCATAAAATATTCGTTTGAATTCAGGCCAACATTTTCAAGTCTTCAATGTAAGTAAGACACCTCTATGGCAAGTCTGAAGTCAAATGACTCTATAAAAAACGGCAGCAGCATTAATTAAGCAAATATTTTTCTAACCCCTTTGGATTCTGTCTGTTAATAATATGTCGGAATGGTTCCTATTCTGATGAGGATTCATCAGAGCAGTCCTCTTCTTCACTTCTTCCTTGGCTGTGTCGTCAAATATTTAGAAAGTATTAGCAGAGCTGGAGAGGAGTACAAGAAGTCACTAAATAGGATGGAAATGTATTACCCCTATTCAGGCCTAGATTTTTGTCTCATCAGGTAAAAGCCCGTTAAGTCATTCTTAGCGTGTTCAAAACGTAGATGTTGAACTGATTACTTGCAGTGACTCACCTGACTCTGGCGTGACTTCTGCTCGCATACGAGTGCAGGTGTGGGTGTGGAACTGAATGTACCATCGAAATAGAAGAAAAGCTGAAAGATGGATCCTCACTGAGTGCAAGATTGTTTTGGCTGGCCACATCATTTACAAGACTAATTTATGTAGTGCTACTTTAAAGCACTATAATTACTGCTGTTTCCTTTCTTGGAAATTTTTTTTATGAATATTTGTGATGTTTGCTTCTCTGAACATACTTAAAATCATGGAAATGTAGTGAGTTGTCCACCACTTTTAAGTATGTTATTTTCAAATGGTTAATTTAAAAAATTCATGATTATTTCACCTCTTGAAAATCCCGAGTCTCATCACTTACCATTTATCTGTGATTCTTAGACCTCTCCCACTGCAAGAATATTATTTGGACTCAGATTTTGTGTGCTGTAGGTTAGCATAAAAGCACTATGGTATGTTCAGCCATCTTGGTATTGTCATTTGAGGCTTTTTTAATTAAAAGTCTGCCTTGGAGTATGTCAAGTGCTCCTGTATTTTTGCCATTCTTCTTATCTCTATGGCAACAAAAATATTTCAACATTTACATGGGCATCATATTCTTTGCTAATGTACTATCTGAACTGTTTGTATGCTGAGAAGGGGAACAGCAGAGATTGGCTTCTGCTGGCTGGGATGCAGGAGTTGTCAAGACAACCAAGAGGCCTAAGGATGTCCTTACTAGTAGCATTAAATTGAAGCTTTAAATTAATTCACCCCCATGTGTTTTTGTAGCTTATGCTGTTAATTGAAATAATAGGAATGACCTTCCCTGTACATTCAGAGCACCTGTCCTATTAAAATTGCATGTGCTATTTACTTAAGTACACTCATCTATCAGACAAATCTAGCGTGAAATAGGGGAAAATGGAAGACACTTATATTGTACTGCTATGTATTGACTTGTAGTAATAGGAGAAGCAGCTTTTCTTGTGTCAAGCTTGAGATAGTTGTGATGAACATTTTATTCTGAAACTTCATTTATTTCTGCTTTCCACTCAAGAGCCTTAAGTCTGCATAACTCCAGACACTACAATTTATTCTACACTGTAGAATATAATTGAAATGAATAGTTAAGATTGTTTTTGTGGCTGTAAAATATTTGAAGAAGCTGAGTATCATGTTTTTGTGTATGCAAGAGACTGTCTTTCCTTCTCAACAGAAAAATAACCAGCAGGAACTTTTTGTTCAAGTCACGCTTTTGCACAGACTTCATTTGTGAAGTTACATTTAGTCTTTTTAAAAAATAATTTTATACAGGAACTGGTTGAACATCTTGGGTCTGATCCTTTAGATTTGCACAGCCAGGTGCATAGTAACATAGGAGGGAAAAGATCATATGCTTATATGTACATTTGTTTTCCTTCTCAAAATAAAACAATCTGCAAACAGCTGTTTTGCTGAAATTCACAAGTTTCATTTTTATGTTTATGTATATCAGATAATCATTTTTAAACTGTATGGGCAATGATGCACAAGTTCTTAAAGAACTGTAAGGATATCATCCTTCCCTGCAATAGGTTTAAAATACAAGTGTCCACTCTGTGTTCTCACGGAACTTTTCAAATCGTTAAGAGAAAAGCGCACTTCCAGTTCCCGTTAGTTTTACGTCTCTACGTAGACCTTAAAGCTATAGAAAATTTGAAAATATTTTCCTACCACTATATGCATTGATGCACAGTACTTCATAGTCATACTGTTGTACATCAGCTGGGATTCTGGCCATTAAATGAATGAGCTCTTGAAACATTTTGGGCAAGGAACTTCATCTTTCCTTGCAGATTAGGAAAGAGAGAGGACTGATTTATATGTTACCTCAAGATTGCTAAGAACGTTGATACTCAAATGGGAATTTGATATCCCTGTATTTGAGAACAAAGGTGAAATTCCGTGGGAATTCCTTTCTGTAATGACTAGAACATGTCTCTGAGGAACAATGAATCTCCTGTCACAATCATATTTCATGCATGCAGAAACTCTAATGCAATCTACTAACAGAATGGTACGGCAACTGGTAAAAACAAATGTACTATATAAACATGAATGCCACAGCATGAACTGGAAATGTTATAAATTTGTTTCTGTCTTTGCAAAGGAACTGATTACTGAAGAGGACAGGAAGCAGACAGGTACCCTCATTTATTCCTGTGGCTATTAATCTCGCCATGACTGGTACCATCTCTGACATGTGGGAGCAATGCTGCAGTCTGTATCAACACTGTGGCTGCAACCAGTTTACTGTGTGCATATGAATGCTCACTCCCATTGGTATTTGAAACATCTGTGAGTGCTCTGCACATCTGAAAATCAAGCCATTTAATTCTGGGTGCTTTAGCTGTAGAGTAAGGATCTTAAATTTAGATCTGCAGGTTTCAATGTTTTGGATCAAACCGCTCCATCAGCCCACAATCAGCAGTGCTATGTAGAGATGATATTGCAGAATAAGATACAATCAGGTGAGAATTATTCATAAAACAAAGTCCATAACAGAATATGTAGGTTGCTCCAAAAGTAATGCCTCCTATTTTTTTTTATTTCCATGGAAACTACAACAGCTACAAAGAACACAATAACATCATTAGATAGAGCAAATTATCAGCTATAAAAAACTTTTCCAACATAGTCACTGCCATGACCTATGCATTTTTGCTAGTGATGAACAATACCCTGCATGCCACACTCATAAACATCTGCACCAGCGGAGGTGATAGCTGTGCATGGCTGTCTGGAATGTGGCTTGTATTCTTTCATGTTGCTTTCATCACTGCTGAAACGCACTGTCCAGCACCTCACTGTGCTCACATCCACTGTTTGGTCTCCATCAACGTTCAGCAAGCACCAATGAATGTCAATGGGTGCCATTTTTTTCTGCATGGAGGAATTCAGTTCCACAACTTTGCTTCATATGCACTTTCATATCAGATGCCATTGTGTCAGAGTGCCCCTCTGCTGCCATCTGTCGCACGGCAACAACATGGAATAAAATACTGGTGGGAGGGTTCAGCCTCCACTGCCATACCACCAACATCCACCTTTGGTGCTGTGGGCCAACACATTAAAATACGAGGCATTACTTTTGGAGCAGCCCTCATGCATCAGCATTAAGCTCCCTTTAAACTACAGTTCTCAGAGAACAGCTGCATCTAACAAGTTTTACTAAACGTGAACTGGCAAATCTCTGGCTAGCACTCAATGGATCTACATCTGAAAGAAAAGCATTCCTCTTCTTGCCATATGCAGATTAGTAATACCCATTTATCCCATTCACAGTTTCCATCTATGCACAGAGATATTATTGGTAACACTGGAGTCATCTTACGTTGCCAAGATGTACAATAGAAGGTCCAAGGCCCTGGACCAGAACAGCTTGCCACTCTTTTCCCTGTTTTCAGCACCCCTGGATACTTTACTGTCACTCAGGATCTCCTGTGATTGTCTCTTGGTGTTTTTGCAAGGAGCTGGAAGGTAGTTTGGGCAAATCAAAATCATCACATACTTTCTGGACAACTTGGAAAAGGAACACGGCTCCATTATATCTGACTTAGGCGTGTACATGTTACACCAACATCAGATACAACGGGGATCAGCATGAATGACTTGAACCTGCTCCTACAATGAGGCCACTATTGTTCCCTTTTGAAAACATAAAGGGATCTTAAGCTGTCATAAAACTGGGCTTTTAAGGGCAAATGAAGTGATGGGCTACAGTGGCACTGAGATCAGTATGAATTGGATCATCATCAGTTTCCTTCTCTGAGAGAAAAAGGCAGGAGAAGACAGGCAGAACAGTCTCTGTAGCATCTTTAGGATTGGTATCAGACTGGTAAGAATCTTAGAAATTGCAGGAGCCCAGACTTTGAGAGACAGAAACCATCCCACAGCCTTCTCAATGTCACGTTCAGGAGATGTAGACATTGCAGATGAGTCTCACTTGTTGAGATCTCTAAGCAAGGTTTTCTTAAGGGTAAAGAAAATCTTGCTTATGTGCATAAGAAATTGTCTCCAGGGCTCTTTGAGCTAGGGTCATGGGACTCCCCAGCCATTGCAGAAGTACAGTTGGGAGTGACAGGGACCAGAAGTCAAGCACAGGTCTGCTATAGTAGGTTAGGCATTTCGGATGGTATCTGAATGATTGGATCTGCAAACGCATGTGCAAGTTTCTCACAGCAGCTAAAAATAACGCTATTCTGAATTAAGCTCCTCCAAGGCTCTGGGACATCTGGATTCATTTTTCCATTTTTGACCTATATCCATATTTCCTGCAGATGTGGCATGCCTATGCAACTGTCACCAGGTGCAAGTCAGTATGGAATATTTCCTAAATCTGGACTAGCACAACATGAATGTGTATCAATCATCTGCTAAAATGAAATGTAATAACACTATTTTCATAATTTATCCTCAAAGACAGTTTTTCCTTAAAAAGCTCTCTACCGCCTCCTGTAACTTCCTAGTAATGAGTCTTGAAGTGGTGCAGTCCTACCTTCAGACAAAGGTTTACAGAACATTTCATGGTTCTCAAGTTTTTATACTTAAATATTATAGCCATCATAGACTGTCTATATTATCTACCTTTTTCCTCCTTTTTCCCCTCCCCATAGTTTTGCTCCCTCTTTCTAGGGCCTGGATATGGCACGTTAGAGTTTCCTTATTAAAGCAGCTTGCCAATGTTTTCTCTGTCTTCAGCACTGTGGGATATTTCATTGACACTCAGGATCTCCTTCGATATTCTCTCTCTGTCTCTCTTGACATTTTTGCAAGGAGGGAGAAAGAGGCTGGGGGAAGGTGCATATAATGCTTCCACTGCTGAGCAGTATGAATTATATCTGCTGGAGTAATAGTGTGAAGTGGCAGGGATCCGTTTTGATGAATCTCATGCTGATTTGTAGCCCCAATTCTAGCTGTAGGTAACACTGAACACCTGTTTGAAGTACTAGAGAGATGGAATAAAGCTCTGTACAGTAAATTTGCTGTGTACTGTAACTGTTTGTTTATTGTCACATGGTAATTAATTTGCAATTATATTTTGAAACATACTGGAAGAGAAGTGCTGAAGATAATTCCTACCACCCAGAAAGAGGCTCAGCAGTGACACTTGTTAGGCTCTGAGCTAGCTGATTCTCTCTTTTCTCATCGCTGATTGCTGCTTTCTTTTGTCTCAGCACAAAACAGGAGGTTACAAAAGAGACTTCTGTGAAGATCCATGCCTCAATACTAATGGGTCTGTGGTACTCAAGAACAGTGCGTCTTAAACACACACACAAATGTGAAAGAAGCAGCATGATCTTACACGATTTTGTCTCTGACATTGCATCATCATCTGTCCATTGCATCACCACATCATTCATAGCATTGCACTGCATAAGGTGAAACATGCCTCATTCACCTTTGAAATCCTTCTCTTCATCCAAATATCTGCCTTATACCTGTTTGGCTCATTCAGAAACGTCTGTTAAGACATTTTTCTTTTATCATTCATCGTTCTCCTGACAGGTGATATCTCCTTTGAAAACCAAGCGTCTGTCCTCAGTCTTTGAAATGATGGTAGCTCAAACATCGCTTTTAAGTGATTCTTGTGTATTATTGCACCACAATGACCTTAGTTCTCTATAAACTGCTCCTTTCACTGATGTCTTCATACTTTCTTCCAGCATGTCTCATGTACTTGGAACTCCAATTTTTCAAAACTAGAGCCATCTGCTAGCACATGCTAAATGAACAAAGCACCCAGAAGCCCCTGCTTGACAGAAGTGCCATAATAATGCTGCAAGACAACAGAAGCAGCTGTATTAGATGTTGCAGCAAGTGTTTTCATTGCAATTGTACAACTTTATGTTTGGTTCCTGTGATACTGTTTTTAGAAATAGCTTCTAGTGAGATTCACAGGAAGTTTATTTTTTCTTGCTTGCTTTTTCCTAAGAACGATCGACTCTCAGGTCCACGCTTGATGCCCAAACACCCAGAACTCCAACATCCATCTTTGTGTCTTTCCTCTCGTGTCTTTTTAACAGTCTTGCAGTTTTTGTCTTTCTTTCGTCTATATGCTTTTATTTGCAGTTTTGATTAGCTAGTCTCAAAATATTTTAAGACGTATAAATATCTAAATGAAAAATCTAAATTTGAAAGTAGATCATCAGTATTTCACTAAAGTTTAAACGTTAAATGTACAATTCTATTTTTCTGATGTTGTGACTGTCCTATGGTTGCACAGGAATAAATGGTTTCCAGAGCACATCGAGGTTTGATTTGTAGCTGACAATACGCTTGTGGATCTTAAACTGCTAGAGACGTTGACTTGTTTTACACAAATTTATGATCAACTGCAAATATCTGGAGTATAAAAAGAGAAATCCTTTGACAGTAAAATAAGAAATAAAGCAATATGCCTCAAAGAGAGTGCTAACTTAATTTGCAATTATGTCATGTAAGGAAGAAAAAGAGGAAAATAGTGGCTTCCTCTGCAAATCTTCCTGTATGCGACATTTCTTTGACATTTTCACACGTGCTGAAAAGTTATACCTAAGGAATTCATTTCCATTGCTCTCACTTGGTGTCCAACAGTGACTGATATAAATATTTTATTAGGCAAACCTGCAGGTTTCTAAAGATTATATGTCTTATCAAGTTGACCCTTATAATTATGTTGTCTTCTGTAACTGTGGGATCTCTTTTAATTTTGTAGTCTTTTTGTAAATATTGAACCATAAAAAAGTATACAAATCAAAAGCAAAAGCAGACTGTGAGTAAGAGAAGGTGTAAACAGGTCTATTCTTGCTTGAGAAAATTCACATTCTTTGTTCCTGCAGAGACAATGCCTTAATTGTAAGTTTGTAAATGACCACAGTGCAGGGTGTCCTTAACTTTTGAAAAATCTCTTTTGATAGACTGTTCTCCTTTGTTTCTTCCTCTTTTAAGGTAATGACTGGGAATGCTTTATTTTGTTTCGTTTTCTCTTCTTTCTTGAAACGTGGGATTTAGTGGTGAGATGCTTCAGTTGCTCAATTTTAAGCATTGCAAACTCAAATGTTTGCAGTTCTGTCAAACTGAGATGGAGGTTGTATGCAGAGAAAAAAACATCAGTGAGTTTTAATTGATACAAGAATCATTTTTCGTTTACATCATACTGTGGCCTGTTGCCGTTATGAAACCTCTACCTCTGTTATTCTCTGCCATTTCCCTCTGCTTTCTACAATTATTTACTTAGCAAAAACTTTGTTCTTCTCTGGGCAGCAGCACAAACCTTGCAGTCCTCCTGTGAAGGAAGAGGCTGGAAGGCCCTGTGGAGATTTAACTGTAACTATCCCTAAGGAGCTACATGCTAGCTGGATTTTCTTATTTACTCCCACCTCAACATTGCAGAGAACCTGCTGACCTTTGCTTTAAGTAGAACTAAAATGGTGGCTGGGTCTCTGACACCAGGGAAAGTCTTCTACTATTGGATCAACCTCCAAGGATAAGCAATGATTAAAGGTCCATGTCTTGCAGAGAAGACCATAAGCAAGTTATCACTTCTAGTAGTTTCACCCACTGAAATAGCCAAGAACAACTGGTTTATAGGCCTCTTTGCATAACCTCTCGCTTTAACCCAAGATATTGCTCTTTTTTGACTTTCCTCTTTGCTGCTCCTTTGTGGGTAAAGAACGTTGCTCAGGATTGCTGGCATCTTCCTGAGCTTTGGGTCAGCAGGCCTTTGGGATGCATCCAACCCTTGGTGGAGACTTGAAGAACTTGTCAGATACAAAAATAGCAGCTTTTCTACATTGAACTGAAATCTGCACTTGTGCAGGGGTCTATGCCCTACTACAGTGAAATGTCTTTGCTGGAGACCAGGGTTCTCAAATGTCAATGTAGCAACACTGCCAGGAGAGCCAACGTCTGCGTGTGAAGCCAAGAATTTCCCTGCAACTCCACGGTGTAGCCAACAGTCTGGAGACAGTGACACCGTTATCAGTGACTGTATCTTTGGTACCTTTATATTCAAACAAAATCTATTAACGTCAATATAGACTATATGAACTGCTACAATTTAATTTCTACAGAGCTTTGATTGTTAACTGCAGAGAAAGCTGTGAGGTGATAAAACAGTATTTCTTATTTATAGGTTTCAGAGAAGTGTAGTTTATACATAGGAAAGTGATTTAAAAACAACAAATGCTGAAGTGATGCATTTCAATAAAGGCCTCTGAAAGTTCTTGAAAACAGAGAGGCACCTGCTTGCATACAGTGCAGTGAGAGGCATGGGAGCAAGGAGTGTGCATCACAGCCTTACAGACAAGAGGAACTAGGACATGGAGGGAATGAGCCAGAAACAAGGGATAAAGACACAGCCAGAGGCTGCTATCTTATCAGTTCAATTTGCCACTCTCCCTACGATCCTAAATCTGTAGCAGCATCAGTAAAAGAGCTACTCTGTGGCTTCTTCTGAAAGATCATGACTCCTTAAACTTTCAAAGCATCCTCACTGCATAGATCATTGCACAGGTGAGGAGGACACTGCTAACAAGCGTCAAATCTTGTGTTGATGGAAAGTGGTTTAGTAGCAAAAGTGGGGTAAATCATGATAGTACAGGAACTAATTGAACTCTGCAGTGTTTTTTTTTCAAATGTTGTAAATTTATCTCACATTCTAGAAGACTCCATGAAGTTGTGTTCATGAACTGACAAGCAATTCTTGTGATAGCAGTGGCTTTGTAGTTCCTTGTGGTTACAGAAAAGTCTACTTTTTTTTTGCTTTGGTTAGGAGTTTCTCAAAATATCCCGTAACATACAACGGGAAAAAGCCCACAAACATTTGTGATCTTACAGAGCAAACTAAATTTACACAATTAAAAAAATGGCCTAAGCAACACTTGTACAAAGGGTACACAAATTTATTTTGCGCTATACTTTTGTAATGATGTGTTGTGTTCCCACTGCTCTCATTTTATCTACTGGAGAAGATGGAAATTTCATAGGCTGTATCCTAGTGCTGCCCATGTTTCAGTGAAAGCATACCCACTTTAAATAAACACCAAATCCAATTTTAGTCAATGCTATATCTCTCGATTGTAATTTATTTTTCTTTAAATATGTAGAATGAGACACGGAGCTTTTCATTTCTTAAGAGACGAACAACTGGAGCACTGTGACACATTTATATAATGCTTAATTTCAGAAGCAAGGAAATTAGACAAATGGATACATTGAGCCCAGAATTTAGATCAGGGTTCAGCTTCTGAGCTTAATGCAGTATATTAGCCTTTTAAATGATGTTCCTTTTTTGATGTAGTCTCTATCACCATTACATTGCCTTCCCATTGATGTTCTTCATCACGTATACGTTACAGTTTCTTACTTAGCTGTGGTGGAGGGTGAAGCTAATTAGATTGATGTTGATGATAATAAAACATATCCATTGAACATTTAATCTGTGTGTCTGGGAAAAGATAGACTGGTAACTTAGCTCCCTTTCTTTATGGGAAAACTCCCAAAAGGTAAACGTTGACTGCAAGAATCCATAGATACTATAAAGACAGCAAGAAATGGGAAAACTACAGCCCCATATTACTATCCGCCCACTGAGCTGAGGTAGGGAGTATTAGGGAATATTCTGTGACATTGAACAAGACTTATATGGTTACACAGAGCTGAACTCTGTGATGCCACAGCATAAAAGAGGAATTTTTTGCGAGTTCTTCCCCAGCCACAAAAGATGGCTTTTTTCTACCAGATTTCTGTGTCTATTGAAACATTTCCTTTGATACTTACCAAATCTGAATTTTACGAGAGTGAAAAACCCTAAATGTTCAGCACAGCACTTTCTTCTCGATTATTTTTTTCTTTTTTTATTCCTTTAAATAAGCAAATATTTTTATTTACACTTCCCTTTTGAAACAGACAAGCTGAAAATGGATTTTATAGTTTTTTTTGCTATTCAGCCAGTGAACAGAATGATTATTATGTTGTTACTCTTTATGCTGGCATTTTCTGACTGAACGTGAATGGCTTTCCACCAACTCGCCAGTATCTTTACAAAGTGTGGAACAGCTCTTTGTCCATAGTCCACAACAGTTTTGTCCCAAAGTTCTCAGGAAAGTCTGTAGCAGGTAACTGGCTTTATGCAGAGGAGCAGACACTCAGAGGAAAGCAGATATCCACATCACCTACCTTGGGTCAGTAACTAAAGTGTAATTGAGAACTGCTGCTTCTAGGAACCTAAGTTCACTTTAAAAAAAAAAAAAAAAAAAGGCCAGGGGTCTTCAGAGGGTAATCAGAGCAGCTGCACCAGCTGCTTAAATTGAAACTGTGTGAATGCCTCCCAGAAGATTGCAGGTCCCTGTGCTGGCAGGTGGGTAAAAGCTTGCATGTGTTGCTGACATAAGGGCACATGGCTTAGCATCCTGCACCATCAAACAGAGCTTCGTGGTCAGGGAGATATGCAGCACTCTTCCCTAGGGGCATTTTATCCTCTCTTTATACTACTGTAAGGAGATCTAGATACACTTGCAGCAAAATATTTTCACTTTCCAGTCTTTTATGAATTGTAAATACTGAGTTTATAAAAGCTCATTTGATGTACAACAAAATATATGTATTCTTCCAAGAAATTTCTGTTTCTTCATCAGCTGTCCATTCATCAGAGTTTCTCCTATTGGGTAGCATTTGCAAAGTGCTTTGAAGACGAACACATTAAGTGCTTGGTGTTATTACTACTATTACAGACATACTGTAGGTATGCAGAATGGAAGTATTCAGGGAAAGAACCTATTTCGTATACTCACACTGAAGTAACTTGAGTCATGTTTATCTCTGGTGTAAATTCAATGAGGTCAGTGGAAATCTATTAGGGTTGAATCTGGTTCTTCTTTTTGTTTTTATCTGTAATGCAATTTATATCAAATCAAGTTAAGGTCACACTAGGATCTATTTCAGTAAAAACATATTTGTCTACAAAACCACTAACACACCCTGAGAGTCAGGTTTCAATGTCATCCATATCCCCCCAAAGTGCTTTCATCATTCAAAAGCTTACCATTAAAGAAAAACTCCTTTATTTTCAATTTGTTGCATTGGAGGAAATGTTTGAAAGCTGTCATCTCCCATGGAAAGGCACTATAGCATTGACTTTCAAAGAGCATAAGTCATTTTTAAAAGTGGGCCTTAGACTTGTAAGTTACTCAACTGCTCTTGAAGATCGTGTCCTTTCCAGTAATATGAAACAGCAGTGCACCTTTGGATACTGTAATGAAAGCTTTATACATCACTGCCTGGTAGTTTATTTGAAGGGTGAATAAAATGATGAAATAAAGGACTGGGGAAACCAAGAAGGAAAGCTGAAGGAGCAGAAAAAAAATCCATGTATTTTTATATAGATTTCACCACTTGACATAGAATCACAGAATAATTTAAGTTGGAAGTCATCTGGTTCACCCCCACAACGCACAGCACAGCAGACAGAATGTGGTTTATTTCTTTTCAAACAAAAATTGTATTCAAAACTCTAGGAATGTTAATTGTAGAAAACCTGCTAGGCTTCTCATCAGATAGAATCAAGTGCTGAACACTTGTGGGTACCTCATGTTGGTAGAGGACTCTGAGCTGCCAAGTCCTGCCTGGACAGAAGCACCTCTCTGATACACTGGAAGCTTATTAGTGATACCACAACCAAAATCCTACCTGCATGTGAGGAAGACACAGTGAGTCAAACATTTAAAAATCTTCTGATCTTTTAGGAAGGGTGGGGAATTTATTGCTCAATGACACTAGCAATTCCAGTTAATTGCAAGCCAAAGATAATGCAAACTGCAAATATTTCCCTGGGTTAGCTCTTATTTAGCAAAACCTTCTAAGCACAATAAAAACTAGTCAAAAGAAAAAAACAATTTTGGACTGGTTTTGCAGGCTTTCACAAAAAAGGAATTTTCCAATTTACCCAGTAACTAGCTGAGCTATTAAAATTTTGTTTCTTAGTCAAAAATAGCCAAAAAGTGATGCCTGCATCAACTCCTGCATTTTATGGATTTCACAAGAAATTAAAAATGCATGGTATGTATCCTCCTATATATCTTTCCTCCACTTAAAAGGGATTGTCACTAGTTCTATGCGAATTAAGTCCGTCCAAACACTGGATTTTTTGAGCAGTCTAAGTCTGCTGTAGAACATTCTGCTACATCAGGAGAGACCTCCATCTGTCATTATTAGGATGCAATCATACCATATAACTTTAAATATATTCAACGTGGATTTCCAGTCTGTGTTAGGGCAACCTTAGCTCTTGCAGGACTTCAGAGAAGTTTGCATGTGCAGTCAGTTACAGAGTCTTAGACTCTCGAGGACCGTGTCCTTTCTCAGCCAGAGAGATACATCAGTACGGTCCTGACAAATACAAGATGATTTGGATTTCAAAGGCGATGAGAAGTAAGGAGCTGGAGGAAGAGACTCACTCCCACTATATCAGCATATGTGAAAAAACTCTTAAATAAATGTGGGCATAGCAGAAACCTGTAAAGGATGTTTTAATCTGGTGAACCTGAAACATAGTTTCAATACTATCAAATGAAAACAAGAGGGGATCCTATGAATACCACACTATGTAAGTTGTACTTTTCTTAGCTGCAAGTGCTTAAAAAACAGATATATCCATAGTGAGGTGCATAGTAATACTGGTGTTTGTACTATGGACATGAACCTTTCTCACATTCACAGGAAAGCTTTTCTGAATTTTCCCAGCAGTTCAGGCAAAACTGCATTTTTTCACCTTTTGGGTGATACTCCACCTTTCCCTGAGCAGGAGCAGCCAACCCAGCATCCCTAAGACTCCACTGTATATCATTCACTGCTGGTGCTATTAATGAAATAAACGTGCACATAGACTGAGAGGATTAACATGGTGCTGAAGTTACTCTTGGCAGCATGCCAGACAATGTATAAAACAAAACTTTTAAAGGTGCTTAGACTCAAGTAAAAAATAAGAATCCTCGACATAAATGACCTGGAGACATCTAAAGTAGTTTCTGAAGTGTTTGCTGAAGCAGCAAATTTTATGTTGAAGGTCTGCAAAATTTGAAGGTGGAAGAGTTAAAGGGAGTGGTGCAATCTGATTATGAAAATAATTGGCCTAGTTAAAACAATAGGTTTACAGTTACTGAATTCATGGTAATTAAATCACAAGGTTGCTTCCTTAGGCTTTAGAAATTGGCAATGGAGTTCTTGTAATCCTCTTCTGATCTTCTCAGGGCATCAGGACTGTGGTTTATTGACATGTAATTAGATCAGGATGTCACTACATCAATGTCAGTGTAAACATCACTAAGTAAGTAGCTGATCCTTACAAGATCAGCAACCTAATCTCCTCTGGGATGCCAACAGGCTTTGTTAACACTTAGGCTTAGGATTGTATCTGTTCTTTTAATGCCTGACTCTCAACAACTGTGGGGGCTTTGACATCCCAAGTCAACCAGTATCTGAAGCAAAACTAGTTTTATTGATGTTCTGAAAATTGCAAAAGCTTGTCTGCTAATAGATTTTATTGATTAGCAAACAAACAAATAATGAAATCTTGTTGGCAACACTTTTTGGCAGAAGAGGATTAGGACTTTCTAGCTCACGCTCTTAAACAGTATCTGTGCATCAGCTACTGCATAGGTAACTGAAATTACTAGCTTTTAAAGACAATTGTATAGTAGCTGATTTCACACAGATCTAATCCACAACTTCAAAAATCTGTAATAGCAGTTTAAAGAAATCTTGTAAAAATAATATGTTAAAAGATAATCATGAATCATATTATTAATTGCCAGCAATACAATCAAAAGAAATTGTTTCACAGGGTGGAGATTTGAAATAAAAGTCCCCAATTCTAAAAACATTTTTAATGGAGAAAAATATCTACAAATTTATTTTTATTTTGATGGAATATAGAAGGTATCTTAATTAGTGATCACTTCAGTTTATCTGATTTGTCCGCAAAGTCTAAATCTAGTTCTGTCGTCAAGAGACTGCCAGCTATCTCCAGGTAGGTGACCTCAAAACACATTTACAGTTAATGCCTGTGGTAATAGTCTAGTTTTCTTAGTTTTCAGATGCACTTTAGAGTTACACAGCAGATGACTAGGCTTCATAAGCACATTCTGTAAAGTGCTTATTCGAACAAGACTGCCATTGACTCTAATGGAAATTAAGAGACCAACTTTTACCTTTTCTTCTTTTTTTTTTTTTTTTCCCTCTGAAAGGTTACAACATAGCTGTGTAGCAAAGGAATAAAGTTGTTGATGTAAAGATCTTAAAATCTGCTTGGTATGAATACAGAATAAAACTGCTAGCTACGGTGGATATATAATCAGGCATATATTACTAATTTCTTGGGAAAGTTGTGTAATGACAAACATTATAATTGCATGAAATTCACAACTCTAAATATACGTAGGTGTTTAGCTGCAGCTTAAGCATCTAAAGAACTATAGCTACAAAAAATCACTGTGCTGAGCTGATATTCATTTTGGGCAGCCAATAGGAAATGCCATTTGGTTTTAGGTGCTTGCCAGAAAGTTTAACTAAAGGATACTTCCAAAACTTTAGGTATATTTAAGGCTTGTATATAACCCAGAAAGATTCCAGCAGTATTTGGAACCGTAATAAATTTTAGCACTTGCTTCTGGTAATTTGTTATCAATGAATGAATGGGCCCCGTTATGTCATTTCCCTAAGCTACTGCATACATTCAAAATATAGAAAAGAAAAAAGAAAAAAAACCCAAACCTTGCAAGCTTTTGTATTGGGATGTATGTCCCCATGGGGAACTGAAGCACTGAGAATCACCAGTCCACTGCTATTATGTGTGCAGGACTGAAGCTGGCCAGCTGCTCTTTGTGCCCTTTGTGCTCCGTTTGGTAGTTTTTCATGGGCCGGTTTACTCTGACCTGCATACATATCAGGAAAACTTAGAAAAAGGAAGTTAACAGAAATAAATCCAGAGGATGTGTATGGCAGAAGACACATTGATTAATCCAGTCAAAATTATTTCAGAATTTTCATACATGGGACTATTTTTAAACCCTTTTCCCTGGGGTCTAGAAGGTTTAATAGATTTAAAAAAATATTTCCCATTCTTGAAACTAGACATCTGAATTAAAATTTTTATATATTTTTTTAGGCTAACAAAGGTGTTAAGTGTTTAAAAGCTGTTAGCAGAAATCAGATTAAAAAGTCTGAATACAAAGTTAGAAGAAATTGCCTCTTTCTGTCTTTGGTTTCAGTCAGATAGAATCTTACTAACAAAGAGGGATATAAGGAAGTTGTGAACGGTCTTGATGGAAAGTGAACAACTGGTATTTCCGCACACATATGAGGATATACTGTGACCAATGGGTCAGAAAGTAAAGAGTTGCAGAATGGCCTGTAGCCCTCAAAAGAAAAACAAAAAAAAATGGAATTCCACGATAAAATATTCAGGTTGTCTCTCTGTACCAGAAAGATTGCCATATAAATACATTAGCAATCGTATGTTAAAAAACAGATTGATGGAAAAGAGAAGCCCCTCTCAGACATGGAAGGAATATGGCTTTCCAACATGACTTTTAGATTTTATCCAGGTTTGTCAAAGATTTTTTCTGGAGTTTTAATCCAGAAATTATTTATTGACATAGAACAAATACAGTGTTTAACCTCTGAGTGCATGTTTAAAAAAACTGTTTCCTTTTGCAGGTAACACTCAAGTTTAATGGGCAAGCTTATTGTCTTGGAGGCTAGGCAGAGGTTTGGGTCATATGGTGGAACAAAGCAAAGGTTTTCATGGTTTCCACAGCTGCTAATCCTTTAAACATTACTTCAGGGGAAAAAAAAAGTTCATTAAAAAATGTCCACATTTTCTGCTTTAGAAATTAACACAATGCTGCAGACATATCAGTCCTTTTTCTATTTGTCTAAGTAAACCAGCTTATGTGAATAAGGGAAACTGAACAAGACCTGTTCCAAAAACACTGCACCAGTCAAAGCTGGAAAGGTCAAATTGTTTGAAAATGACTAATGATTAGTTTATAGTTCCTTTAATACACAGGTTCCATAACAATGGAATTAATCTTTAGAGGAAAAACATTAGAAGGTAGTTTACTCCCAAGGGAGACGTGCTGGGGTTTTGTACTAACAGTTATGATGAGCACTCATCAGGACAGACAGCAAAACCCCAGGACGTCTCATTGTTTAATCAGTTCGGGTAATATCAAGTTGATTAATCAGCTGCGCTTCCTCCTGACAGGAGCCGTCCGTGTCTGCAGCAGTGGTAGCATTCCTCATTCTGCATAACATTGACAGCAATGCACTCTCACGAACTCTAGTCTCCGACACTGGGCAGAAAGAGCAATGATTCATTAAGCTCTTCATATCTTTTCCTTCTTCTTCTTCTATTTTTTGGAGAGAGGAGGAGCTTTGTTTTTTGTTTCTGAACAGTAAAATGTCTCAAAGTGAAATCCTAGAAGCATTTTCTCTGTCTTTTGACTACTGTCTGTGTCTCAAAAGTGGAATGGCTGTTTCAGTGTTCTTGGTAAAGCCAGATTTTCCCCCTGACTTCCCTGCAGACAGGATTTTATTGCTTAAGTGAAGTCTGTCTTAGTTTCTCAGACAAAGATTTTTTTTGAACATTATTATAGGTGTAAGGAAAGATTAAGGACATTCCAGCTTTGTGCATTTCCTGGCTGCAGCCCACCCGGTTCTGGCTATGCGAGCGTGGTGCCGTATATGTATGTGCCGGACCAGGTGTCTGTGCTTCTTTCACTCATGACTGGTAACTGCAGCAGTTTCCCATCTTGTATCTGCATACTTTTCCTCCTTTCAGAGAGAGATCCTTGTAGACACCCTGAAGTATTCTTTTCACATGCACAAATTGATGCAGTGTACTTACATTTATGTGCTTTCATATTAAGACATAGCTAAGGACAGGGATATTTGAATGAGAAGTAGTTGCATAGGCTCCCACATGGATAGGTCACTTGTGTACGTGAAAATCCATTCCAAAACTACACTTCAAGGGCCATACGCAGTGCAAAGGAAATACATTCTATTAAATGTATTTTTTTAAGCATTACGTGGTTGTGCTCCAGTGATAACAAAAGTGGCATACATGAGTATCTGTTGAAGTCCATACAGTTAATGAAGGCATAACTTATAGACAGAGACAGAATTCTGTTGGCTGACATGAATTCCAGCATGGTATAAGTGTTTGTGCATTAAATTCCTGAGCTTGCTGCAATGCAATAAGCCTGTAATTGTGACAAATAGAATTCCATTTTTAATTTGAAGTGAGTTAAAATAAATAAAAGAAGATATACTGTGGTTATTTACAGCTGGAGTGTTGGAGTGGATCAAAACAATACATTTTTTTTTTTAAATGAAAACTATTTTAAACTATTTTATCAATTTTGATTTATACAATTTGTTCTGAGAGCATAAAATCACTCATTTATCCATTTTGTGAACAGGAAAGAAAATGATTAAATGGCAGTAACGATCAGGGAGATTCTATACAGCCATTTACTATTGCTATCCAATAATGCACTTTAACATCTAAAGTGTCCATTGCTGACAGCTCCAAAGCAGATTGCTGGTGTTTGCTACTGCTAAAGTGCTTCCTTTTAAAAATAATTTGTTGTACATTTTGCATGGCCAGACTAGGACATCATACTTTCTTTTTTTGCTGAGTATTAGGTGAAAGGTCTAATGAGGGGGCAAATAAGTGATATAAGTACCACTAGATTTTAGGTCTTTTTTTTTTTTTTGATGAATTTGTGAAATACGCAAATTGTAAATGGAACTTTGTATAGTCTAGAAGAAAGAATGTTGTATTATTGGGTGTTATTGTCTTCTGTCCTCTCCATGTGCCTGTCTCTATATATGTCTTTTTTTGTCTAATTGCACAATAATCATAAAGTGATAATGTTTGCAACTTGCAATTCTTATGGAATTGTGACTAAAAGAACAAATGCATGTGCATTAGTATGTGCTATTATCCCATTAGGGATAGGAAGAGAAACATACCTTTGAATTTCAAAGACCTTCAGTGCATTAAATTGGAATCAGTCATTTAATGGACAGAGAAGGGAGAAGAAAGGCTATTTCTTTCTTAATGTGTTATCTTCTTTTTTCTTTCTTTAAAAATTACTGAAATAGAATATTGTGAGAAAAGTAAAGTCATCAAGTGAGCATTTAAGAACATCTCAGGGCAAAACTTGAAATCACCAGTTGTTGCAGAGGTGGAATTTCCACAGACTTCATGTTATGTTTCCTTGTTAAATTTCTGAGGTAACAAACCAGTTTAGCTAGCTATCTGAAAACTTGACAAAAAAAAAAAAA
>WBMW01002949.1:832444-843514 GCA_013396635.1 Penelope pileata
AAAAAAAAAGAACATTTAATCCTTCCAAGGAAGAAAAAAAACGTTTACTTGCTCAGTGCACTTGTTTCAGCTGTTCCATAAATACTGAAGCTCTAGTAGGCTGAACGTAAGAGTAGATGAAGCAGTTTCACTTTTTGCAGGTTACTTTTGGCCAATTTTCTCATTTTGCTCTTCGTTACCAACTGATGCTGTAGTCTGATGTTTGGTTGCTACCTTCCAACAGATTTTCGTAGATAAGCCTTGAGTGTGCAGCCATTTCTGCATAAAAGCATATTCTGCGTGGTGAACAAGAATGCACGCTGAAGCCCAGTGGGCTGATCAGCCCCGTAAGATCACCTCTTTGTCTCCTGAGCCGTGGATGCTACTGCAGAACTGGGGCTTCATCTTACAGAATGCTCTGAAATCCTGCAGATAAGAAACATGTGGAAAGTGCCTATGAAATGCAGGGATGGAAAGAAACTAAGCCTTGCATACAAATTACATCTGTGCTCACATCCAATATGATTCAACCTTTTATAGTCAGAAAAAAAAAAAAAGGCAAATAGGTGACACTGAACTCTAGCCCAGCATTTATTTCGCCTTCCAGAAGACATTTAAACAGAATGTTTTACTTCAAATGCACCTCTAATATAATCCTACACTTCATTTGCTATGGAGAAACAAGTATTAGACACCGTTGTCTCGTGTATATTTTATGAACTGATGGGGAGGAGATACTTCAGATATTCTTAAAATTCCCCCCTTTAGCATAATTGTTTATTTCCATCCAGGATGAGAGGAGGTACTACACATAAATCTGACCCCATGGAGACCATAGTATGTGTAAACCAAGATGAATGCAAGAAAACAGTGATTATGCAGAAAGCTGTTATTTATGTTCCATAGACAATATGCACGTCCCCTGTTATGGGAAAATTCATAAAGGGAAAATGCTGTGAACTGAACTGCACAAATCTTGAATAGCTGATTCACAACAAGTTCTCCATCTGCTTTAAAGGGATTTGCTATAAACATTTTTACTTCCCCTCTGTGTATGAAGAGGTGCCCTGATGACCCCAGAGACTTGGTACAAAGGACATCCAGGTCAATGAATGCCTTTTCTTTAGCTTCAGTGGGCTTTCACTCAGGTCGCATTGTGAGAAGTTGCAGTGTACAAGGAGTTGACATTTTTCAGGAATGCATTTCCATTAAAAACTTCATTTTTGAAGAGTCATTAGTTGTATGTCTTTGCTCAGATAGAGCTGTGACTTGCTATCCATAGTCTTAATATAGATGCAATTTTAAAGTGTATTTTTAGGTAGATTTCTGGGAACTGAGAAAACATACAGCAATACAAATGGAGGGAGGTAATGTACATTTGAAAGCCAGCAAAGGGTTATGTAAAGTACTCATTTTGTCTTAATATTTAATAATAAACCCAATGTTCTACAGAACCATTTTACAACCTTACTCATACACGGTTAATTCTGGTGTTTCCAAATTTCTAAACTGCAAAAATGTAAATACATTTTTGGGCTGAACTCAATTTTTTTCCCCACATTTATTGATTAAAATTTGCAGACTTCTGCTATGCTAACTGAAAGAAGGGAAAGAAAACATAGGCTAGAAATACTGGGTATGCACTGGAAATACTGAATACGTACTTCCAGTCAGCGTGGGGCTAAAAAGGGGAAAAGCTGCATATTTGAAAAGGGAACGTATTCATTATAGAAGAGAACACTTCCATCACAGACATGATTCCAATTTTCCTTTCCAACAGCATACAGATGTTTCCAATTTTACTTTCTGATAACACAAACTGAGAACAAGGGCAGTCAGAAGTTTTGTACATAATACTTCCCAAGGAACAGCACTTTTGCAAGAGTTGAAGGTTAGAAATGAACTGACAATATTACATATTCTCAGAAAAGATAGGAGAGGAGTCTGTGTCATTTTCTGTTTTCCTGGATTGGTCTTGGCTTTTAGGGTGTGTCATTGGGCCGTGCTAGGATTGCCCACTCCCATTTGATAAATCATGCTAACAATCAAGATACGAGAAGCAATAGTGAACAACTCCCAAGTTATTGTTATGAGATTTGACATATTTCTCACTGTAGAAGGAAATGTGAGTTAAATTTTAAACTCTTCTTTGAAGCCAGGACTATGTTCTTATCCCTTTTTTAAAAAAATAAGCTGACATAGCCATATCATTAGTTTAGATGACAGCTTTAAGAAAGAAACACTAAACATTGCAAGACTCACAATGAAATCCCACAACATTGCAGTCATTATGAGAGATCGTCTCTCATTCAAGCACACGTTACACAGTTTTCTATAAATATTGTTTCCCTTTTTAACTTGTTGCTATTGCTGTCAGATTTTGCTTTTCAGATAGTCTCTTCTTGTAGTATTCTTCTCTCAAAAGATAGGATGGAGAATCGCCCTCACATAAGTCCTACATGCTAGTAGTGGCATCACCTATACTTCAGAATGAGGGAAGCTATGTACCTGAAGTGCAAGACCAGGATACCTCTTACACATTTTTTTAGAGACACCTAAGTAACTAATGTAGCATGTGGGGAAAAGAGACAACTGTTCCTTTTCTTTCCTTTGTGTTATCTTTTTAGCCTTCTCCTGTCCAGCATCCCACTAGACATATTGTTTTCCAGTGTCTTCCTCCTCTGTCATAAGGATCAAGCAGATAATTTAGGGTGATGGCCTATTGCCCAGTCGGACTTCAAACATGCCACTTTTGCCATTTCTGATCACTACCATTTCTGATTATTCCCTCCTCAAAGTCGTTTGCCATGTCCTTGTGGGTGTCTGCTGGAACCTCTCCCCAGGCTCAGTCCATTCAGCTGTGCAGCTGACAAGTTCACTAAAAGATAACCCTAGAATATCTCTGGCATAACATTGTGAACCTTGATAGACATTAGGTTGGGTAATGAGGAAAAAAAAAAACGTACCACAAAAATCTCTGACACGTTAATCTTTGTATGGCTACATCCAGACCAGCAAATGAAACATGCTGGGACAGTACTGTGGCATTGAGGTTAACAGACACCAACCACATATGTCTGTGGCATTAGGTCCAAGTCAGGGTAACCAAGTGCAAACTAGCACCTGGAATTTGTGCCAGAATGGTCTGCTGTGTGGGATGGGCCCCAGAAATGTCTGGGACAGGACAGGACAGGTATAAAGCATGGGCCAGAGCCATGCCAGAAACCTGTCCACTCCCTTAGCAGCACCAAGTTCCACTGTCCATTCCCCATCACAGACACTTCCCCCATCACCAGCATGGCTAATTTCTTGCAAGTCCTAGCTTGTCTCTAGGCACATCTTCTCAATGCTTCCCTCAGACCACGTAGCAGATGGGCAGAAATAGTAAGTAATGAGAGACGGGTCATGTATCTCCTTTGCTTCTGAATACAGTATGACGCATATTTGCTGCCCCGCTGGCTCCCTGGCCTGGATAGGTTACTTCATATTTCAGCCATTCGTTATGCCTGGATACCAAGTTTGCTTTTAAAACATTTGCTTTATTTCATTAATTGTGCATGTAATTAATATATGTACATTGATTTGAGGAATGGACTTAATGACAGGGAAGGAGAGCTCTGCTTTCCTTTTAGGCAGAGGAATGTCTGATAGACTGGATATGTCAGGCCAGAGAAGTGTGCATTTACCACAGGGGGTTATTGATTCTCCTGGGGTGCTCCTGGCTAACAATGGTGTCTTTAAAAGATGAAAATGCTTTGGGTTAAGGTTGGGACACGAGCCAGAAAAAAAATCATGCAAGATATTTTCAAAGGCGCAGAATTGTAAGGCAAGTGATTTTCTCATATAATGTGTATACTATGTAACAGAAACGTGTGTGCCTTTCTGCCTGAGAAGGGATGGCATAGTACCCTGGTTAGTTTGGGCTGCAAGAGGGATTCGTACAATGTAGGACTGCAAGACATTCAATAACCAGGGAAGAAGACCCATAGTGGTTTTGAACTCCCACAAAAGACAGCCTTTTTCTATGAGCATGCTAATGCAACATAAAGTGAAGGACTGGTGGAGAATTCAAATCGATGGCTAAATAATTTCATTTATGAAAAATCATAATTGATTTTAGCAGACATGATGTGAATGTGTGTGTGCACCTATATGCACGTTCAAATGCATGTACGTGTATGTGTGCATGTATCTAAATGTGCGAGTATATATATAGATGTCTGTGAATGTAAGTGCATATGTAAGTATAGGTGTAAATACAGAGAGAACTGTGTATTTGTAAGTGCATGTGTGTGCATGTATGTGTGTGCATGTATGCTGTTTGGATCGTTCAAGAAGGGAACAGAAATGACACAGTATGGTTTAGGTATTCAACTATGTAGCTCAACTGGATAAACTTCTAGAGTAGTGCTGGTAATAAAATCCTTCCATTACCCATAACCATAAAAACCTAATTAACAAAAAATCTATTTTACATGAATTAACAGCTGAATGAATATTGCACAAGTATTTTTCAACCTAGCAAAGGTTTGTAAATTTGTTCATTTGCAGTGAAGTCTACTTATGGGTTGTATGAAGTTATATGGAAATAAAAAGAGAGGCTTAACCAACCAGTTTTGGGTCAAATCCTAAAATGAATGCTGGTGTATCAAAAAGCATAATTATTAGGAATATAGAAATGATTTAACAAAAAAAAAAAAACAAAAAAACAAAAGGGACATATAGACAGGAAAATACAAAAGACTCCACTTAATTATGTACTGATGGCTCTTGACATATCAACATTGTAACTTCATAAATTTACCTCACCTATAAGTTTATCATTGGACCAAGCATTTGATGAAAGCATAAGATCTTCAAGATTTGTGACTATAAATTGCCTATACGTTTCCCATCCAGTGACAAAAATGGTGAAGAGAATATTGCACCTGAATGCTGACTTCATAGATAATATTATGAATTAATAATTCTGATAATGCTTGTGATACTTCATCTTTATACTAATTTTGGATCTCTCTATACTAGTGACATTGTTTAGCATATTCAGTCTAAACAATGCACATCTACTCCAAACAAATGTGCCACGGTTGTTATATGCATGGTGTTCCACTTCATCACTCTAAATAATCTCTGTAAATGATGTCTTTACTGGAAAAATCTTTCTCCCTGATGAACAAAACTGCCTTGGTTTGTGCTTCAAGAGTTTGGGATATGCAAAGGAGATAAAACTATATCTTCAGTATTCTTGAATAATTTTACTCACTTCTGGATCCTAGACTTTCAAGCACAAGAATTTTTATCGTCTCTGTCTGTTCGGATAATGAAGGAGACATTATGTCTTTAAATTCTATTCTACAAAACTACAGAAAATAGACATATTTAGGGGTGTGAAAATCATAAAAAATACACTTTATGGATAGAAAAGTTACACATGCATTTCTGGTCATTTTCAGACTGTAATTATCATGTGCATTTTGGTGTTTTCCAGGGATTTTTTTTTTTTACCTTCCATGTTTTCTCTCTTCCCAGCATTAATTTTCAACAGTACACTTGTATGACTTCTTCCCCTTAGTTACAGGTGCGTATTAGATGTTTAGCTGATGAATAGGTTTTACCTTCATGTGGAATAGAAAAGACAGGCAAATATACACTAACTTTCCAAATTATCTTATTTTACATTTAAGTAGAATTCAACATTAGTCAGCATTTGGTGTCATTAAAAGCAACCACCTGAGGTAGTGCTTTCACTCTAGGCCAGGAAAGAAAATCAGCAAAAAAACCTCCTTTATTTTGTCAATAACAAGCCATACTTGGCCTTCTTGAAAGAGTAACTAGTTTCAAATGGCTGGAGATTGAAGTGCCATTTCGCTAAAGGCTGGTTTAAGTAGACAACTTCATTTTGTAGAACTGTCACTCAGATCACTTCCATCAAGGGTAAATTCACTCTAACTAAGCACCTACCAACACAGTAGTGTTTTAACGACAGGCTTCACCCTCAGTGCTGAGGCAGGGGTGACACCTTAACATGACATTCTGGAAGAGGTCAATTACTCAGGTCTAAGTTCCTCCCGCTTGAAGTTAGACTGAGGAGCTTATGCTAGACACACATTTGTCCTTCATGACTGGCCATGGAGAGAAAGGTTCACCTTCAGCAGGCCACTCAGGTTACTGTGGGACTGAAGGCTTTCTTCTCCACTGGCTGTGGAGGGAAGTGAGTTTGGAAAGCTCCTAGCTCTGCTTTTTGATTAGGTATCTAAACTTAGGTTGGATTTATGTGAAGACAGCTAAACCCTTTGTACTTTAGCTGGTTCCTACAAGAATTTTGCTGTTGATGTAACCCAGAGCATGCTCACTGATGCTCCTGATTGCTCTGACCTCATAATGTAGAAAAGCAGCTCAAATGTCTGTCCAGCTCTCCTCAAGTCCTCAGCAGAGCACAGCTCAGATCACAGAAATTTGTCTTCCTGTCTTCGCATTGAGATTATTCCACTGTGTTATGCTGCAATGCAAGAGAGTAAAATGTACTGAATTTGGCAAAGTATGAATGACATGATATCAAGGAAAAAATTACAGAGTGCTACATTGAACTTATCCTCACATCTGTAAGTGAAAATATAGTGTAGTTATGCTGACTGAAATACATTTTACCTTAGGCCTGCAAAGATAGACAATTACATTGCTTTCTTTCTTTACTGAAGTAACCCCTGATCGCACATTGACCTTTCTGAATTCAAAGAGTTTCTATACAAGCAGCATAAGCAGTAAGGTAAAGCAGCACTTTTTACCCTCCTATTCAAAAGTATCTTATGAAATTACCTGGAAAATAAAAATGACCTGTAAATTTGACTTAAAAGAAGGGAAAGTGTAAAATAAACTGGGTAAAAAGAAATTAGATTTATGTGATGCAAGGATTTAAATGTCATTCCTGGCAGAAACTAAGAGGTTATCTGAAAAGGCTTACTAGGAAACACTTTTTTTGGGCTCTGAAGCCAACTGTATATGAGGACTACTGTATTTCATCACACAGCAATGGCAGGAACACCATAAATATTAACAGAACTGTTAAGTTACAGGAATGAATGTGAAATTTCAGGGACTCTGAACCCTGGAGGAATGATTCATATTCTACTGTATGAATGATTATCCTCCGTAGTTTGCATTTGGCTATGACAGAAAAAAAGAAGTTTTGGTTTTGTATCAAATTAAATCAAGAAAAATGCTTAAGTTAAGATGCCTAACACTCTCTGAAATAATTATAAAAATCCCATGGGTATAAATATTTTCTTCTGCATTCTGATTCTGTTTTTTAGAAGTCTTTTACCGTGGATTTTCAGCCATTGTTTTTGAAACTAAAATATGCATCAATAATGACTGTATCACCCTCTCTCCCCACAAAAAGCACTCATTTAAAAAGTATTCTCCTTATCCTATTCACTGAACACAGAATCAGGCCCTTATTGTGACGTTACCCTTCTAGGGCTATAGGGTATAGATTCTGCAAGCATACTAGAGCTCATTTTGCAGGGTGAGAAATGCACAGGATTTCTCATCTGAAACAGAAACAGGTGAAATATTTGCTTTCTTTTATTTTTTTTATTTTTATTTTTTGTCTTGAATGAATAGAGGGAAAAGCTATGAATAGGTATGACAGCTTTTACTGAAAAATTGTTCTATCCACGGAATAAAATCTCCAAAGAAATCTTCTGAATCTCAGTTTGTAGCAACCTCTGTTTGTAAGCAGCTGAATGGCAGGATAGTAGTAATTACCCTGTCCAGACTGGCCAAAATTCTGCTGTCCCCTTTTAATCTGATTTCTAGTTCTCTCTGTTTTCCTAGAAGAGTGTTTAACATTTGAATTAGCTAACATTTGAATTAGCATCTCCCTCACAGCATTCTGCTAACTCTTTCTCCATTGTTCTCAAGGGCTACTACTAGTAAAAATTACTTCAGAAGTTTTTCCTACGATGGGTTAAACCTAAAAACAAAACCCATGGAGTAGTAGAATTCCCCCAAGACAGCATTATTCAGTTTTAAATTACTCCCACTAGAAGAATGAGAATTTTACACACATCCGGAATTGCTTTTACAATAAAAAATAAATGTTCCATAAGTGACAGTGTTACGGGAATATCAACAGCACTGACATAAGTCTAGTCGATTCTGTAATAGAACCCAGCATTCCTTGAGATCCTCTTTCTTCCTTTGTCTTTTCACACATCTTCCTGAGTCACCACCAGTTCTCAGCATGGCTTTTTTTTCGGCATTTATCTTTTGATAGATAATATTTTAATTGCATTCTGTTCCTTTAAGAATTTTTTCCATCTGGAATATGAGCTCACCTTTCCTGATGTGCCATTGCCCATATCAAACACATTCATTGCATTTAATCTGGAGTCTTCTTAAAGTGAACTCATTCAGACCTGTATGCTTTCAAAAAGAGATTTCCATATTTCCTTTTGACTTTTATGCCCCGTTCTATTCTTCTGTCAATAATCAATGCATCTATGGGGTGTTCCTTTGCTAATTACAAATTGTGCAGCACTATAAAGAGGACATTCTTTCCTAGGAAAGGTGCTGATGCCCAAAGGAGATGGAGTAGAGCTATTCTACACGTTATTATTTGTGATCTATTATACAAAGTGAAGAAATAATACTGTAGAATAAAGGGAATGGCATCATACTTTGGTGGTGATAAACATGGTTGGTAAGGAACTAAAAAGCACCTTCTCTCCCTTGTATTTTATTGATATTTATAGTATTTGTACTATCAAAGTGTTACTGCAGTTCTTGATGAGTCTATGGCATGTCTATTGGTACCCATTCTCTCACATTAAACTGCAGACAAAACCTGTAGAGGCTGAAATCAATACCACGGCAATCTTGTCCCAATCCCTTCTGTAGCAGTTTTTAAACAAAGAGAAGTGTGAAAATGCCCTAAATGGCAAAAAGACATATAAATGAATCAGTCACATTTGTTCTACTCTCAGAGACCTTCCTCTTTAGTGAGGCAAACAAGAGCATAAATATTCATTAATCTCAGGGTAAAAATCTACCTGTTTTTAAACGCTCTGGGTGTACGGGGAAAAATACACTCGTGGACAATATGTTGAGGAAGGTAATGTAAAGCACATTTGTGGACAAAGTAGATGGCACAATATTTTAAAGAGATTTTTAAAGGCTATATCTGCTGCAATAGGGAAGTTTGCTTCAAGTTATTTACACAAGCTTTCTCAGCTTCAGAACTGGAAAATTAAGTGTAGATTTTGTGTTCGGTGCAGCCAGAGTTGCGATCCTCGCTGCTTTATCTGGGTTGAGGAGTGCTGACTGTGCAGGTTCCCACTCTGCAAAGACGCACTTGCTTGCGACCACACCGGGCACTTTGCTGGTTTCCTTTCTTTAATTTCTTTACTTTTCATTGCTGAGAGGGTTACGGCAGATTTTTGGTTCACATAAAAGTGTACAGTGTTAACTAGGTGACATATGGGTGGATGAAACATTACTGATTGTCCACTGCAGCCAGGGAGGCCGAGTTTCCATAGAGATAAGAAGGAAAAGTGCTCCGTGCAACCTAATTGGTATGCATCTCCAGATCAGGTTCATTGTGCTTTTGCTAATGACAGGGTTGTCTCAGTAATAAGGATGGTGCACTGGAGAAATTTGCTGCCTTGGTATATTTTTCCCTGGCAGAAAACTACTTAGAGACTGTAGTCAGTAAGAAGAGTGACTGGCAGGCTGAAGGGGCTGCTTAGCAGCATATGGGGGAAGGCTGGCGCTCTGTGCCACATGCATATGGCTGCCATTAAACTCCAGCTTTGCGCTTTGTGTATTTCTGGTCCCATGCCAGTAAGCCCACCTGCTGCAAGAATACTTGTAAAGCACAACTCAAAAGTGATTGAAAAGCTACTAGAATAAACTGTAATAACACAGTGCTTCACAGATGGGACATAATTGCAAGCTAAAGTGTACAGCCTCTGCAGTAATGAAAACATGAGCCATTAAATTAAAATCATAAGGGAAAAAACTATAAAAGTCTGTTGAATTTTTTTTTAAGTTTTATTGCAAAACTTCAATTTTCTTGCCCTCATTAATCAAATACCATAAAACTACAGTGCTACTTTGTTGGAGTGAAGATTCAAGCAATTATAATGAATGTAGATTAAAATGATGTAACTTTTGTTATTTACTTACTTGGATAGCTTAAGCTTTGGGCAGTGTTAGGCATGGAAAGCTGATACGAATCTATCAATTTGCAGATTAAGGTACAGTTGGGACTTTACACTTGGAATTCAGTTGTTAAAAAGTTGGTTTACAGGAGAAAAGTGCCAGTATAGATTTTGCTTCCTTAATGTGTTATTTTCACCCCTTAAATAACGCCAATTTGATTTTCTATAAAAAAAAAATCAAAAAAACAGACTTTAAAACTGTGTAAACACACAAAACTACTTGAGCAATATCAAAGCAGTTTTAATTAGTGGTAGTGTGGTAATAATGAAATCACTAATCTGACATGTAATTAGTTGTACGGTGTGTATGAGTGTTATGTGAAGCTGAATGGGCTCAGCAGGGCCCTAATACATTCTGGCCTCTCAAGGCGTTCTCTAGTGGAGAGAGGCCTGACAGAGCCATCTTTGTTCTGTTCCCTTTCTGTGGGTGGGCGATGCAAGGAGAAAGAAACATTTGTTTCACAGTAGTCACCGAAGTAAACAGGCTCTAAAAGCCTTTTTCATTTTTAATTATGCATTTCTCCAGCATCCGTCATAGCAAAAGTCTATAGGTAAGGTTTTAAGCAAGCCAAATAATGCCTGACTGGTTAAATATGTGTGTGTGTGCACATATATATATAAATACATATACATTTAAGGGAATAAATATAAATCTAACAATTGAGTTCATCTCTACAACAGGGTCTGTCCTCCTTTTAAAAGGTTGAGCACTTTTCTAAATGCGCCATTTATACAGAATTTATGCAGGAGTTGCGTTTGACCTAGCAAAGATTTTGGCAAACACTAGAGGTGCTAATGAGCCACTCCTAAATGTTTGATCCCATCCCTTTTCTCCTCTGGAATTGGCCTCCTGAAAAAAAAAAAAAAA
>WBMW01002949.1:843537-967235 GCA_013396635.1 Penelope pileata
AAAAAAAGAAAAGCCAGCAAAAAAACACCCTCTGAACAGATAGCATCCATTCATTAGCTGGCTGAGAACTCATAACAATATCAGATGACTGGCATTTCTTAATATACTACCATTCAAAAGAAATGTATTTTTCCTTGCCAAGAGTAAGGTATGCTGGTAACCTACACGAGGCTTCCCAAAAGTATAGAAAAAGTTGTCTGTATTGTAGAAAATACAATATGCACAACTAAAATAAAGTGGTCAGCTTTGTTTGCTTTTGCACAATTGATTATTTTCCTTAGTCAGGCAAGGCAACCAGGCATCTTTTCTCTGAATGAGATCAGTTTGTTCTTGAGTAAACAGAACATAGCATGTTTTGCTCACACTTGGTAAATTTAAAGCTTGCTTGAGTGATTACAGCCCAATTATTGCCAAGCAGCAATATCCAGGTGCAGACAAATAAACACTGAAGGCAAAGTGCTTATAATCAGTTGCTGGTTATTATTACTACAAGTCAGGCTCTAATGCCAGTGTTTATTACACAATACAGGTATCTTCTCTGAATCAGATAATTTAATCATTACTCTCCCACTGGTGCTCCAATGCTTGTATTTTATCAATATTTTTAGTAATAAACATTCTTATTAACGTTTTATTATTGTCATAAAACCACACAGGTCCTTACTTTTCAGTTAGGACTGTTTACTTGATGTAATGTCTGTACATCTTGACAGAGAACTGTACCATGCAGTGGGAAAGTATTTGGAAAACTTGTCAAACTGCACTGTCTCTGAGTAATTTATTTATTTGCTGCAAACATCATGTGAGATTGTTGGAGGCATTTGAATGGGGATTTCTCTGTATAGACGTTTTTATCATCCTTAATGAAGCTCATCAGCAGCAATAATGTTTAACTGTATATTGTCACTTCTGCAAACTCCATTTTTTAGGCCTTGGCTCCAATGTTGTGGGTTGGGAATCAGTAGGGGTATCTATAGATACAAAGTTCAGTTTGTAAAAACAGAATCATGCTCCCTCCTTTTTATACTTGTTCTCATTCATGCCAGATTATTTCTGTATATAATGAGGGAACTGCAATGGTGACGTCTGAGTTGCAAAAAGACAAGGATTTTGTGCTTTTTGTCTCAAACTAAAGTCAGGTAAATTGCAATGCCACTGACATGTTGCATCCACACTGTTGTCCCCAGGTAGCTGGACAATTGTATCAGAAAAAAAAGGCAAAATTTGAATGACTGTGTTATCCATTGAAGAAGTGAGGGTATCAATGAAATTCAGATGTGAATTTAATGACAAATATGACCTTCTCATTTTATGGACCTACGCACGTATTCTGAAGTCAGTAAAACACAGTGGGCTCCACATTTCTCCAAGTATTTTTAACAATTACTTGAGCACTTCAGAAAGCTGGGTCCCACATTTGCTGCAAAATGTTCCATCTGAACATATGAAAATGTCACATTAGGTGTTAAACATCAATTTTTGCTGAGATCATGCCAGTCCTGGCTTGGTGCACTGCTTGGCTTTAGGCTTAAAAAATTTGGCATTTTGTAAAGTTTCCTATCTGAAAACAAAAAACCTCAAAACCAAACAACAGCAACAAAACCCAGTAAAGAACAATAGAAGAGCCCTGGTTGAAAGCAACAGCTTCTTCACAATGAAGTATTGAAAAATATATGTAGGAATCAGCAAGCTCTACTGTAAGTAATGTGATTTAATGTCTGTAAGATATTACTTAGCCTTTGTTGAAAGAAGATGCGAAGTAATGCCTGGACCCTGTAAGATATTTAGGATGTTCTTCCTACACTGAATGTAACGGGCTGAGAAGCTCCAACAGCACTTCACAAAGTAGCCATCAGCATTTACTCAATCACACTTGTATGTCTAATTCCAGAGAATCCAGTTAGGAAGGGGAGGTGTCCAGGCACAAGTTCTTGGTTGTTGGTCCTGTAACCACATACTGAGCTTACCTCAGCATACCACGCTTGCCTCGGGAAAAGGAACAGGATAACTCCTCACTGGAAAATGACTGTTCCCAGCAAGCAAGCACAAACCACATTTCCTCTCTTTACCTATTTCTGTACTAGCTGGACAAAAATATTTTTTTCTGTTTTATGATAATTTATTGAAAAGCAAAATGACCCCTTGTTTAATATAAAAAATCGAGGTTTTGGTTTTGAAAACCTATCTAAACATATTTTTGAATTGAGTGAAATAAAATGTTCGGCTTCAATAACTTTTAATTTTTTATCTTTTTATTTTCACCTTCTGGCCTAGGTACTTTTTAACAAATACATATTTAAAAAATATACAAGTGCTGGATATGAAATTGCATGTACTACTAGATAATTTTTATGTTGATGTTTCAAGTGGGAAAATAAATTTTCTCTTTGGAAAAATGTCAGAGTTTTTGTCAATTACAAAACATTCCTCAAACTTTTCTTGAGCTGGGAAATACTTCTAAATCTGCCTTTTAACAATGACAGTATTGACTGCCGGAGAATTCACAACTACCTCTAGCAAGCACATAGAATAGACTCACTGGTACAGGGGTGTACAGTCTGAGCATGATAATCTGGGAGACAAAAGAGAGCGCAGAATGGTGAAATGGTACACCCCTGATCTCAAAAGCAAGTTTTTAGCAAACCTCAGCATACGACTGAAGACTGCAGCCCAAATTTTAATAAAGCCTATGAGAGTTTTATCTCTGAAATCAACAATTTCATCAATAATTCTGACATCCTTGCCACATAAAATGGGTCAAAAGCAAAGAAATCAGAAATATAATTTAAAAGAGCTTGGACTCTAAAAAGGCTTAAAAGATGGACCTGTAATGAATGTATTTTAAGATTAAGAAATAAGACATCTAAAACCAAAATGGGATTTGGGTAATATAAGACTTACTTGATAGTAAACACAATGTTTTAAGCTAACAGAATGCAACCTTTATCTGCTGTGAGTGCACTGAACACACACACTGAAATATTTTCTTCAGTCAGTCAGTGTACCTCTGCCAGCCGAGGCGCATCTTGTGCCTGGGTGAATGCTCCAGTCTTTGTCTTATTTGGAAGTTTTAAGCAGCTCATGCCCTGAAAGGTTTATGCAGTGTGGTGCTAAAAGCTGAAGAGGAGATTATTCTATCCTAGTAACCATTCTTAGTATATCTCTGACAGTGTAATTTCTTCATAATACACAGTTAAACAAAGCTGTAAACTGCTTTGAAGTTACAAAGAACTACTGGAACATGGCTCTTGTGTTACTTGATCCAGAGTACAGCAATATCCCTTTTTAATGTTTTTCTAAATATTTCTTTATTTTTGAGCTAATTTAACACATTTGTGCCTATCGGTTCCAACCTGCAGTTTCTGTCCAGTGCTTGTTGACTGTAGATCCATAAATAGTGTACCGTTAGAGCACAGAGCGATCACAGAGTGACTATTGAGGACTGAATCAATTCAATGTCAGTGCCCAGTCCTGTCCAACTTCATTCCGGTGCTTCTCCGCTGGTCTCAATAGGAGGATTTCAAAAATGAGCAGAACCACACTTGAAAGATAAAGAGCTGTCACAGACGCTCATCACCATAAACAAGGACTACTGTGAAAACAGAGGAATGAGCTTATTAAGATTTCAGAGAGAACAAATTTTGTGAAAATTGTGCAAATTACAGAAATACACCTTGGAGTATTCAAATTGAATGTATTTGGAAGTTTTAATTAACTTGGAAATTTTTTTGTTGTTGGATATAGCTATATTTTCTATTTGTGTTTTTCTTTTTATACTTTGCAGAACAACATTCAGGGAAAAAATAACCAAGGAAGTAAAAATATGCTTTTTGCTTTTGACAAATATGGGAGCTGCAAATTACTGGTGGAAAATGAATATTTCCATCTTTGTGTGAACTTGGTGAAAAGCCAACATCTTCCACACAGCTGCAGAGGTGCAGGGCCAAATTAATTTGGGGTGTAATTCAATGGAATTTTAAGAAATGACATCAGTAAGAGTTTAGTCCTTATGCGGTAAAAAACAGTATATAAAGTTCCCGTGGTGGTAAATGGTTGATTAAGTATGGTATGAATAGAAGCTGATGTATTATATTTCATCAAAGTTGATAAGGGACAAAAGCAGATAAATAAACCAATTGACTTGTTTTACGTAGAGCTCTTTAATTCCTAGTTAACCTTCTATAATGTGCATATTTGCCCTTCTTTCCCCCCTATTCTCCTATTTACCTACTTAGACAGCAGCATTACTCAGAAGTACTACTGCTGAGTTTTTCTGCGGACTAGGGAGTGCAGTGTTTTGGAGCGTAATGAGCCTACAAACTCATTCTGTCTCCCATTGCGTTTGAGCTCAATTCACCAACCAGCCAGTGGGTGTTTGTAATCTCTGAGCCTGGAAGTACCACAGATCAGAGATGTGTCTGGAGTTATATAGTGGAAGCTGCTGTCACATCCCACCTGGGACATACACCCATGTTTCCTTTCTGACAGAACCAAGATATGTGGAAAAGGGAGCTGGCACATGCTTGTATTGGGTCTTAACCGGTTACAGAGGTCTTTACAAACTGGCTAGGCATTGCTGGGTATACCTTTGATTCTGGCCTAATTTAAGGTCATATACTTCTTTATTATCCATAGCCAATATAGAAGTGATAAATAAAGTGGTTAAAATCTACCTCTTTGGCTTTCCAGGTTAGGTACAGAGGAGGCAAAGAGCTCTACGGTGCACAAGTAAGACATGAAGGAACTCCATCTGCATACACTTACCCTTTAAAAACTCTGTAGGACAACCTGCAAGTGTTTATGGGTATAGATCAACAGCTGGATCCAACTGAGGATCTGCATTTGCCTCTGAACCACCAGCCTACTAAGCATGTATGAATTCATTAGTAATAGTACTCCCATAGTCATGGCCTTTTGATATGGGACTGGCAGCAAGTGTTTCATTGTACAAAAAGCATTTTTTTCTGTGCTTAGATTTTGCAGACATATTATATTATCAATTCTGAATAAGTGGCACGTAACATTGTGCATCTTTCTCATGTAGGTGTTACCCTGACAGATTTCAGCAATCTGATGAGATTCATGCAGAGTCAGTGTTTGTTTTACGGAGTATATTTGGACTAAGTTAGTTTTACTCTATCTTGTGGAGTTTATAAAGCATAGTAAGGGCAACTACTGAAGGTAACCACTCAGGATTGCTCTCTAGTATTTTACTTTTTCTTTCTTGTAATACAGGATAACAAATTAAAAGTAGTGCTTCATATGTACCATTCCAAAAATATCACGTTTGTTGAACTCCAGACTTTGTCCTTTGTAAGAGTTCCAGTGTTTCTAATTAGAATTGAGTTTAGTACTCTAATAGCTTTAATTCATATTAGAATACCAGTAAGACAGAGAAAATTAGTTTTACAGTTTTTCTTTTTCAGCATACTTGGAGACTGTGGATCCACTTTAGGCAGCACTATGGATTTAATTAAATTCCATCATTAGCTTACAAAGGCTTTTTAGACCTTTACTTTGTCCCTTGGAAGTGAGTTTACATGTAGAAAAGTCATTTCATAGGAAATAATTTTTAGAGTATACCAAAAGGTATTAATAATTATCGTTATTTTATACTGGATCTTAGTGACATGGCACGGATGGCTTTGATGTTTAATCAGTAGCTGTGCTTCTCAGTCTTATTTTCGTTAGTGATTAACCCTGACTTATAATGTAACAGAAGAACATAAGACAGGTTCTGAGAAACAGTTTTCTATAGCTGTGTTTGCCTTCAACTTGCAACTCATTTTTGAAGAAATGTATGCCCATGGCTGATCACTTCTAATGAATGATCACACATGGATTTCCCTTCACTATAGCAGTACATAAGTAAAAGTGTGGCATTTGTATATCCAAATTAGATGCTGCTGAGGTGTCAACTTGTGCTTATTTAAAATAATTAATGGGAATACATTTTTATTTTAGAATTATAGTCTTGGGGTTTTTTTTGTTTGTTTTACCACAGACTGCAGAGATTTTTTTTTTTTTGAAAAAGTTAGTAAGACCTATGTTGTGTCTAGTAATGATTGATGCCTTCATGGAAAACAGTATTGTATTCCTTTCCTAGCCGGGATCTCACCAGCCTGAGAATAAGAACCTCCTTGTTGCAAAGCCAGGGAGAAATGACAACACCAGTGTGCCTCCAGAAATTCACGGATCATTTCAGATATTTAAACTTAAATCCATCTTTTCTTTTCAGATGCTAAAATATACATCCAGCTTTTCCTAGCAAAAAAATTCTGAAGAGTAACAAGTTGGAGGTACTGTGTTGCACATTAATTATAACAATAAATTCCTGTCAACAGACTTCTTTCTCTGTAGCTCTGGGATTAACTGTGAGAGAAAAAGCCAGGACAAAAATGTTTAAGGAATGAAGGGCAGTAGTCAGAGAAAACTGATAAAAATATCTTTCAGATTAATATTAATATTAAATACGATGGAGTGAAAGGTGCACATGTTCAGCAAATATCATATGCTTCACAGCATAAAATGTTTAACTTAGAATTCAAATCTTTAGTCCCAGAAACTGCCTTTCTCGTAAGAGAAAGCAATGCCTCCTATTGTATTATGTTGGCCCACGACAGCAGAGGTGGATGCTGGTGGTATGGCAGTAGAGGTTGAACGTTTCCACCAATATCCTGTTCCATGTTGAAGCCAAGGAACAGATGGCAGCAGAGGGGCACTCTGACATGGCAGTGTGGATGAAGCAAAGGGGTGGAACTGAATTCCTCCATGTGGAAAAATTTGCGCTTATTGACATGCTTGCTGAACACTTGCATGATCGATGCTTGCTGAATGTTCATGGAGGCCAAATGGTGGATGTCAGCACAGTGAGGCGATAGGTGGTGTGGTTCATCAGTGATGACAGGGATATGAAAGACAAGCCACGTTCTGGACAGCCATGCACAGCTCTCACACCACAAAATGAAGAGTGTCTCAATCAGCTCATCTGCATGAGTCACCAAATGGTGGTGATTATGTTGGAAAAGAGTATTTTGTAGCTGAGAATTCACTCTATCAAATAGTGTTATTGTGCTCTTTGTATTTGTTGTAGTCTCCATGGAAATAAATAAGAGGCATTACTTTTGGAGCAACCTACATGTTTTAAGGACTGTTATTGTGTTATTTTATTCAAGATGGACCATAACCTTTCACTTTCTTTGGCAACCAGATAAAACCATCTTAATCCCTAGGTAGAAGAGGCTGGGCAACAATATATTTTCTTCCTTGGTTTTATAAAACCCCATTTGATTGCTTTGCTTCCATATTTACTTAAGCTCGCTGATTACCAGAAAATGGATCAAAAAACTCTGTATTCTCCCAGAGTATTCAAAATCTACATAAATCTACACTGGGAAAACACAGTTCAAGACAAAAGTGTTAGGCATCTGCCTCTCCATGAAAACATTCTGAACTCATTTTTGAGCTTAACAAAGGCATCTTGCAGTTCTTCAGTGCATGACTGAAACAGATGAATTCAAAGATGACTCTCACAGGAACCTGCTTCCTTTAGAATTTCTCCCATTATTCAGAGTATCTTCCTTCATGTTGCATACTTCCTTCCCCATTTAGTAAGTCCTTCAGGATTTTTGAGGCTACTCTAAGTCCTAACAGCTTGACTAGCGAAACGGAGTAGAGCAACTTGGAGAGCAATCTGCAATTTTGCTCTCTGTGACTGAACTCATGTTTGGCTGTACTGACTTCAAGGCTTGATTATTTTGGTTCAGTATATGTGGAACGAAACAAAGTGCCTTGGAAAGAGCTTCAACTAATCAAGGAAGCAGCAGACTGTCTACTTGACAATGTAGGTCAATTGTGAACACATCCTAGTGTTTCTTCACTTTTCCACCTCATTGAATTCTGATCCTGGTTCAAGGTCTCTTTCTGATATTTAAGGTCCTCTGTAAGGTTGTTTCTACCTCTCTTGGCAATTGCATTTTCCTCTGTGAGGATGACCTTTGTGACAGATTTGGTCCACTAGAATCAAAAGAACTGTAATAGAAATGGAATGGAAAGTGGCAAATATGAGAGCTAGATGATGTAGCTATTTATCGTGAAATATAAAGAAACAAAAGCTTGAGCATCTTGAGAATAAAATGCAAAACTCAAAATTTTCAGATTCTTTTTAATTGCTTGCTATTGCCACAGTCAATGAATTTATTTATTTATTGCCTTTGTTTTCTTCTTCTTCTTTATATACTTTGCTCTTTTGTGTGTTAGATCACCATTTCCAGAGATGTGAGTGGAAGGGCTTCAAACAGCATACTGAGTAAACAATCTGGCTTTAGAAGGAGTTTAGATTAGATGTGAGTAAATATTTCAATCTATGCTCATACATTGTCTCTCTATACTCCATAATTACCTCGGCAATCCGTCATTTACCTGCAGACTCACACAGGTGAGACAGCCTCGAAAGAAGAGTATCTTTAGTCGTCTGGTGATGACTTGATTATGAAGGTAAACACTCAGTCCAGGTACAATAACAGGATCTTACGCTATTGCCATTTAAATGTGTTTGTGCTAAATAAGATTAGATTTCAAGGTCTGGGTAATTTGAAAATTCAAATGTCAAAGACAAGTTGCCACATCTTGCAATGTCTCTGGTTTCCTTCTACGCTAAAGGTTGTCATAAATACATAAACCTTACTGATGAAGATGATACTTTTCCACTCAAAAACCCTCCGGCAATGGTGTCTAGCACTTCTGCCATTTTGTTTGAGATCTATTTTTCATTGTTAAGAGAGAAGTGCTTTTTATTAGTACTCAGTTTTGCATCTAAACAGACAATCGTAAGTTAAAACAAGTGAAACACACATATGGGCTAGCCATATGGATGACAGTACCAATTAGTAGAGACTTTGAATTTATTTTTTATATTTTGAGCACAGGGTGAGACCTGCCTTTTTCCAGCAAGTGGCAAATTTGAATGTGAAATGTCATTAGTGCTGTTTTTCACTAATACAATTTCTTTTCTGAATAACAAAAAACACATCAGTGTTATTTTTAATAAAAAACCCACCCTTTAATTTACATACATTTAGGGTGAAGTAAATGAAAATGCATTATGTTACCACTGTGCTATTGAATAATGAGCCTATAGGGTTCTAAATGGGAAGGAAAGTTGTTTTTCAAGCCTTGTACCCACTGTTCCCTTTACAAAGGCGCCATTGTGATCAGGATACATGAACTGGGTTTCTAACAGTAAAGATCCACCTTCTGGCAGAGAGACTGGGAAATAAAGCACCCCAGTAAGCTGCCACTTCAGCAGGAGAAGCTGAGCTAACGAAGGAAGGACAGGTGGGACTGCTCCCTTGGCCTTTCAGTGACATTTACAGCCTCTGTGCAAGGACATGCTCTTTTCTTTCTGTTTCTATTTTCTCCAGTTAATCAGGTGACTTGAAAAGAAGCTAGATAAGGGTATTGTTTGGACTGACAACATCCTGATGATACTGTCAGAGGAGATCACAGGAAAATGTTCCCTTTTTGAACCAATAGAGTCATTAGGGAGAGTACTCATCACTTGAGTGCATCTAGGTTAATTACCACAGAAAATCTGGAACTGGCAGCTATAATTTTTCTGAAGAAAGTACTGCTATTTTTACTCTTGATGCCATAGAATGTCTCTTAAAGTACCTCACAGGACCCCATTTTACAGTTCAATGATGAAATAATTTTAGAAATATAGCTTTCCGGCTTAAATTAGTGGGATACTATCCATGGAAATTTAATGAAAGTCCAAACTGCGAGTTATGTACTGTATGAATGAAATTCGTCTCGGTTTGCCAGGGCTGATTACTCTCCTTTCCATAAATGAGCAAGCATATTTCTCTATTGCAGTGTCACTTTGGAAAAGAGAGAAGTGTCAGGTTGAGATGAATGACTTATCCTAGCACAGATGTAGCAAACTGTCATATGTCTGTTTCTGTTTGCTATGGTACATTATGGCATAGAGAAGCCAAAAACCCTCCAGCGTGAGACAAACACAGAATGTTGCTTTTGGATCAGCATCAAAGCACTCACAGTAGATGCCTTTTTAGGAAAACAGAGGCATGGTGCAGTTTTAACCCACCCAGTATTCAATGAGTTCTTGCAAACCCTAACAGCGTTTATGATTTTTAAAAAGTCTGAAACAATAAAAGGAAGTTGCTTGAGTGTGCTGAATCCTTATTCAATAAATAATTCTTACAGTACTTCAGCCATGGTGCCTGTTCTCTAGTGATGTGTGAAAAAGCACTGAGTGGATTTTTTGGCTTTATTTTATTTTCTTTCCAAAATTGAGGTCAGGAATACTTTGTGACGTCTGTCTGCCCCTGATGTTATAGACATGTTCAACAGGTACAGTCTAGCCAGAGCAGTTGGTGCAATTTGGAAAACCGCTCATATCCCATAGCATAAAAACAATCTAAACATAGACTAGTTACTGAGGGCTCAGCGTGTGGAAAGCGTTTCGCTATAGATTATCTGTTAAATGGTTAATGCAACTTGTATCACGCATTTCTCTCACCTTCCACTTCACTTTTTTGCTACGGTAAAATTGTAAAATATTCCTGAGAATTGTTTTAGCTGCATTATAGTTCCTTGAGAATTTTGTTACAGATCTTCTGTTTTAGCCACTTCCTATAGAAATGTGGCTTATTTGACTGCACCGTCTTCTGTAAGCAGCTCCTCCATTTAAATTATGAATGCTTCGATCCCTTTCATTTACGTTTGACTGAGGAGCTAAAGTTTCCGGAGAGATGAAATTCTGACAAGTTTCCTTAAAACAGACAGCCATGTACAGAATACATGCTAGGAAGGCGGTTTTATTGTTACTGTAATAACAAACAGTATTATTAGACATCATAGAGTCTCCACTGTAGAGACAAAAATGAGTATAGTCTTTACAAGTTCCTCTGGTCACAGAACAACTTGGTTTTTTGAAAATTTTGGTTTGGACCCATTTCTAAATCCATGACAAGTTCAGGTGCCAACAACTGTTACGGCAGGGGAAAAATATTTCTGGCTTTCAAAGCAAACATTTTAGTAATTGCACCTCATTTATTTGTATTTTCTAATTTGCTTTACGTACTACAGGGAATCCTGCAATTACGCGCAGAATGTACTGTCAGTACCTTCCTGACTGAACTGCCACCTCCCTACACTTTGTTAGAGCTGTCATTCAATGCAGCTCTGATTCAGACTCGAGGGAATAGCCTTGACACAATGCACTGAAGGCAATATTTGCAGAAAAAAGAGATAATCGCTGAACAGCAGCCTAGTCCCACATTTGTGTGTCCTGTGACCTCTTGCCTCCATACCCGTGGCATAAGAACTCAGCATAAGTCCCCAGGACTCTTCTGTTCCCTTTTCATGATCCTTTACCCTCTGGTGAAGCCCAGAGGTACTTCTGACAGGTTAATATAGTTCACGTGATCAGAGCAGTGAAATATCACAGTCTATTTCCCCTACAGTGTAAGAGAAAGCTAGAGCAACATCTTTATCTTCTGATATTTTCCAGGTTCATCACCTTTAACTGTGCACATTTTACAAAAACTGTACCCAACAAGACATATTTAAAAAATGAAATGAAACATCTATTTTTCCCTTTTCTTCTTTTTTTCCCCTCCACTCTATTCATGATTACTATTCATTCTTAGTGATAGTTCTTTTATTTTGTGTTTGTTAGGTTTCCTAAAATCCCAGTTTCACATCATTTTAGGAGAACTCCATAAAACAAACCTATCCTTAGACTGAATTGTCATTAAAAAAATGTTTTCATTTGTGAAATCCATATTTAGGATCTTCAATTACATACCTATATAAAATGAAAAGATAGTCAAAACATTGATATGAAAATATCAATGAATTGATTAAAATTCTGGTGCCAAAATACAAGAGTCACAACTTGACATATATGTCTTTTTTCATAATTACATTAAAAAGACTGTTTTATTTATGTGGTGGTATAGATTTGTGTGATGCTTTAGAAAGAAAATATCTGACAGGTTCCTGATAGTGCAATATCCTACATTTAGTGCACTACAGTATTGCACAAGGGATTGTGAATGAAAAGGGGAACCCTTTAACAGGAAAAATAATGTAAGTCCCCAAATCCTTACATATAAACTTCGGTTTTCATGCAATTTGTCTGAAATGCAGCTTGACTACATCTCTATACAGTGAGTTTTCTTTGTGTTGGTTTTCAGGAAAGACGTAATATTTCAGCTTTCTCACTGTCTCTACTCTTAGTTTGAATCACAAATTGACAGAATTGTGTGTGAGCTTTCGTATACTTCTTGCTAGAGAGTGCCCAGTGTGGGGTGGAGGAACTTGTATGTGTATCTCCATCTGGTTAACAAAGATTCATCTTTTGCAAGGGATCGCTATAGACACTTTTGCCTGACACATCTACCAGCTTTGAGACATTTCCAGATGCTGTAACACCATGGTACTTATGCAACAAGACTGAAGGTTCATGAAGTTATTATGTTTACATCGTGGTTACCCATAAGTCAATTGAACATATCTTGTGTGTCAGGTCTTTGTTGATGTTCTGCTTGTGGTTCTATACATACACTGTCTCTTTCCCTAGATCAAGGCCTCAGTTAAGCTGAAGGAGTACATGGATGCAAACTTTTCAGATTGTTGCTTACTGTACAGTCTTCATGCGATGAAACTATGGATTTGAATCTTACCTGCTTTGACCGTTTATACTTTTTCAAATGATAAAAAAGGAAATTAGTATGTAGAACTTGCTGGGAAATAAGTCAGCGTACAAGAGAAATTTAGGGGAGAAGGAAAAGGGAACAATTAAGATTGTTTAGATTTTTTCCTTAAAAAAATAAATAAAAAGTAATTGTATTAAAAAAAAGGCAAGGAAAAAAAAAAACCTACAAAAACAGCAACAAAAAAAACAGCCAAGACAAATTCACTGTCGAAATTCTTCTGAATGCTGCAGTTGGTCTTCTTGTACAGAAAATAACTCCCAAGATGTGCATCAGTCTCTTCAGTAAGGTAATCACTTCTCTGCATTGCAGGAAGTCCCCAGCCACAATGTGTCAAGGATCAGTGCAACAACAGTCCAGCTAGTCAGACCAGTGGATCTTTCGTGTCATAGCTTCTATAAAACAACCCACAGGTGTGCTTTAACATGAAATGCATTAAATCTGTTATAAAAATGTAAATACAATATACTATGTGTGTTTATGTGGATTTGTAGACAAATTTTGTTCAGTAAAAAATTTACATTGATCAAAAAATGGTTACACTTAAAAAACTTTGTCTGGCCTATGCTACATTCCTTTTACTTCCAAAATCTCCTGTGCAAAATTCAAACATGTTTTGGCAATCCAAAACTAGTTTTCCTTTTTTAGGTGCATCTTTCAGCCTGCCAGCAATTGGCATTGCAGAGAAATGAGGCAGGTCTAAAGGGCCATCATATATAGTACCAAAATTTTTCCATTGAACAAAGAGGCACCCAAGGTCTGTGAGCAATTTGTGTAACTTCTGTTCTAATGGGTTTTGTGTGAGTGTTGTACACAATACAATTCATTTATTTTTGTGACTTTTAGATGCTTCAGTAACAGTAGCAATTAAATTTCCTTGTCATTGCAGCACAGATAGCTCATTTTTATAAATCTCAGAAAAATTGAAGTAGTTGAAGCACTTTTATTTTCTAATTGCTTCTTATGAACCCCTAGATCCCTTTTAAAGAAGATAAAAAAGCAACAAACTTTTATTTAAACGAATGGCAAGCCATTCCCAATTAGGCATCTCTCCCCTCCCTTCCCCTGGAATTAATTTAATACGCTAATAGTCAGACAACAGCACAATTCTGGACATCAACAAAATCTTTTGATGATGGTATAATGAATCTCTGACATGATGTAATATTATTCTTGCCTACTGACTTCAATTTTTTTGGGTATTTATTTATGGCATTAGAACGTGCTAGAAGTAAAATCTAAGGTTAAGTCTGTGTTTGTAGGTTTTTAAAATGTTTTTATAATATGACATATATGTGTTCTTGCTGACTTCTGGTGCATGAAAGTCAGGCCCTGCAATGCTTCCTCTAGTCCTAAGAGGTCTGTTCTCTTTTCTGCTGAAGTTACTGGGAGTTTTTCCTGCTGGAGCGTGGTCAGAGTCCTTATAATTGGGTATCTGAAAGAGGTGTATGTGTCCTACATACCGGCAGGTTACCTAGGAGAGATGGTAGCAAAACATAATAATTATACGTATCAGTTACTGAGTTTTGTTATTGAGAATCATTGGTAGAAACAATATGTACGGGATATTCCTAATTATCCCTTCAGTTCGGTAGCTATTCAAAGCACTGGCAGAAATCTACACTTCCCTCTCCTTTACTCTCTGTCAGAGTCACCTTCAGCCAACATGTTTCTCATTAGCACCACTGTAATTCAGCATATTTAGTCCACAGTATTTTTATGCCTTCTAGGGTGACTTGGAATGTTTTCTGTTTAACAGTAGTTGAGTATATATTTTTAATGTTTCTTCTAAAATTTTATAGCAGATTAATTTGTTGCATTTTTTAAAGGTAATGAGACCATTAGCATTTTCATTCTGTCCTGAAAGTGTGGGCACTTCAAAGCAAAGGTAACAATTATTATGCCTACTTCATTGCTTGATTGTGTTGAAAAGTAGGAATTCACCTCTAACAAAGCCTAATTTGCTGTAAAGTTCATGCTTTCTCTGATATGCATCTTCTGGGTACTTCAGGTACAACTCTTCCCTACAATAAAATCTGGGAGGATCTTTTTGAAATGTTTTAGAAATAGCTGTACTGTTGACTAGAGGGCAGTTCCCTTTGACTTGTACTGAGGTTGGCTGTATATTATCTCTTATTCTCTATTTATCCTTGATTTGCCAGAAATTAATGCACAATTGATTTTCCAGTTGCTCAAGAGACCTTGAAACATATTTTCTTGAACTTTTTTTTTAATGTTGAAGTATTCAGAAACAGAAAGGTGAAAAAGGAAATGAATAACAAAGATTATTTCACTAAAACCTGTTCAACAGGTGGAGCTATATGCTGCCAAATAGCATTCAGACATGAAATCTGTATGATGAGATATTTCTTGAAACATTTTCAACGCTATAGATAATTTCCTGCACCAAACGCATTTTTCAAGTTCTATGAAGTGTCTTTCTGCTCTTGCTCTAGACTGGGGTAAGAAAAATAAGTCTCAAAAAGGGTGGTTGTGATTTTCAATGTTTTCATTAGTGAACAGAACCTTTGCTCCTCTGTTCCATCAATACTTAAGTAATAAATGGTGCTGGGAGATCTTGGATGTTGCACAGCTGGTGTTCAGCATTCTATGACTGGTAAAGTGTAATGCTACATTAAATATTTATTAATCAGCATTATGACATTTCTTCTTGCTATTAGTGAATGAGTTTTGAGTGACAGAAAACTGACAAAAGGCAGTTTAGTAAAAAAGATCTGTAGATATAGAATGTATTATAAAGCACCCTTCTCTCTTTCATTGCTGGTTTTGACCAGTGCCCCTTTGAGGGAGAAGAGAAAGATCTCTGACTGTTCATGTGCAGATGCCGATTCTCTTTTTACCCCTCCACTGGGGTTTGCTTGAAATTCCTGGTTCCCTTAGAATGCATTGAAAAGGCAACTTTGGAAAATGAGTGAGTTGTATTAATTTCACTCATCAATTCGTATTTACAATTACTGGTATGTCAGACGGTGTTCAATTTGACCATGTCGGAAGATGGAGTATGCATAACCTTAAGGCAGTTCTCGGTTTCCATCCCACTTTTACAGAGACAAAGGTATTATTTCAGTAACAGGAGGCAGCGTATTTTATGCACCTATACCTAGGTATTTAAGTATACCTAGAAAAGAAAAGGGAGGAGCTGATACTCACAGCTGGCATGTCAGATATTTATTACCTGTTCCTTGACAGCGTCGTACCAGTTTCTTATTACATCTGTTTATAAAAATGCACATCAATGCTATCAAGCAGTAGAATGGTAATCACAAAAGGAATGTTTTTTAAACATGAGTTAGTTGTCATTCTTTAATCTTTTTAGGAGATTTTCTTCATCCCATCAATATTCTTTTCCTGCATTAATGCAGACTGTGTCAGATTTGCTCACCTTTCCTTGCACTAATGGAACTTGTGAGGTTACTTGAAAATATATCCTATCAAACATGAGCAAAGCACAGAACCGTATCTTATCATTTAATCCTCTTAATTACCTACCTTTCTTAGATTAGGTACTTACTTAATCTTCAGAACTGTATTAGCTGAACATGACACAGTTGGAGGGCTTTACTCATGCTAGAAGAATGATTTAGGTATTTCAGTTGTATTAAGATGAGCAGTGCTCCTCTTTTTCCAGTAAGTTCCCAATAGACTTGCACACTTTGGGGTTTTTATGCTTCTTTTATTTTTTTTTTATTCTCTCGTAATGGCAAACAGTGCCACCTATGAGAAGGTCCTGCTGGGATACAAGCTGTGTAAACATACCAAAACCAGAAGTCTAGTTTAGAAATGCCCAAGCCTCAGACAGCTAGTGACAAGGACAAGATAGCTGAAGTGCTGCAGCTGAGTGAGAAAAATTCTTGCATGCACGTAGATAGTTTTTGCACTAGAGAAGAACAATTTCTAGATGTGTCCTTTCAGCTTGCTAGGAAAAGCATTGCGATACGTTGCACTAGCTTGTAAGAGTGGTCAGTGGTGAGCATTTAGCAAACAGCCCTCCTTTAAGCTCATGGTAAGACAGTAACAAAGTACACATCTATGTCCAACAGACCATTTGAATATTTGAGTGTAGGGCTTCACGAAATGTTGCTTGAATAGGTCTGGCCATGTGGCTGTGCATGTACATATGTGCACAAGTGAAGAGAAGGGAGAGACAGAAGTAGAAGACATAGCATGAAACACGAAGAGCATGAGTCTGGGCATAAGCCAGTTGGACTTGGAGACATTGAGAGAAGACTTTTGGTCCAGGGAGTCACTGAGAGAGCATGGAGATGGTGAGAGAGAAAACTACTCTCAAGAGCTTGACCTCTTCTGACTTGTGGAGAGCAGATTTAGACTGGTCTGTGTGACAAGATAAAGACTGCATGAAATAAATGGTTGAATCATTCACATGTACTTAATTTCTGAAACCGTTGTAGTATGTTGTTGCATTCATAATGTAGGAGCCTTCAGTTCCCATGGTGTGTGATATTGTCCACCATCGGACAGGGATAACTGTATAGTTTGGCATCTTCCTACTCAGGTAGGACATCTGCTAATGTGATTTCTCCTTATAAATATATGTTACACTGGATGAAATAACTGTATAGCTTTGCTGGCATGTTGTTACTAAAGTTTGGTTCATATTTCGCCTTTGATTAGAAAAATAAGCTTCCTGGACATTGCTTTAAATTGATATAAATGACTAAATTCAGTGAGTTATGTTAAAAGGCAATTTATTTCAACAAAAATAGTAGTAAAATATAATAGTAATAATAGTAATTATAGAAATACTAATATTCCTTTTATATTGTCTTTTTATTTACTGGATTTTTCCCCATTTTTTTTGTTCAAAATAAGTCTAATTGTAGGGGTACTTCTCTTTTGACCAAAAATTTGGTGTAGTTACCTGAAACAAAACTGTAGAATTTACTCAGCTGACTTTTTTCTCAATTTTCGTAGGCAATTTATAAGTAAATTACATTTGCTATCATGATGTCTTGTCTTTGCTTTCTATGTTTTCAATCATTTGAAATAAAGTGATTATCAAAAAGAATTTTAAGTATCACAATGAATCTATAGGTTGGGTCACACAAGTTGACTGTATAGATTAATTCCAATATTTTAAAAGATCCTTTTTAGCCAGCATGTCCTAACATCTCTCAGTACAAATAGTAACAATCCGTTTAACTGCAACCTGAGATTGTAAATTGAAGTTATACTGGCATAAAAATGAGCTCTTACCAAATCTTGAAGGACTAGAAGTTACATCAATGAAACTACAAATCACTAATGAATCTGACCTGAAAAAGTGAAACATTTCAGAAATGTTACTGCAAGTCATTTTGAAATTTTGGATACTTTTCTTCTTTCTGTTTTCTTTTAATTTGTCTAAAACTGTCTACTGAATGCAAGTTTTCAGAAAGTGTTTTGACTTATTGTTATTTTTTGGTGAAAAAAGTCATTTGCTTCTTTAAAAATAGCTACTCTTAGTGTGTTCTATTGCTTTTACTCAGAATATCATAATTATTTATTTGAAATTGTTTTCCATTTACAGACCACAGGACTTGGATTTTTATATGTGAAGTTGGACTGAAAATGAAACAAATCTAAATAAGTCATAAGTCTATTTTTCTGGAATTAAGAACCTTTCAAATTTTTATTCTATTGTAGGTAGTCATCACTTATCCTGATAGAGTTTTTTAGTTACCATTTCAGAGTAAAATGAGTATTCATTATAGTGCAAAACAGGGAAAAAATCACTGAGAAACGTCATCAGATTTTTTTTTTTTTTGGCTGATTAGCTTAAAAGGTATACCTATCATAATAAGAAAAAGTAGCATGGAGAACAGGGTTGAGTTCAAATACACATGGTATTAATCTCACATAATGAGCATTACTTCAATTTGCAGGAGAAACTACACTAAATAGATTGTAAACTACAATTGGCTTCCTAAAAAATCACGGCCCTTGACTTTAATTTGTCCTCTGCATCAGTTTCTTATATTCAAGAATGCTTATTATTAGGTCTTCTTGCTGTGCTCTCCTCAGTTCCATGCTACTAATTGGTTTAAAGTGAGTCTGGTGTTCTCTAATATACCCTCCTCTGCAGCTGCTAAGTCTGCCGGAATTACCACCACCCACCGTCCTCTCAGTGCTTTAACAACTGCACTTATTACACCATATAATATCTCTTTTGTAGCCTTTTCCAGTAATCTTTCCCAATCCAAAATAAATTCTTGATGAGATGTTGGCATTGGTATTCATCTTATCTCTTTCTGGTAAAATTGAAATTGGTTACATCACTTTTTTTCATCTCAGTTGATCAGTTTTTAGTTTTGTTGATTGTAGAGTAGGTTTGCTGCTGATGTTCATGTATCTGGACATGAGTGGTATGCACATTCTGCATGTATATATGGATATGTGTGCTTGCGTATTTGTATACTGAGTAGAATCTTCCTTGTGAGTAATGTCTAGATCTTTAAATACATATTGGTGTGGCCAGATGCAAACATATATATGCTCACCTCTCTGTTTTGCAAGCTGGCCATGTTCCCAGAAGGGTTTATCAGCTTGGGCATGGTGCCATGCTAGCACAAATATTCGAATCACAGGGTAGGGTTTGCTCATTTCTAGCCAGCTGAGATCAAGAGCAAGAAAAGGCAAACTTGTACACCTGGACATACCCCAGAATCTCCTCAAAACCACTGTTTCTGGGATCCTTCCTTTCCTTCAGATTGCATCATATTCCATGCTGAAAAAATCTAGTACTTTACCTAACTGAATTATGAGATTTGGTTGTCTGTATGAAAAAAAGTAAATTTTTGGTCTGAAAGTAGGATAATTTCTTTTTACCTCTGTAACTTGAGCCTGCTTTCATTGTTGACAAATTTCAGGTGACTCAGTGTTGTCTGCTCTGAGCTGTTGTTTCTTAGTCCCGTTACAGGTATTTACTTGGCACATTATTTTTCTGCTGTTGTCTGCAGGATCTCTGTAGGTGCACTCAGTTGAAAGAGGTCAAATTGGTGCTTTGAGGAGCAATGGCTCCCAGCTAGTGGTTCCTCCCAACTGTTTTGGGGAACAGTCATAATTAAATGTAGTGGTTTTGTAAGACAGTAGTTTTGTAAGACATTGCCATCGCTACGAAAATTGGGGAGGGATGGCCTGTGCAATCCCATACGTGCCACAGAACATGAAGGTATTTTCCTGGCCATAATGTCAATGAAGCTAGGGGATGGAACCTTTCACTTCATTTCTACCTCACCCCAGGTTTGATCAAAATTTAAAAATGATAACGAGGCCTCTCCTCCACTAGGGAAACAAGAAGTAACCATTAAAATTTGCAGCATCTAATATATAATTTGGACAAAATGCTCTGCAAACATACCCCGTCACGTTTTTATACCTGTTCTGACTCTGCCACTCATCTTCTTTCATTTCCAATCAAAGAGGAGTTTTTGCCATGGGGCAAGTGCAGGCCTTAGGTTGGCTTCAGTCCTTTGAACATGTCTCTCTGAAATTGAAGATTTCCCAAAACAGGATTTTTGGTGTTTTTGTTATATAATGTGCTTATCGCTCCTGATACATTCTGTAAAAATTCCCAGGCAGTTATTTACAGCTTTTGGTATAGACAAAGCAATCAGTTCCTAGCTTCTAGGTGGAAAAGTTAACTCTTTTGTTGCAAAGCAACACAGTAGGAACTGAGAAATGTAATGACTGTCTGAAGGAAAGTGCTTGAGCTGATGCTGGTTGAATCCTCCCAGTTAACAAGTATTTATCCTTCTTGGAGTTTATCCAGTTCATTGGGTAGCTTGTAGATGGATTGCTGTTGTGACCTCAGTAGTAACAAAATAATGTCTGCAGCCCCAGGACTTGCTGGTTGGTGTTTGGCTTTTACTAAGAATTGCAAAAGTGTCACTCTAAAATTGTATGTTTCATCAGAAGATGAGGAAGAAAACAATCAGCTTGGGCAGTTTGAACAATTTTGGTTTATTATTTATAGAGAAAGTGCTTAGAACTAATATTAAGGTTTTACCTTGAACAGTGTTCTGAGTCACTTTCAAGTCATTTTTAGAACTGAGCAGAACTTCTCATCTGTTTTTCATGGGAAATATTTCCTCTTGCTGAGATTTCCTTTCAGTGCAAATTAAAAAAAAAAAAAACACCAAAATTTATCTCTGAAATTTTTTTTGAAATATTTAAGACATTTCTTGAAATATTTTGCTTGAATAAGAATGAAGCATTGCGTTCTTCATGAAATTAAACATTCTGATGATTTTTTTTTGTCAAGATGTATGATTAAATAACATGTTATCATGAAACACTTCTTTGCTTTCTGATACATTTCTGGCAATGTTGACCAGCTCTAGCCACTGCTAAAATAGGCGTATTACCACAATCACTTCTAGCTCCGCAGACTTACGCTTATTCCCACCAGACAAAGTTAAATGATGTCCTTCTTGATCTCTTAAAATCTGATGTTCCCCTAGCTCTAGCAACTCCAAAAATTTTTACTCTTCTAATCTGTATCTTTTGAGATTTAAAAGATGAAAAGGGTTATGTACAACTTATCTATAAAAGACTTTCCTTTTACATTTTAGCTTCTTTCTCTCACAGCCTTTGCAATAGATTTTTTTTTTTTATTTCATTAGTTAACACAGTTATCACAATGGAGATTGTGCAGAGTATGACATGAAGAACATCAAGAAGGATTAATTTTTAATGCTCCAGTTCAGTTCATCTTTCAAAATTTGCCCTACAGAAAACTGTAGAAATGACTTTTAGTACTTTCATATCTTAGATCATCCTGATACAAAGATGCACTTAGCATAAAGTAGACTAGCAGTGATCTGGAAGTCAATACAACTATTTACATGCTTAGTTAGGCAAGTGCTGGAGTTCTTCATGGGACTGAAGCTTAGGAAATTGCAGTTGTAAGGTAGAGAAGTGTCCAAAAATTTCCATTCTACTAGGTCGTTTATAACTGCTTATAACTCATCATCCTGGTGTAATTATGTAGTACCTGCAGGAAGACTGAGATGGAAAGTGTCTCCTTCAGAACATCTCAGTTTGCCATCATCATAGGTATCACTCTATTTACAGGCAACTTAATAAGACTAGCCAGCTACCTTAGTCTTTAGAGCTCAGAAAAATGTCTAAATCTGGGAGCTGCAAAAACTCACATCTCCGTTAATACTAAGTCACAGAATGCTGCTCAGAGCTGCTTCCAACTCTCAGTGAATTCAAGTTTATATAACAGTGCTGATTACACACAGGTCATGTTTTCTGAATTTTCTTTGCCAGCAGGATGACTACAAATTTTAAATTCTGAGATATTGTGAAAACTTAAATTCAGCTGTCCAGCATAGACTTCTAATGTTATTTTCTTCAGATGCCTTAGCATGCCTAAAATCATATTTGCAATAGGTTGTTAGATGTAACTTTGCTCCTGTAGGTGATTTATATCCTCGTGGAATGACATTTGGAGGCTAATGGGGATCTCACATGAAGTCTGCATTTGTCAGGCATATAACATCTCCAGTGACTCCAGGCAAAGAAGCTCTGGTTGTGATTCTGCACTGTCATAGGAGGACATTCTGGGACTAAAAGTGTTCAAGCTTGCATATTATTATCCTTTGTGCTCCCCTCTGTACCCATTCTGCAGTTGGGAAATTAAAAGCTTGACAGGATATTTTATGAAAGTAGGGGGGATACCATGATCATTGCTGTATTTGTATCTTAGTATGCGAAACATATTTAGTATGAAGGAATTTATGTGAACTACATCACTAACAAAAAAAAGCCAGTGTAACAGCATTTAAATTAATACTATTGTATGCTACTCTCTGTTAATGAATACAAAAAAAAAGTTATAGAACTACCTGCAGTGATTTTTTGGCAGTGGAGATTTTATTTTCAGTAGGAGTAATTTCAAGAAAACATCACCTCTTTACACCCACAGTCATTGACTGATTCCATGAGTATACAATTTTGAATTGGTTGATTTGCATCCTTACATGTTACAATGAAAGTTTCAGATTCTTTTTTTCTGTATTTATTTGAAAATAATCTGAATCTATCATCTTGCAGAGCATTGGATTTGCTATATTTAATGTCCATTTATATTGCCTCTTCGTCATGCTCTACAGTTACCTCTTAAAAGTACAAGTAATCATGGAAAGCAATGGAAAGTAGTCAGACCACATAAGATGTTTTTTGTGTGTGTGTGTGTGTGTGTGTGTGCTTTTGTTTTCCAGTGAATAGAAATGTCTTAAAATTAAAATCTGTCTGTGACTTCATGCCTGTGAATTAGCTTATGGAGCTACACAGACCTTGTGGTGGAGGAAGGAAGCCAGCATCAGCAGCCGGTGAGAGAGAGGGCTAGCTGCAGGAGAGCTGGGGAAAAAGAAAAAAAAAAAAAAATCATGAGAATGGAAAGCAGCTTCAAAAAGGGTGGAAAATGGGAAAGAGAAGGGGCAGTAGCAACAGTGGAAGGGTGAAGGTGAAGAGGGGAGAACAGATGCTTTTCGCCCTTATATCCTTACTGAGTTTTTCTCTGAAATGCATGTTTTTTGAGCATATTGATTCTGTGACCCTGTTTAGCTGTTTGAACTCTCTATTGGAAAGAATCAAATTCAATCCAAATCTGTTTCTGGGATCTGTATTATTTTGCATTCCCTTGAGGTCTGAAGGAAACAGAAAATACAAATGGTGTGATAATCACAGATTACACAAGAAAAATGACAAATAGGGGTGAAACAGCCTGAGAGAGGTCTGATTTTCAGACTTCCAATGTGATGCTCAAATTTCTTCCTGTGTGTTTTTCATTCAAAGAAAAAAAAGCATGGAAAGTACACAACAGAATCATAGAATCACAGAACACTTGGGTTTGAGGGGACCTCAAAGATGATCCAATTCAGTTCCAACCCCATGCTGTGATCCAGGCTGCCACCCACTGGGTCAGGCTGCCCAGGGCCCATCCAACCTGGCACTAAGCGCCTCCAGGGATGGAGCATCCACAGCTTCTCTGGGCAGCCTGTGCCAGTGCCTCACTACTTCTGAGTAAAAAAATTCCCCCTAACATCTAATCTAAATCTCCTCTCTTTTAGTTTAAAACTGTTCCTCCTTGTCCTATCAACTATCAGACAAAAAGCTGGCCTTCCTCCTGTTTATAAGCTCCCTTTAAGTACTGGAAGGCCACAATGAGATCTTCCCTGAGCCTTCTCTTCTCCAGGCTGAACAAGCCCAGCTTCTTCAACCTTTCTTCATAGGAGAAGTGCTCCAGCCCTCTGATCATCTTTGTAGCCCTCTTCTGGACCTGCTCCGACAGATCTATGTCTTTCTTCTGCTGGGGGCCTCAGGCCTGGCTCTACCTTCACTTCAGATGAGGGTAGAGTAGAGAGGGAGAATCACATCCTTCTCCCTTCTGGCCTCCCCCTTTAGATGCAACCCAGAATACAGTTGGCTTTTTGGGCTACTAGTACACACTGTTGGCTCATGTCTGGCTTTTCCTCCATCAGAACCCGCAAGTCTTTCTTAGCAGGACTGCTCTCAATGAGTTCTTCTCCCAGTCTGTACACATATCTGGGACGGCCTTGACCCAAATGCAGCACTTTGTACTTGGCCTTGTTGAATCTCATTAGGTTCATGTGGGCTCACTTTTCAAGCTTGTCCTTTGGATGTCATCCCTTCCTTCTGTTGTATTGATTGCACCACTCAGCTTAGTGTCATCAGCACACTCGCATTCAATCCCACTATCCATGTGACTGATAAAGATGCTGAAGAATACTGATCCTAAGACGGACCCCTGGGGGGACACCACTTGTCAGCAGCCTTCACATGGACATATAGCCATTGACCGCAGCCCTCTGGCTGTGACCATCTAACCAATTCCTTATCCACTGAATAGTCCATGGAATAGTCAAAAATTCGTGTCTTTCCAATTTAGAGATAAGAATGTGCTGTGGGATCATGTCAAAGGCCTTACACAAGTCCAAGTAGACGACATCAGTTGCCCTTCCTTTGTTCACTGATGCTATGACTTCATTGTAGAAGACCACCACACCGGTCAGGCACAATCTGTCCTTAGTGAAGCCATGCTGACTGTCACTGATCACCTCTTTGTCTTGTATGTGCCTTTACACAGCTTGCAGAAGGATCTGTTCCATGATCTTTCTAGGCACAGAGGTGGGGCTCACTGGCATACAGTTTCCCAGATCTTCCTTTCTATCTTTCTTAAAAATGGGACTGACATTTTCCTTTTTCCAGTCAAGGGAAACTTCACCTGACAGCCATGACTTTTCAAATATTATGGAGAGTGGCTTAGCAACTACATCAGCCAGTTCCTTCAGGACCCAGGGATGCATGTCGTCAGGCCCCATAGACGTTCTGTCTCATCAGGTGGTCTTGAACGTGCTCTTTGCTTACAGTGGGAGGGATTTTGCTTTCCCACCCCATCACTGAGAGTTTCAAGAAATTGAGAAATGTGATAAGTCTGACTGCCAGTGAAGACTGACGCAAATAACTTATTTAGTACCTCAGCCTCTTCTGTGTCTGTTATTATTGTCATTAGTGGAGTCTAAAACTGAAAAGAAGATATTGAAAAGACAGGAACTTGAGAAATAATTTTAAAAGCTTGCAAAAATGTTCAATATAATTAATATATGTTAGCTTTTCAGACAAGGTACTTTTGCCCAGCATTTTCCTGAAAATTTGTTTTGGCACCATTAGGTGATGACTCCTGAAGATGAATTCAAAACAAAATACTTTGCTCTTATTTGCCTATCACACAGTTGGTGCAATTTGTATAGGTTAAGGGCTTTCTTTACATCAGTCTGTGCAAGACAACTACTTGGGGATGCCACCTGAGCTTGGAGGAAAGCAGGAGATACCTCAGTGCTGCCATGAACTGCGAATGATCCAGAGAGGAGGAACAAACTCCTGTGGAACTAAAATACATTAGTACAGCAGAACATTTTAAATGTGAGTGCAGTGTAAATAACATGTTTCTTGGAGAGAGGGACAGTCAAAAGAAACTATACTAACTTGGAAAGGAAAATGATTGTTGATTTAATTGGCTATTTAATGATTATCTGTTTTCCTCTTCTTCTTTTTCTTCTTCTTCCCTTTTTTAATCCAAACAGAAAGGTTAATCTAACTATACATTTAAGGCTTTTAAAGGCTCCATTACAAGACTTATTATGCTAAAAGAAACATACCTGGCATGCTGCAGTTTTCTAAATGTATCAGCGATGCATGTAATGATTCACTTAAACCATCATGGTCAGAATTCTTTTACATTATTTCTATGTAAATTGGATGCTTCACAATTACTATAATACGTGTGAAATTCCACTTATTATTTCTTTTAACATGGAAACTTTTATCACTTAACTTCAACTCGCTGGACAGAATATTTGAACCATTTGCAGTTATTAGAGCATTTTTGTTTGGTCAAAATCCTTGTGGGATTATACTTTGGAAAAATAGCATGAATTACATTCAATGCAACTGAATGGCAATTTTAAATATATTAGGGGCATCAGGAGTGCTTGTCATTATACTTAGAATTCAACGTTATATTTTATCTGTTATGGACTTGTTTTTACATCTGCGTCTTTTATCTCCAAGACACTTCTATTAGTATGTAACATAAAAAAGCCATAATCCATGTAGAAAAGGCTATCTAGTGAAGTACACCTGCCTTTTCATGTTCTGGAGAACCAATGTAAAATACTAGCTTGAGTCACAAGTTTTTTAGTTTCACTTCACTACTCAAAAGATATTTTGCTCTGTTCTAGGAATCAATGAGTGAACTGATGCAGCAGGAAGTCTCCTTTAGTAATGCTGAAGGTGCACGTTCTGCTTCACCAGTATTGAGACTTGGCATAGAGTATCTCTCAAAACTTTCTGAAATCCCAGAAAGTACTAATCCAACTCAGGATGAAGAAGGCAGAAAGAAAAGAAAAACTTCAGAATAACCAATGACCTCATAATCCAGACAAAAAGAACTGTAGGAATCTCTGTTTTGAATGCCTGCTTCGCCATTCTCCCACAGGCAAACTAGCCCAGGTTGTAGCCTCTTATTTCTGGGTGGGTCTCTCTGGCTGCAACTAGCTATTCTTGGAGTAGGGATTTGAAATTCCAGTTCCTTGAAATTGCTCCAAGAACTTGCCCCAGGGATTATTATTTACAGATTTTTGAGGAATTCAAAGAAGAGTTTTTACACTTGAGAGAGGGGTAATCTAGAATAACAAATGGGTTGTACAGGAGGTAGCGCATATACATATCTTCCACGATACAGATTAGTAGGACCATGGTTTTTGCCTATTCTGGGGATCTTTCCATAACGGCCTTTCTTCTATCATCTTCCTACCATGTACTTTTCACTTTGGAAGGGTGAATATTTTCTGCCTGTGCTTCTCCTGATTAATCTGTTTCTATTAATGTTTCTATTTTAATCCCATTTCGTAACATTTCCCCAGAAAAAAGTTTGCTGAAATTAGTAGATTTTAATAAGACTATTTATTTACTTGTTTGTTTCTCTATCATGTGAATACATAATTTTTAAGACAAACTGATGAAACAGATTATGATCTCAGTGCTCTAGTTTTTGCTCCTGCAGACTCTGTTTCTCATCCCCCAGTGAAGTCCTCCGGTTAAAATGCCTCTGGCTAAAAATAGACACCCCAGTTCTAAGGAGAAGTGTTCAAATCTTTCCAAAAGTGCTCTTCCAGAATTTCCAAAAATGCATCTACTGGAGTTTAGTGTGTCTTGAATTTCAGTGTCAAAACACAGAAGACACTTTAAAAAGAAGGCTTGTACAAGAAAGGTGAGGAATTATATCTTGAGCACTGGCCTGGTGATCATGGTTTCTTTCCTCAGAGTTTACGCTCATACGTATGTGGCTTTAAGCAAAAGAAAAGAAAATCCTTAGTTTCCTTTAAAGCAAAAGCATTATACAAAGTGACTAAAGCTTTATTTCCTTTTGACATAACAGGTATCTGGCAATAATTTTTCATTCTGTTATTTAGAGAATGCTTTGCTTTTCTACAATAGAGATACAGACAGTGAAAAATAAGCTTAACATAATTAACAGTTATTTTTCTTTATTTCAAAAGAAAACATTATTTTACACTTGAATTTGTATTTGCAATATAATTTTTGGCTAATTTTACTAAATGATTCAGAAGAGATCTAATGAATTTTTTGGTTGTATGTTCTGTATATTTTAATTTAACTTAATGAATATCTGTAATATATAACCAAATATCTGTAGCTACTTTAAATGCATATGCTGTGTATTTAAAATGTAATTTTTAAAATATGTTTTTAAATTTTATACTGTTAATAAAATTCAGAATTGATTAGGTCAAATATTTTTTAAAAACGTCCACTACTATTCATACCTTAGCTACAGTGCATATTTGTGGCATTATTTTCTATATGCACATATACATTTTAAAATTAACCTTTCGTCTAAATATTTGCTTTCTCTATTCATTATGTTTTTACCTCACTCATTAAAATGCAGAATGAGTGCTCACTTTAAATTTTTCTTTTGATACTAAGCTACTTGGGAAATATGATGTAGTATATCTCTATGCAAGGCAGTCACCAGCTATTTGAATAGATATAGTCAGAAATGGTAAAGACTTAAGTTTCCTCATAACTCATATTGGAATTAATGACTCTGCTCAGAGACGTTGGTTTAGAGGATAGAGAGTGAACAGTGCTGTTACAGAGAAAAAGCCACTGGCAAGTCAGGCAATTCACTGAGGACAGAATGATTAGCCACAAGGATCACTTACAGTGTGCACTGGTAATTTAGGTAATTGTATTGCAGGGTTTGCAGATCCATGAATTACAGAGATCTTTTTAAAAGTATATATTGTGCAATTGGAACTTATCTTGAAGCAGACACCAGGAGGAATCAGCTATCAAGTAATTCATGTAAGATAAAGCAGCACCGATGTACAGTATTTGGAAAAACATGTAGAAAGTAACACACCGTAAAACTATAACATGCATGTTTATCATCTGAATGTCTTCACTAGAATGTGAGGTATTTAAACATCCAAAAACACAGAAAAATGCAGTTAAAGGCAAAACAAAAAGAGGGAAAAACCTTAAGAAGGAGGTAGTATTATTGTAATACCATTTTAGATTGATTTATGTTGTCATTTTTAAATACATAATGCAGTCACACCTAACCTAGCAAAAAATTCTTATATTTATTTCCTTTCTTTTTCACTGCATATTTTCAAAGACCTCCCATAGTTAACATTATAATATAGTTAGTTGCTACAAATAATCTGCACTGATTATAGGAAAACTGTCAGTGTCTGTTCAAGGTCTGAAAAGGCTGCAGCAAATAGCTTTTCTCTTTGCCATGGAGACTGGGGTCTGTTTTTACGGTTACTCTGGTAACCAAAGCCTTTCTGGTGCTAGTCCTTTTCAGTTACTTTAGCTATTAAACCCTCTGGTTGAGACAAAAGGAAGGAGGTATGCAGACACTTCCCTATAAAGCAAATCTCAGGGTTAAAATTGAGCAAAACTTGTAATAAAAGAAATAAAAGCGGCTTCTAATCAGCTGGTTACATTGTGGCTGCGAGGTGTTTGTGTGCTTGCCTACATGTGGGAAGCAATGGTTTGATACGTTTGAATTTTAATCTGATTATTACAGGGCTAGAAAATGGATTAAGCATCTTCAGTGCTGTTTCAAGGAACACATTCTCTTGAACATGTGACCCTCACAGTGCAAAAGGCATCTGTTTTCAAAGTTATTGGCTTGGGGGATTTTTCATGGGGAGAATCCTGACGTGACTTGGGGTGACAGACATTAAAATAATTATAAGTAGAGATTACAGAATGCTGCACCAAAAGTCATGGGTTTGTTACTGGGCGTTAATCAGCCTTCTCAGGGACTGTGATACTTTAGAAAACAAAGTCAAAAAAATAGAAGCTGACCTGAAAGCTTATCATCATCATGATAACAAAATGCTCAATTCAGTGATCAATTTCATGAAGTTGATTGCAGAAGACTGGCAACAGCAACAACAAAAAGGGAAAACTGAGTTGTAAAATACTTAACAGCTGAGATGGCAGAAAGTGTCACTCCTGCTTGGAATTGGTGAGTGTAGGCAGGCTCCCAAATTATCTTGTTTTTCAAAATAGTAATGTTTTCATCTTAGATAGGGGCTTATTATGGGAAGCTTTTACCCACCCTTATGAAGTTTGGTTTGCGCTTTCTTCTCCAAATAAAGAGGATTTTTCTCTGGAAGGTATAGCAGACTAAATAGACCACAAATAACATGCTTCACAACTGAACAATTCATTCTTGCTTTAACATGGTCAAACTAAGTAACTCTAAACACTGCAATACCCATGGTGATAAACCACTTTTGAGCTGCAAAGTATTCAATTATTTTTCATTTGAACTATTAAATGTGTCATACAGAAATTCCCCATTGCTGTTTTCACCCACACAGATTACCATGTTTTTTAAAAAAAGAATAACTTTGTCCTATCATAACAGAGTTCAGACTAAAGCACCTCAAAATGTAGTAACTAAATAAATATCAATACATATCTGTTAACAGAGATGAAAGCATCTGCAGTATGTAAAAAATGAAGTATCTCTTCATAAATTAAGTGCAGGATCAGAATACTGGTCTGATCACAATTTAATCAGATTTGTGCATTTCAATAGAGAATGCTCATTTGAATGTATAGGCATAAAGTGGTAAACACGGTTTTCTGAGGCCACTGTTCTAGGTAAGCATCATTACTAGAAAGGGTAATTACTGATTCCTGATACCAGGTGTGCCACTGGTAGCCAGGCATAGCCACTGATTCCCAAGCTACAAATTAAATGTATTAAACAACCTTTTTGTTCAATTTTCTGGAGAAGACACAGGTCATGAGGAGAACGAGAGGAATGTATATTCCTGAAATGGCTGGAATCAAAATGAAATTGATTATTTCTGGATTTGCTGTAGTTACTGATGAAAAGAACTTACGGATATTTGTACTGAAAATGGATCCTGCCATTTAACATGCTTTTGCACAGTGTTTCCAGAATTAGGGAGTTACTGTAAAACTTTGGGCTAACCTGTCTGCAACCTTTCTGCCACCCCAGATATTCTCCTGTTTTTGAAGAACTGAGTGTTATACATGATAAAACATTGACTGTGCATATCCATATGTCTGGAAAGATCCTCACCTGAAAATTAGGTAGGTTGTAGAATGTCAGGTTTCTGATGGTTGATCGTGAAATCAATGAACTAAACTGAAGCTCTTTACATGGGAGATTTTATTACCACATTTCTCACTAGCACATCTTACCTGTTCCTCGTGTTGATAACTTTACATTCCAGCAATGCCATAACTGCAACCTCTTTCTCACACACTCATTCAGCAAAGCCATTGGAAGTGACATAGAACAGGGTTGCCAGGTTTGTGCACCTTGCCAGGTCCCTCCTAGCGTGGGAAAACTTCAGTGAGCCAGTAAATCAGCCTTCTATTTGCCTGGGGTAGCAGGTAAAATGGGGCGAAGCTCTGACCTGCTAACTTTGGTTTCCTATTCCTGTGCCCAGGGGTGAGATGCAGATGGTGATGATACCCTGGCAAATCAATTACCCAAGGCAGCCCCATCTTCTGGGACAATCCAATCTGGGCCCATGGGGGAGAGTTTGCTCGCAGAGCAATGTGTGAAACGCACCTTCATACTCCTCTGCAGGGCCAGACACAGAAACCTGCAAACTGTTGCTTTTGCCATTTCTGTAGAGGGAAACAGAGATGCAAAGAAATGGTGCACATGGCGATGGGCAGTCTACAGTCCTTCATGGCATTTTGCCCACAGGGGAAATAAAAAAGCTGTTATTCCTATTTTACAGCAGTGAAAGCTGAGATCCAAAGATGCTGAGTGACAACGACGACTAGAATTTAAGTATGAGCACTAGGATCCTAACCCTGCATTGATCTGAAAACTTCACAGCAAAGAGCTTGAGCAAAATCCTCGGCTACACTTGAGACACATTCACCTGGGGTAAAAGCATTTCTGAAGTAGTGCAAAGCAGTTCAAGTTGAATGAAAAGCATACTTGTGCATCCTAACTTGCAAATCACATAGTTCAGATGACGTATCTAAGCTAAAACCACAAGATACAGTCATCCAACCCACAGGTAAATTATTTACAGGTAAATAAGGAGGATTCATTCCTTTTGCACAGATACTGATACACAGAGTGGCTTGGTGTGCACAATCATCTCCAGAAAATGAACAAAGTCTCACAAGCACATTTGATCAGCACATATTTGAAATGCTCCTTGCAGGTTAGCCTACTCTATCTTACTCATTTTTCATCTCCTTAAAAATTATTTTTGTCAAGTGAAAACCATAGGTCTGTGTTTTCCAGACCTTTTGCGATGACTTGGGACTGTGCACAAGTGCCTTCATGGATGATCTGTGGCAAAGCTCCTGGGAGCCTTCTAGCCATGCTTGTCCTTTGTAGGATTAAAAGCCATAAGGTATAAGTACTTGACCTTTTGTGGCTTCTGGGAGTACAAGGATTCATGGGGAATGATAAAGAATGGGCTGTATGAATTTAGAGAGAGCATCTTTGCAATGAATGTTTGACATCTGATAGAGGTGGAGATGGTAGTGAAATCAGGAAAAAATACTGTTATTCATGGAAAAGGACTCAGTGCAGTGACTAGGTGCTCTGTATCTTTTCCATTTCATAACTTCCCCACAACTAAGTAGGTACTGTACCTAAACACACTGTTGCACAGAATGGTTACAGGAGTTGGCTTACATTTTTCAGATTATTTCTTGGTTGCAGCAAAAGTCTCTTGTTGCATTGTAATCAGCAATGCAAATGCAGAGTAGATTCAATGAAGAAATGTCCACGTAAAGCTGCGTAACATTCACCTTGTGTAAGTGCAGACTTTTATAGAAGTGCAAGCGAGCAGGAGCCTTATGCTTGCAAGGCAGTGTTCAGAGCCATTATTTACAAGTTAGCAAGCAGTATTCAGCTGCAAACATAATTAGAGAGATCCATTTCTCTGGCTGTCAGTCTTGTGGGCTTCAGTTGCCTATGCACAGACAATTAGAACTATTTGAGGCAACTTAGTTTGTCTGAGACATCCTTATGGAAATGGCAGGTATAATGCAGGAGATACGGAAGACCAACAATACTCTGGACCGATGGCTGAAAAGCCAGCCTTGAGATCCTCAGCCATCTCAACATTATAGATGACTGTTTAGGCAAGTAAGGCAACTAAGTTTGCCTGTTCAGGCAACTAAATCACAAATGTAGATGAGCAGCAGGAAAAATCCCTGTGGCTTTTGCTGAAAGATTAACTCATGTAGCTCATGGCTTTTTTCTTTAAAAACTGATCACAATAGAGTCAAAAAATAATCCTGTCTTAATTTGTTAATCCAAATAGCCTGGATGTATTCTTTCAGACAAAAAATGAGTAAATTTACTTGCAGAAAAAAAATTGCATAAAGTTGTTCTAGTTTCGTGGAAATTTTCTAAATAAGCATCTGACTATCACCTTCTCTCCTTCAAAACCAAAGTAAACAAAAATCAGCCTCAATCTAGTTTCCTTTTAAACATTTCGTGCCATGCTCGTAGTTAATTACAGTAGAACCACAAAGCCTTGCTGAGGAGCTACACTGTCAACAAATGTGTCATTGTCATGAATCAATACGTTAAAACATTTAAAATAGTTTTCAGTAACATGTGGACTGAAATGTCATTTAGATCATTTTAGTTTCTTTTCCTAGAAAAGGCACACTTTTATTTTAACTTACTGATTTTTGAAGTTTTTTTCTCCATCACTAAGCATTCAGATAGTCACACAGGTGTCAAAGTTACTTCATAAATGGTTCATGTTACCCTGCCAATTTTTAATTCACTGTCTCCCAGCATTCAGCGCATCGTCCCAGCATGGCAAACAGCTTAATCACAAGCCTCATAGCTGTTTTTGCTTTCTCACAGGCTCTGAATTCTAGAGTTATGTGACTGTATGGAGTTCTCAAGCTTTCATCAAAACAGTACTTCTTATGCCTTTCATTTGTGCAGAATATTTTTGAAAATGACATTTAAATGTGACAGAGATTTACCAACAACACATATGAATTAAAACTGATGGAATACTTAATACTGCTTTTTCAAAGCCTTTTCAAGGTTTTGTGGGCAGTCATGTGATGTTTGTATCAGCCTTGAGTTTGACCATGCCTACCATCAAGAATTGATTCCCTTTTGTACTTTAGGGTTTTATCCAAGCAACTGAAATAAGAAACCTTCTGCAAAACCCAAATTCTTGCTGTGAAACAGAAGAACATACTTGCTTGTAGAGTTTCACTTATCCCGAACACAGAACTAACCCCTCTCTAGCCAGCATTTAAAATGGTCCAGGTCTTTCTAGGAAGCCCTAATCCTACCATTGCCATTAAAAAGGCTTTTAGATACATTATGTAGGCAGCCCAAAGCCAGAAGAGGTGGTACCTGCCCTGTGTCATGCTGGGTTCCCATGGATTTGGTTTAAGTTAACAGGATGATTCTTCCTGATGTAGATTAGGTGGTAGTAAGGATTGTACAGATGCACTGGAAGAGGATCTGTCACCACCTCTGTAAGGTGAGTAGCAAACAGAAGCCCTGCTGTCTAAGGGAGAGAGCAGGGAGGATTAGGAGCACTTCCCAGAGGGAAGGGTTGGCTGGAAATAATCTTCCTCTTCTGCTATTCCGTATGTGAGGATGTGGAGTTTCAAATGAAATATAGCAGACACAGGGCAAAGAGTCCCCACTCCACACCTAACAACAACTTTCTCCCCAAAACTGTCATTTTGCCAGATAATATAAAACCACTGAGTAGACAAGAAGCTGATGCCACAAAGAAAACTGAGTGCTTCTCTTGTGCAACATATGGTGATAAATTTATGGTAGCGGACAATTTTATGTTTTCCATTAATTTCTGTTTATTCTTTTCTTGAAGGAATAGCTATTTAGTAGTTCAGTGTATTTGTATTCTTTCACTAACATACTGTAACAGTGTCTTCAAGATTATAGTTTTATATTTGTAAATTGGAGTTTGTAGGACGTTTGTCCACGTACATGTACATACTCTTTGCCCGAGACATTGCAATGACTTTGTTGGAGCCATGCATACATTCTTGCTTTGGCTATTGTAAATCTTTATGAAATGTTATTCAAATGCAGTACGTATCCTCAATTATCTTACATCTTCCAAATGTTGTAGAGGCAAAATCCATCTAGAGGACTGATAAACCCTCAATTTATTAAATTACCTAAACTCATGCCTAACTTTACTGCAGGGATAGTTGCAGTGGCCCTTACAGAACTCAAGCTTAACTTTTCTAGGCCTCAGTGCAAAGTTGTTTGAATGTAAATTTTTAAAGCACACTGACTCATAAGGGTGCTAACACTACCCCTACCAAGCATCAGCTCAACCCACAAGATGCGTTAGCAAAAATGCTCTTGATCTACAGATAAAAAGCTTATCAATTTGTTATTTCGAGCTCTGAATTTTGTTTACTTTTAAATCCGAGTAGCTCAACCTGTCAAAATATGAGTGGATATAATGTTTATGGCACATGCTGTTTTATTAATGCTTCCATTGTCTGGATGTTTTGAGAAAGAGGGTTTATTTCATTCTTTTTTTCCTCCATTCATTTTTAATACTAGCAATAGAGCTTTTGGTCCTTAACTTTTAAGCATCATTCTGCATTGCCATGTTTTAAAAGCTCTAAACTATATTAGAAAATACATTGCACTGAAAGAAAATAATTGAAATTTGCAAATCTAACGAGATTAATCTGTATATTTTAATAGTAATAAAATTCTGATAGAAAAAATAACATTCGTCCCATGAATGATAACGTATTTTTCTGTCTTCTAAAACCTATTACTGCAGTATAATAGCTTTAGAACTCAGAAAGCGCCTGAATTAATAGTTCCATAAATCTAGTGTTTTATCCGTTTAAGTCTTTGAATCACAAAATTAGAGGGTTTTTTAAAATTTTATTTTAATTGTTTTTCTTAGACAGTTCTTATAAGTAGCTTTTTATTTTAAGGAAAAATATGTGATCTCTTTTAGGTCAACGCTAATAGAACCACTAAGTTTTTTGTTCCAAAATTATTGAAACATGTATATATAAAACTCTATAAATATAACATTGGAAACATATACGCACTAAATTGATGTTTGTTAGAAGGCTTGTGCAGGACACCTCTATGTTCCAATACAGAATTTCAACAGGTACATAATCATTAATAAATCAAAACTGTTTAATCATGTTCCATCTCATTGCTCTTGCATTTGCCAAACCTTATTTGTCACTGGATGCTTCTAAGAGCTTACACTTTTTTTCACTAACCTTTATCACTTCTAAAAAGTTCTCTGTGAACAAGGAAGCCTGATACTTTCTACAAAATGTAATTTCCTTTACATTAGGCCTTGACTTTGCAAAATAGCTTGCACCTCCTCTTCGGGAGCAACCTCTGTCAGCCTCCATCAGTACAATAGCATCAACCCAAACAGTGTTGTGTGGTGGGTCTCCTTAGCATCCTCAATGTCTCTTTCTTGAGCCTCCATCTGCACTCAGCTTCAGGTTTGGAGCCTGAAATGCCACAAGCAGTTTATTTGGGTCGTTGGTTCAGTGCTACATTTCACTACTGCAAAGGCTCATACCTTGAGTTATTTTGATTATTTGTTTTCTAGCACCACAGAGTACTTCATCTGTGTCCTCTGAGCAATTGCACCTCAGCAGATTTGCCCCTCTATGTAAAGGAAGAAAAAAAAAACATAGGTTTTTAAACAAAAGCTAGAAGCTGGAGAAACTTCTAGACTCCACCTGTTTGTTTTTATTTAGGTGACATGTGTGATGCTCCACATTGCCCTTTCCAAGAGGACAAAGAGCTACAATAATGTTTGTACCCATAAGGATTCTATAGGTTTATGATTGTTGCGTGTATACGCATACACACCCACTCACACACACAGAAGAGAGGAAGTCATTTTATTTTACACAAATCAGCTACTTAAAGTAAATTGAGATATATAGAATTTACCAATGAAATGAGTGATTTGATGTGAATAAAAGAGGTGGTGTGTTGTAAATCAGTACTGACAGCCAAATGGGAAAAATTGACAGAGCACTGTAATCACTCCCAACATCCACTGAAGTTATTGATCCAGAACCTCTATAATCCCCTTCACATAACACAAGCAATTTCATATAATACCTGTAATAACAGTGCATTCAAACTCAAGTAGCCATCAGAAGCTTTGTATCTAATGGTGAAGCAGGCCTCTGCTGAGTAAGTGTAACAACTCGAGCACAAAAACGCCGATGACTCTTGCCTTTCATAGGTAACGGTCTACGATAAGAGCTAGTTCAGAAGATAAACAGTTCCTAATGCCAAGGAAAATGAGCTATTAATTGCCTGCTTGCTAAATATGTTGTAAAGGCCTAAAACCCTAGGTGCAAAATCACGAGAATGTAAACTGGATTTGAGGACTGATAAACTCCATATGGCAGCTATCTGATGTTAATTACAAGAGAGGAACGAGGGCTGAGAGGTATTTAGCTGCTGGGTCATTACATCCTTCCCAGGTGTTTTTCCTGTGAAATGTTGCACCAGTTTTACAAGCCCCTTCCCTGGCTGATGGATTATTCCACAGCCTTATCAAAGCTTTGCCAGCTCCTCATTAATATATAGAGCGAGCGGCACTGCTCTATATATCATTGTCTTCTTCTTGGGGAGGGCTAATCAGTCAGGCATTATCAGTCAGTCAGCAGAAGGCAGGCAATCAGGCCTGACAGCGGAGAATCATGGGAGATCAGGGAAGGTTAAATGAGGCTGACAGTTGTGATAATGATGATTATACTATAAATTAAGATATGATGATAAAGGAGAATAAAAGACACAATCTGAAGCAATATTTGGTTTAACATGTCTCTCTTTTTCGGTACTGTTAAATGGCCATAACATTTATCACACTGAACAAGAATGGACATTTAACTACCATGATAAAATAGGACAGCATCAGATTGAAAACCCAACAAGTTGTGATTATTGTGTCAGGCACTTTTCCACTGGTTGAAAAAACTGGAGATAGAGCATGTGTTATAATCATTCATGCATTATTCTGTGGAAAGAAAAGAAAATAGATCTATTTTAGAAATGTCTTCCAGACTTCTGGATAAAAAAAAAATCCAAAAAGAAAAAGTTAATATATTCTCCTGCTTCCAAGACCATTTTTATCAATGAAACAATAGGAAGCTAAGTGATATTTCCTCCCTGCCACCTCCTCATTATGAATCTCTGTTATTTATTAGGAACTGTTTTGGAGAATTTCTGTTTCTCTGTTAGTCTCTTATTAGAAGAAATGCTGTAAAAGAAATTACAGAATATTAAGACACCATTTTTAAAGATTGTTTTCTTGTTAGCCAGTAAAAATAAGTATGATTTAAGCAGGAAAAATCAAATATGAATTGGCATGGTTTGAAGTTGTGAACATATGCAACACGGCGGGCTTTATGCAACTATGTGGTGGTTTGCTTAGATGGATCAATGATACATGCATCATTTGTTTATGATATTTATGTTTAGGATACTTAGCAATCCTGAATAAATATCATCTGACTGTAAGATACTGATTAGGGCAGTTCATGCAGTGTCCCGTGCTCTGCATGAAGTAAGTCAGCGCAGCCAGACCCAGCAGAACAGAGAGTGCTCTGTGCATAGATATGCTTGCCATGTACTGACAGGAAGGAAAAGTTTGGAAAGGAAAGTGTAAAGTAATTTTTTATTAAAACCATGCACTTTAGAATAAGTTGAACCTGAATGTCTTGTATGTCTGCAAATAACGATTGCACTTCGTGTAGATATCCTAAAGAAATTGCTATCTATACACATGCAGATTTTTGTATAAAATAAAAAATAATGATTTGCACAGGTATATAATTTGTTTCACATCGCTGTGTCCATATAGCTGACCATGTCCTATTGCAAAGGCAAAAAACCCAGACTGAGCCAATGGTGTAAAGCTATACTCTTCTAATCTATTTTGTACATGAATGCCTGAATATATTTTTGTATAATACACTTGTGTCATGCATCTCTATCTGTGATATGCTTGCAAGTCTGCCACATACCAAATATGTGCAAGTGGTGATAATTTGATTATTCATTATATTTTTTGGTTGCTAGCAGATCTGTGCAAATGGAGCTTTTGTGTTAGATGTAGGAGAGGAAATAGCCTTCAATTAGTGGATGCTTTAATAAAGTGAGAGTGCAGGAGAAAGAAGAAAGTATTTTAAAAGTTCACAGTTTTTATCTTCTGCATTTCTTATCATCTCAGATTGGGAAGCGTTCTCAATGTAAAAGCTGATTCTTAATTGTAGAAGTGGTTCAGATTTGCTTTATAAATTAAACAAAGTTAGCACATATCAAGACTCCTACGAAACACAACTTCTCTGGAAGCTGCTCAGACACAATGGCGATGGCAGTCACTTAAGTGCCCTAGACAAACAGAAATCTTTGCTGTGATTATAGTGATTACCTTTTCTGCAAGTGACTGACTCAATGGAAATAAAACCAGAGCTATTTTGTAGCAGGTAAAAAAAATAAGCAGGAAAAAAAAAAAAAACAGCCACCTTGAGATGACTGCTGTAGTATTGTTTTTCACTGGAAATGACCTATTGTCTAATGCACTTTAGATCAGTATTTTTATTATTTGATCAGTTTGATTTACCAGAGTAGTGAAAATTGCACACATTCCCCTCATACAGTTGTAAAGGAAGGAACACAGATGAGTTTATAAACCTGACAGTCTGTCATGGAAGTGCGTATGCAATCAGAAACTCTCCGGCTGTGCAGTTTGTTCATCAAAATAACCGTAAGGTATGCATTATTAAAGGACAAGGCAAGAGGGTGGAAGAATACAAAGAAAGAAATGTGATCAAATGGACTAAGCTAATGCAGCAAACTATGCTTATTTATGTTTCTTTTCTGTAAAGATACATAGCACTTTGCCTTGTTTCAGTTTGAAACATATTATTGCCTCTGAATAAATTCACCAGAGTCTTTTATGAAGACAGGGATTTTGTTTTGCTGTTTATCCTTCCTCAGATCAGGTTTTTATTAAGGGAGCAGCACTGCTTCAGAGACTTTCTTACTAGCTTCTTCCATCAATTTGAGTGCATGCTAAAGATATATTTGCAGGACATCAGTCCAATAAGCCAGAAGGTTTTAGTGAGATAATGTATTTCTTCTAAGAGGCAGAGAGAGGATAAGCCTGGCACAATCAGGAAAGAGGGAGGAGACCAGCACAAAGATTATGACTACATACTTCAGGGATGTCCATTGATAGAGTCAAGGCACTCTGTGAAGGAGCAAATTCAACTTAGGTTCTTAGAAAGCAGTGATAAAATACATCTTTCCCCTCACTCTTGCAAGCTGTAGCCAATGGGAAAAGAAAATAAATTTATTTAGTGCATTGTTTGAGGATATGTGTGTTATTAAAAAACAGTTGTTTTCAAAGCCCTTATCCCCTTGCGGTACTTATTCAGCTGAGCGGTGGAACTAGTAACATCACTTGGGTTAAATATCACTTGCTTGGCTCAGAAGTCCCTTATATGCCATGACAAAAATGAGATTCAGCTCAGTACACGTCAGGGTAAACTACAGATTTCTTAGATGGAAATTCCGTAGTAACTCAATTGAATGTGATGGGGATTTTGTGGTTGACTGTGGTGCAGATAGGATTTCTTCTGCAGAGAGGTTAATAGGTGCGGGCTTACATCATTGGTTCTTAAACATTAAGGTTCAAGAGCTGGGATCCTTTGTCTTCCTCCAAACTTTTTCCTTCATCTTTCCTCTCCCTCCCACCCACTCTTAATGATCTGAGCATACAGAGTGTACCCCACAGTAGACAGCCCCAGCTATTGCCAGGCAAGTCTGAAACGCTGAGCTGAGACTCATTAGCCTTGTTATAAAAATGCAATTGGATGTGTGGTTTATCATTTGGAAGTAAGGTTCTAATTTTGGCACAGAGGAGGCTGCAGGCAGGAAAATATCTTGTTCCTTATTCCATTTTATTAACTTTGTTTTGTTCGCTTGAGCCTAGTACTGTGTTAGACTTTGAATAATCACAGCTGTACAGGTAGCTCCAGTGGAGTGAATGAGAGGCTTTTTCAAGGGCTCTGCTCCCTGCAGAAATGATTTGTACCTCTGCCTGATTGTCACTAACAGAAAATGAGAAATAGGAACATTCAATGCAAAGTAATGTGTTCTGTACAATTACTGGATTAATAATTTTATTCCATTACTGTGTGGGGAGAGAGGACATCAGGTTGAAGATCTGCAATTCTAGTATATTTCTAAGCGTCATGTTAAGAGAGTGAGCAAGGGTCAGGAAACTTAATTATGCCATAACTAGATAGAAATTGCCAAGTGATAAAAAGAAACATCCAGCCAGATTCAGCAGGAAATTACAGCTTTAATAATATAGCATAATGCCTACTTCTATACAATTATTGGAGAGACCCTGAATGATTTTAAATAACAGGCTTGGTTTTCCAGTAACGACACGGAAAAAAAAATCTGAAAAGGACATTTTGCATTTTGCTGTAAATATTTTTCTGAGGTTTGGGGGTGTTAGTTTTTTTTTCTTTTTTTTCCTTAAAGATTAAATTATCAAAATCATGTATTTACTCTTAGTAATATGGAAATGTTATTATTCTGAAATGAGAGAAAGGTGTTATTTATTAAGCCTGTGGAATTATACTTTTGGTCTACTGTGCTTCTGTCTAGTATCTGTAATTTTGAACAAAAAAAAAAGCAAAGTGCACTAAATTTTACATGAAATATTTCAGTAATGAATGTTTTTGTTTTACAACCCATTTTTTCCATACTATGACTGTGTTTGAGTTCAACATCTCCCCGAGCTGTATTATTTCAGAAAAATGCTCATGAACAGATTGAGGATGAGCTCTCATGCCGACATACAGGATTTCCTTATAATTTTGTAGTCTTTATGAAAGGTGAACAAAATACTTTTTTTTAGCATAAACACAACTCTTCATCCTAATAAAAATCAGCTTTTTTTTCCCCTGTCCCCTCTCAAGTGAAATATTTTAAATATTAAACTCTTATCATCTTCGTAAACACTGCATGTGATATTAAGGGCTTTTGCAATTTACGTGCATGTGTTTGTCCATTTATTTCTAATGTAAGAAGGAAAAGTCATTTCTGCTGCTAACCCAGGAGAGCCCAGCATTTCATTTTGTATTCTGAGGATGCAGATTAATCAACCTGACTCTCTTACCCAGGGCTAGCCATTCTGCCTAGAAATCTGCATATCTGCATATTACTGTTCTTCCCTGAATTTAATTTCCTACAGGAGCTGATATTAATCACCCTCTTTAAACAGAGGGGATTTGGGGTCTATACAAATATGACATTTTTTATGGAAGTTGTAGAATATTTTCTCCTTTTTCATTATTATTTAAAGAGACAATAGCTTGGTGCTTTAAATGAAACTGTAGAAGATTATTTTTGTTTATTGGAGCTCATATATATTTAGTTTAGATTTTAATCATAAAATATGGCACACCAGGAAAACAGTTTTGCATTTTTCCTTCTAGAGTGTCAAGAAAATTCCTCCAGATTTCGCTGCATATGGTAGAACAGAGTTGGGCCACATGCATCTCAAATATATCCTAGCTGAGAACATGTAATCGTCTTTATTTAAACCTCACACCAGTTTAATCACCTGAATAACAAGCATTGCACAAGCAGGCAAGCATTTATTTACCTTCGGAGCCAAACAGGCTACTTTGCAGCTTGTGAACTAAGGCAGAAAATTGTGGTTGACTTGTTGGATTCCCACTGAAATCCATGGGCCAGATGCAGACCTTCTGAGGTCTATCCCTGTGTCTCCAGGGACAGGTTGTGGACCAAGATCTCCGTGGTATGGCTCCGTGTCCTCTGCAGGTAACTGGGGAAGCCCCAGAGGAGCTGTGGCACTGTCACTGAGGGGTGGGAGAAGGAAATTTGTTGGTCGGTTGTCCCTCTTTCCTGTGCCAGGTAAATCTGTATCTACATAAGGCCACTGGCCCTGTCCCTGTATAGTAAGGCAAAAACCTGTCAGAAAATTAGGTCAAACAGGGAATCCTCGTTGCTGATAACTCCTTGTTTTCACCAGGCTAAAACAAGGTCAATTTCAGAAAGGCAATAGCAGAAATGCCTTAGCCCTCCTACATTAAACCCCCTCCATACTTTGTATTTGAAAGTAGAGAACAATGAACTGTCACTGTGTGACTCTACTGATGTCAAATGCATTGTATCAGGCAGGAATTTGGTCCAATCTGTCTGTCCCTCAGCCAGTATTACTTGGCATATTTTATTTTGGCTGCCTAGACTGCAGTTATGGTCCAAGCACAAACAGAACTCTGAACAACATGCTTGGAAATATGTGCCTGCATACCCCTGAAGCCTCTGCCAGCTGGAAAAACAGAACATACATCAGTTACTGACTAGATATACCGCCCTTGTTAAAAAACGAAGCTGCCATCCAGGTTTTTGTTTAAATTTACACCCTAGCCTATTGTGGCACTCAAGGTTAATTTGGATTGGCACTTCCTTGCAGAGCTCTGTGATGCAGCTCTGAAAAAGAAGGGGTTTTTTTTTGGAAGTCTCTGCTCTTCCATATTGAAGCTGGGCCTCCTGTTTCTTTTCTGTCTCTTATTTGCATTCTCCAAAACTTCATGAGAAGAGATCCAATATTATATTGTTCTTACTTTCTCTGTCAAGAGCTACATAGAAGCTTCAAGTCTGTGAAATCTTTGGGGTAAAATTTAAGAGCAGAATGGCTGACTGTTGTCCGTTTGGCATTAGTATAGAATGGTAATAATAAGTACATTTTCACATAAGTTGTGAGGGAGACATGTTTTCCAAGCAATATTTTAACCAGATGTTGTCTGGTTTCTCTCTGAGCTCCATTTCTGCAAAATGTTGTGTTGCAATTCTCAGAGAGGATCTGGCACCAGAAGCTTCACTGGGACTGCTCAGGCAAGTAGACTGAGGTGCTGTAATGTACAATCAAGGCAGGTATTGTTACCTCTTTGATAAAAATCATTGTGGTTTTTTTCCGTTTCTTACACAAAACTGAATGAGAGATTCATACTTTTTCCACAAATTTTATCAAGTTTTTGAAATGTTTTCCTGTTTTAGAAAACTTCTGTAATAAGATAAAAAATATCCAGTTACCGTGACCAGCTCAAGATTTTCTGGAGGCTTTACTATCAAAGGTCTTGGCATCACTGTGAAGAGATTACTGGTACTCATATCGTTCCTCCTGAACACCTAGGCTGCTGTATTTTCATTGCCTGTTACAAATCACAAGGGGATTGCCCCAGGCAAATAACAGCTTAGCATGTTTATCTGTCTGTGCTAACAGCATTTCATTTGAAGTCTTAAAAGTCACAAGTGGCTTAAAAGGGCACTATTACATGACTTTGCATTTTGTTGCGAAATGACTAGGTCCAGTTTCATTTGTTCTGCTTTGAAGTATTAATGTCCCTGGGCTGTCTGATTGCAGCCTTTCCCTATTCAAACTTTGAGCACGATCCCCTTGAAACAAGGTGCTGACTTCTCTAGGCAACTGGGAGAACTTCACTTGTAAAAATATTGTTTGCCGTCTTAGTTGTGGGGCTTCCATTGGTGTAATGTTATCCACTGTTACTTGTTTTAATGCTAGCTTGCTGTGGAGGAAAATATTAGGTAAAATGCAGTTTTGTAGTTAATTTAGACTATCCATGTACATTCGTATGGAATAGAGGACTGAAATTTATTTAAAACATTTAAATAGTGTTTTGTATCCTTTTAGAAAAACACAGAACTATCTAAAAGTGATAGCCTGGACCAAATGCATTCTTCCTCATGTTCTATAGCTTTTAGTTATGTTATATCAAAAATGTTTTCATCTTCAAGTTTGTATACTGGGACTTTTTTGTAGGAAATAATACAAAATAAAATCTACAGCACAGTCAGTGTACCCAAAAGAGGATAGATACTTAGGAGCTTTGCTGAGTCAGCAAAAAAGGACAAATGTGCATTTTTATTTATTTGGCCAAAGTTCTTCTGAGACTGCAGTATAGTTATTAGACATAGCCAATGTTGCTCTCAGCTAAGGGAAAAATGTGTCATATAGCCAGGCAGAAATAATAATGGAGAACTCTTTCTAACACATGCCTGAAACATTTTTATGCAATTACAACAATAGAAAAATTGGTCCACCAAGTTCTTTATGGGCCCTCTAAACAATATTAGATATTCTAAGTTTCGATCACACTGCACGTACTGCATACTGATTTGGAATGAAAGTGTTGAACTTCAGCATAATTACACAGGATGAAATCTCAGAACATTTGGGAAAAAAATATTCTTGTTCCACATGTGCTTTTTGGAGGAAGTTATGTAACAGATTTTAGTTAGTAGATGAATAAAAATACGGAACTGGAAAATTAAATTTCACATTAAAGTGAATTAATTTTCATAGTACTTTTAGCAGGAAACATATTTTGGTATAACATGTGGTATGAACATATTTTCCAACTACAAAACAAACTCCAGTGCTTTGTTTCATAGAAAATATTGTCATCTGAAAATATACCTGGCATAGGCTAACATACACTACATTTTTGCAATAGCAGGTACAAGGTTTTCTGTGAATAAACACATAAAGAAATAAAAAGGGAAGGGATTGTTCTGAATTACATGATTATAGTTATAAAGCTTGTAATAAGAAGCTATCTTCTTTAAGAAATAAGAGGTAGAGAGACATATGACAGGAATATTTTTTTTATTTAAGTCTTATTCTATAACCAGATTCTTATTTATTTTACTGAAATCAGAAGAGTGTTCCGATCTGCAAGAACCTGAGCGGGGGAGATGTATGTCAGAAGAAAAGATAATTGATGGTAAACGTCAAATATTAAATCTTGATCTGGTTATTACCCAGCATATTAGCTATGTAAGTAGCTTAACAATTACAGCTGTGATTGACTAGGTGGGATCCAAAATCCTAAATATCAACTGCCAGAAGGGATAATTATAACACATTAGCACCTGCGTGCTTAGACAAGATTGACAACTCCAGTCTAACATCTGCTTAATATCACTTTCATACTTTTCATATTTTTTTTTCCTTTAGAAAGGAATAACAAAGATTTTCTTGAAGCATAACAATAATTCAGCATCCGTGTTACACATTCAGTTGATTACAGTTGCTTGTTGTGTTTGGTCATGTTTTGCACTGACACATTCAAAATTAAGTAAAGGCTTTTTGGGATTAGACAGTCACAGCTGTGATATATTTTTGACAAAATGTACCTGTCAGAATCGTTTGAAGAAATCCCAACAAGTGGGCTGGTCTTCAATTGGCTGGGCTGGCCAATGCAACTGAAAAACAAAATGAAACAGGATTTTGAAAGGGAAGGACTTACACTCCCTCAGCTGAGAAAACAGAGAGAAGGGCATTCAGTATTCAATATGAGCAGCATAGGAAAACAGCCCTGTGAGGCGGCTCACAGAGACAAGGAGGCATGTTCTCCATCCTGCGCAAATCCTGACCATCTCAGCTTTGCACATGAGACCAGACGATCTCAGGAGCAGTGACTGCAGGGCCGAGCCCTGCCTCAACACTTGCAGGGTCCCAGGACCCCTGTCATGCATGCTCTGCCTCTCCAGTTCTAGGGGAACCCCTCCCAGAGAAATTTGGATGGTGCAGAGGCAGGTGTTGCTTTTCTAGCAATCAATCTCAAAGAAGTCAGTGTTTTTGCCAGTGATAATATCAGCACTGCTGCACCCAGCTTTGCAACGCAGGAACACCCCATAAAGAAGGAGGGTGACAGTAGATCTGTCATGATACCGGTTCAACCAAACAGAGGCATCATTACCCTTCTGTCTTAGGAGGCCCAGATCATATTCCTCAAACGACAAACTAACAGCCCCTCCTGGCTTTATGTGTTTCTGTGCTGGGGAAGCTCGGCAGCAGTGGTTCCTTGATCTCTTTGGGAATTTGATGTCATTTTTAATTGAAGCAAGCAGAAATTTCTCACAGGAAATATAAAACATCTTCAGTCACATACTCTCTGTCTGGACAAAAGGATCCACTTAATAAAAGTTTGTAAAAAACAGACTAAAAATCTCATTGTCCATGCATTTACTTTTATAGTAGCAGAACACTGACTAATTTTACACTCAGTTCTTCAAAACTCAGTGCTTTGGACCTTGACAATCTCCAAGAACAGAGACTGCACAACCTCCCTGGGCAGCCTTAAGGCTATGAAGCATTAAGCCAACATAACTCTCTCCCCATTTCTTGGGATTCAGTCCTAGGTTTCTGGTAAGCTTAGAAAAGGTAGCTTGAATATGCACTATTCAGATATGATGCCATAGCACATTGGAAGACTGTCTTACCCCGGAGTGTCAGCAAAAGCTAAATACAGAGGAAGAAATTTCAGGGTACAGCTTTTGCGTATTTGGGCAAACTCTGCTAACAAACTCCTTTTGTTGGTGTAAGTAACCTCTTTAGGCGCATTGTTGCTCTTTCACCTTCTCCAAGGCCTCCCTTCTTTAGCTTTGGCCTTGATGTGGTCTTTTATGTTACGCAGCTTCTACACAGTGCTCCAGCCGTGCTATCACTGTGTGAGTAGGCCAAGGCCGCAGGGAGGGAAGGCACTTCCTGAAGCCATGCGTGTACTAGAGAACTTAGCATCACACAAGAGCTGCCTATTGCCTTCATTTGTGAAAGCACTGCAAAATGCCAGCTCCTGTTGTGCCTCTACTGTGCCTGAACATAAACCCTATATCTCCTTGACATTATCATCTTTTACCCTTTGTAGTGAAGCTGTAGTACAGCTGCCATTTTGTTCTGCCTATCCATGTAGTCTGTTAGTTTCTGAACTTTACCTAATGTAGAGCAGAGAGGTTTCAACTTTTCTCAGTTAAATTCATATTCTTATGAAAACTTTTTTCAAACACCTATTTGAAGGTAGTAATAATATTTATCTATTTTCACCATGAGGACATTTGACCACCAGAACAGGCTGCCCAGGGAGGCTGTGCAGTCTCTGTTTTTGAAGGTCTTTGAGGTCCAAAGCCCTGAGCAACCCAGTCTATTCCTAAAGCTGAATCCTTTTGAAACTGAAGGGTGGCCTAGAGGCCTCCTGAGGTCTCTTCCAAGCTGTATTTTCGTATGATTCCTATTTTATGAGAACGATCATGAAAAATTCCAGAATGATATATTTGCTAGACAATATGAGAAGTCATATGAATGTTTGCCTCACTCTCTCCAATGATACAAGATGCTTTTAAACCGTAACCTCTTCTGTATGCTTCAGAACATTTGTTAAGACATTCACATTGGTGTGTTAAAGCATTTTACATGATATTTTGAGCTGCAGAACTGAATTTTGCACTCATAGAGCAACAGCCAAACTCTGATTAAAAATAAATAAATAAATAAAAATCACCCAATGTACTGGGAATGTTCATGTTAACACTCTCATATTTTTGGAATGTTAAGGAATGCATAAGAAGAAAATGACCAAAAAAGTTTCTTGCATGTATTATCTTTGCTAGTTATAATCACCTAATTTGCATTTAATTTAAAGAAGCAGTTATTAGAATTTAAGTGGAAAATGTAACTTAATTAAAAATTGATTAAGCTGTCTTTTGATTTCTAAGTAAACACTGTCACAGAAGAAATTGCCTGAAAGAATTGGACTAGTCAGGCTAATATTAAAATGGCTCTGATTTTCAAGTGACAGGACAGAGGAAGCATAAATCACGTAATATCCTTTTGCATGTGACATGATTAAGAGAGATCATTCATAGCATGTTTGAAGGGAAACCATTCAACATCGGTGTCCTAAAATTTATTCTGAAATATTTGTTTGCAGTTGCCTGGAAGTGAAGAGCTTTTGTACAGAATAAAACCTTCATATTGTTCTTCACATCTATATCCTGATTTGGCATCTCGCTATTTATTGATGAAAGAAATTGGGATAATAATATCTGTGCACAGCTAAAGTGATGTTAAATCAAGACAGTCAGTTCTGGAAGGTAGGACACTGGTAATTTGGCATTTCTACATTATCAAGCCATCAGTTGAGAGGGAATAAAGGAATGAAGTGTGCCATTCATGCCTGAGGCCTACCACAGCTGTCCGTTCCTCTCTTTAAAAGAAGGTGAAATTACAATTTTGCAATATAGAATCTGCCATTCCTATGCAGACAAAATCTGTTTTACATTTGTCATGTTCCTTCCATTATTAGACATTTTAAAGGAGGTTGCCGTAACTAAAATAGACTACTCTCTAACATCTTAACCGCATTAAGTTGATAAAATTATACACATACTCGGCAGTGATAACAGTTACATAAATGCATGATTTTACAGGTTAGGAATTACATATATGAGTGCCTTGCTCATAATCCTGAATTTAGTAGTTTCTCTATTACCTGAATGGTAATAGAGCAACAACTAACTTAAAGGGCATGTTAAAGGTAGGCAGCAAGAATGAGGGAGATTTTTATTATTCATACAAATTTGATTTCCTACCCTGTCCTGATCTAATAGGCAGTTTGGCTTCATAAAATTTTGCAGCAGTTAGTGTTTTTTTTTGAGAAAAATTTAGACAAAAGTCCCTTAGTTGCTGGGACTTTTTAGTTGTTCCCTTCTTACAGTACAGGTAAGTCTAGTTGCTATTCCAAGACATTCAAGAAGTTCTGTTCATTTGACATTGATTTATAACTTCACACCATGTGTAAAAATTAAAACAGCACTTCCAATATGTGCAGAAGTTCCTCTTTTTATACTCACGTGATAGAATAACAAAGTACAGCCAATAAAGTAAAATGATTTTTTAGATATGGTGGAGAGACTCTTCTTATCTGTTACTCTTTTCTGAATTCACATCTTTGCCCAGATTCCTTATCAATCCACATTATATTCAAATAAAATAAATTATTATTTCAAATACAAATGTTATCACTTTATTCTGTATTCCTTTCTAGATCAGTATTTTCACTTGCACAAGCTTAATTCATTTCTGTTTTGAAACTGTACTGTTGAATTTTATTACCTGTCCTTTTTCAAGGCTAGAGCCCATTACTCGACATTACCTATCCAATGCTTGTTCCCTTTACCACCTTTGATAAAATACTGTCATAAATTTCACTGACAGACCAAATTCACTATACTTTCAGTTCTTCTTTACTCATCATTCTCTGACTTCTGCAGAGAATGCTGGTAGATTGAAAAGACATGATTTGCCTTTACTGCTGCCATTCTGTTTTGTCCGTTGCATGTTGAGCACTTGATGGACAACATTTTTATCAGAAAAAAATAAATAAATAAGTAGAACCCTCATCTAAATGGCAAGATGCTATGTAACGATAAGGGCAATCAGATCTCCTTCTTCAGATTGTTAGATGATCAGCAGTAGTGTTTGCAAGCTTCCTCACCAATAGGTAGAGCAAATAATTCACAATGAATAATGCATCCAATGAGTTTAGCCTCTCTCTGTCTGATTGTGGCATATGCATGAGCAGTCCATGATTTTGTCTAATCTATTCATTATTCAAAGTATTTGATTATTTTGGGGTGAGCTTTTTCAACTCCATGAACCTTTTCCTAAGAGTGTACACAGTTCGATTTACTTTAATTATTGGTGATTAGGTAAGTCATGAGGACAGTACACCATTTTATGGAACATATTTGTGGGAGGCATTTTTTGGTACTAATATGTTTGAGCTGAAAAGTAATTTTTGTTGGCAAGAACTTTAATTTTGAACTTCACTTCTATTATTTTTTTTTGTCAGTATAAATCAGTTTTCTGGAAATGCACAAAAGAAGCACAACCCAGGACCACACAGAACCCATTAGTAATCTTAGCTGCTGTGAAATTGCTCACTGGATCCATGTAACAAATACAGGAAAGAGACTTGGGCATCAAGCCAATTAAATCTTTACCTTATTACTTTGAGCAACAAGTTTATGACATCATGTATACAAATATTAGAGCCTATGAAAGCCTGTTCACCAATCAGCCACCATATAATAAATCATTTATTAATCACCCCTGATCTATGTCAGCTCTGTATCATTTGATCCCTGTCCTTTATTTCCACTTGCAGTTGAGTTTTTTTTATCTGGCAACACATCTTGTTTTGGTGATTAGTCCATAAATCCTGTCAGTTAGGAGCTGATCCTCTTCAACTTCATTGTTACCCTCAAATGTTGTTGGGTTCATCAGAAATGTTTGAACTAAATCTGTGAAAAGAGTGTATTCCATGCAAAATACTGCCATATCTATGTCTAGAACAAATGCTACTCTCTCTTGTGTGTCAGCATGCAATGTATTACATTTCTTTTAGAAATATTGAAGTGGCATTGCTAGCGCATCAAACTTGACAAAGCCCATGATGTCAAGGTTTGCTGTATACAGTTCTGTACATGTAAGTAGTTATATATATTAAGGTTTCATCTGGCACATATTTTAACATCAAATTGATCAAATTATTGTGTTCTTTCACCAAAGAAATGTAATAATGAGCAAGATTCTATATATTTCCGTTGGGTCTTTTCAAACTTGCACTCAATATGTCTTGAAAACCTCTAGGACTCTTACAGTTTGCTTTAAGGCATCTACATTTAGGAACTTGAGACTATTTACTCCCTGTGCTTGCTCCAGGCTTGAATCTGAGATTTTTTCCCAGGATTCCCTCCACTCCACCATCTCCATGATGTCCCTGGAAAGCATTGGTGTTATGGGTGAGGGAGGAATAGTGGCACCATTCCACAGGCTGAAGTAGGTTTTTGGTTTTTTTTTACTTCTTCCCCCTTATTTCTAGGGGCCAGGCTCATCCAGCAGCACCTGACCTCTGGCAACAGCGACTGAGGCTGATGGTAGATCTTACCTTTCAATATGGAGCAGAGGAGGGCAACTTCAGTTGGCCCTGCTTTCAGCTGGACAGCTGCATCTTCTCAGACACAAAGTGCATGACCCTCTTCCCTCTTCCCTCTCCTATCTTCTGGAATAGGACACTTCATGAAAGACTAATATGAAGCAATAGTGATTCTCTACTGTCTTTTCTTTGTATATCTGGTGAATAATTTCTTGCATCAAAATAATGTGTAGATCTCCTCTACATATTTGCAGATGAAATGAGATTTAGCATTGAAATATACAGAAAAATACTAAGGAACAGACTTAAAATTTTATTTTAATCTGATAGTGCTTGTATTTGTTCCTGCTAATCATAGCCTTTTAAGTGCTGGGTAAAATTGGGAGTAGATTATATTTTTGAAAAAATTAAGTTAAATGTCTGTTTTAAGGTTCTGCCGGTAGCAGAGTTGTTTAATCTGTAAGTTATCTACCTAAATCACTTTATGAATGAGATCCAATTGTGTTATCAATCTATAATATAGACACTTTTCAGGCAGCAACTATTGATCTCTTTTGTATTTTTATAGTAAATGGGCAAAATCTCAAAATCAAATAAGATTCTTTTGCTGATGTATTTTCCCTTGTTAATAGATGCATTAACTGAAGCAGAATGGGAATAGAAATGCATGCAAGCTCATCAAGTGGATTACGTACAACTTCTTAATGTGTTACCTTGGGGAGGGTGGTATCACAAATTACTGCCTTATAGTCATTCTTTTCTGTTACAATACCATGAAAAAAAATGAGGAAAAGAGATGAATAGAGAAAGGACATTCTTTCACTCTGATGGACACTTACTAAATGACCACCCCTACATGTCCCGTGCTATACACATTGGGAGAAGACTTCAGATGCTCTGAAGTCTTCCAGTAAGTGAGGTGTAGAAGATAATGATATATGCATTGTTGACAGTGACAACCAATTTCTAATAAATTTTTGGCGAAGTGAACGAGAAGGAATTTCAATAAGTATTTTTCTCCCAGTATTTATTCCCTGAAGCTTTTGCCTGAGTGCAAGAGGGATAGGCCTGAAATAACATGTTAGTGCTGGGATTAACAACCTATCCATTAAAAGTTATTGTGCAGGAAAGACAAGGAGCAACTCTGTTCCCTCCCTGAGGCAGCATGATTTGGTCATCAGCTACTCCAGGCAGTACTGTAACAGTAACTCCAGCACATCACACAATGCTCTGGTGATTTGTTGAAATAACTTTACTATCTCCCTACTTTGTTTTTTCAACTTGCTGAAGTCAAATATATTCACAACCAAGTACAGCCAAGTAGAGTGTTCAATCTCATATGAGAATAAAATTCTGTGGGTTTAAATCTTCATTGCTACTTCTTAATTGTATCCCAAAATATACAGAACAAAGATATAAAGCCCCAAATAGGGAAAAAAATGAGGATGGTGGTCTCACTATGCTACTCCTCCCACTAAATGACTTTATGTAAATAATATTATTCTGCTAAATATACTTTGTCTGCTATTTCTTGCTTAGAAGGCATTTTCTACCAAGTCTCACCTTCATCAGCAATGTGCCTTAAATGTTCCTTTACTCTGGAGACATCCTCCTACACTGCCAAGCTTCTCTGAAACCAATTGCACTTGTCTCCATCTGAGGAAATATTTGAATTCATCCCAAGCTATTTGGAACATCTCTTTAAAGATGATATGGCTGAACACCGAAGCTTTACTTCATTTTAAAGTTTCATGGTTCATGCAAAGTTTGATCTCTTTTTCAACACTGATGCAATTTTAGAGAACTGTTTAGTTTTCTGCCTCTGTCTTCTTTGACATTGTTCTGTAAGTGCTGTCTTGTTAAGAATAATGTTTCTTCTGTCATGGGTATTCCACTATCGTTGCTCCATCTCCAAATATGTTTTTTTTCATATCCACATGTCAATCAATAGCTTGCCTTAAACTAGAAATGATAGTCAGTGGAACTCAAATTAAAGATAACAGTTTTTATGCTGAAACTTAACTACTGATGGTAGAAGAGACAGTATCCATGGTTTCAGCAGGAATGAACATAGCTCCACAGCTGGATCTCCACAACTGCTCATGCAGTTCACAAGAAATAAATTTGAGGCACATCCTACAGCAAAACTTCAGAGAAACAGCTGCCCGTTTCTAACATATGCTCTACTGAGATAAATACCATATAAAGGTAAAGACAAGCGATCCAGTAAACAGAACAACAATAATACCTGCTCATATTGACTGTTTACAGCTATTACCATAAAGTGTCTAGGCAGAAAGTGAGGAATTGAAACAAAGTCTACAAAATGATGTGAAATAACATGTCTTGACTTCATGTAGCTTTGGATTGAGATTAAGATGCAGTAAATGTCTGACTCACAAGTGTTCTGTATCCACACTGTTAGAGAAAATAAATGGTGATTTTCAGCTTCTTCACTTCATTAAAAACTTCTGTAATAGTCTACAATACATTTCCAAGTGTGTGTCTGTGTGTGTATATTTAAGAAAAGTGTGTATTTGTGTGCATGTGTGTATATATACATACTCTATTCTCATTATATTTTATTTGGTTTTATCGTATTTTCTCCAGTCTGTATCCTTCCTGTCTCTCATCGCATTTATACAAATAGTACTGCCTCTTGTATGAACAGAAACCTTCCCATCTCTCACACATTTCCAGTCTTTCCTCAGGGCCAATTAGTACTGCAATGTCATTTTGTGATGAGAGCAAAAGTCATATAACAATTGTTGTTCCTTTCTATATAGATTTATAAATGCGAGGACGCGTAGAAACTGTACTAAATGAATTTCATTCCTCAGTCTTTGTGCAACTTGAATTTTTAGATGTTATTTTCTAAGGAGCATCTTGTTTTCAGAAATGCTTTTACTGTGCACAGCATGATAAGACCTTGATCCTGAAAGGAAGCTCTTGGTGTTTTTGTGTTGTAAAAATCTTTCATAGGGTAGTGAGAATACTAGGTTAAAAATGTTTTTTCCACAATTAAACAAACCATCCTGACATTCTCAAAATCAATAGAAACTCTTGTTTTTAGCTTACTTCTTGTTAGTTGATTAACAAATCTAACTTCAAGGCAACAAGTTCAAATGTTTGGGCCTCTTTCTTATTTGACTTATTTAAATAAATCTTTACATTATCCAAATGGCAACCCAAAGTTGAAATAGTATATTTGAAAACGTTAAAAACCCATTTCTGCCATTACACAGATCTCAAATGATATTCTGAAGTAGAATTGTGTCATCCTATAGGAATTTAAAGAGGCTACAGAACTGCTGAAGAAAAGTAGGTGATGTAGATCTCAAGTATCACCTGAGTACAATGAAGAAAATTGCAAACTGCAATCATCTGTTTTGTGATCACTACTACATAACAATAAGTAGTATTAATGTATAATAAAAGCCAATGGCTTTGATTAGCAACTCTTTCATTTTGTTGGTATTGAAGCATTTCTACTCTGATCAGCTGCTGTCACCTATTGACCCCAAGCTGCCACCTTGTACTCCAAGCTTTCAAACTGGTAGTAACTAACATTGCAATGCAAAGAGAATCCTTGCCTTATTTCCTTCAGCTTAAACATGGCCCACAAATTTATGTGATGGTCAAATTGGTGGTTGGTGTGATACTTAAAGGACAAAGGGCCAGATCGAATAATCAGTGTAGTTTTTATATCCCTGGTTGCCAGAGAAGTAATTGTCTTGGGTGATGCACCTCAGTTCCTGAGAGGAGTACCTGTGAGCATCTCTCCCCCTGCTGTGAGGAGGGGGCAGACATCGTCAGATGGGAATCCAAATACGTGTCTTCAGGAGATAAACATCTGAAGTGTGTGCATCCGCCTTCACATGTCCAAGTTCCTTCCTTAAAACCTTCACACATCTAAGTTTTCCTTCTCAGTTACATATTAACTACTTTTTCAAAGGATCCAGCAAGAATCTCCATCTTTAGGTACAGAGGTGTTTTTGCGTACAAAAGCCGCTCATCTACCTGCTACTACTTGCTTGTGTTTGTAAAGACTGGCATCCAGACTTCAAAATCTGAATATAAAGGATTTACAGAGAGTTAAAGCATTTTTTAAGACATGCTTTCATCAGTTATTTTCATGAACTACTATAAAATCTAACATATCACAGTGTTATCACCTTTCTGATATTCAGAGACAACATTTACTGCCTCATATGTATTAATACAACATGCTTTTGATAATCTTTACAAAATTCTGGCATCAGTTTAAACAGCTGGTTTTTTTTTAAGTATAAACAGAGGTAGAAAATGGATAAAGTAATAGAAGCATACAAATGGCAAAAATGGTGACAAAAATATACTAAATGCTATTATTTATTGTGGAAGTTGTAAAAAACAAAAAAAAAGAAATGGAAGTTCATGAAAGACATGGGCAGTGAAGTAATTCCACTTAAAATCTGATAAATAGCTATGTAAGTATCAATTATTTGAGAGGAAGAGTACAAGTAGAATTCAGCAATACTTACTAAAGAAACAGTTTTGGAGAACATAAAAGCAACCAACTTGGATACCTTTTGCTAACAATCCTGACTATTGGTTTCTGCACTCATTTTGCAGTCATTAGGAGGTGAGGCACTGGCACAGGCTGCCCAGAGAAGCTGGGGGTGCCCCATCCCTGGAGGCATTCAAGGCCAGGCTGGATGGGGCCTGGGGCAGCCTGATCTAGTGGGTGGCAGCCCTGCCTATGGCAGGGTAATTGGAACTAGATGGTCTTTAAGGTTCCTTCCAACCTAAGTCGTTTTATGATTCTACGATTCTATGACTAATGCTACCAAAATGTATGAGTTATGAGCATTCATGTATTATCTTCCAATATATTTAATGGCAAGAGAAAGAAATTCTTAAGTTGCAAAGTAGTCCATCTAGGATTCAGCCCTTCTAGAAAGATTACCTACCTAAAGTTAGGTAGGAAGCAAATCTCTAATGTATAACAATTGGTATCCATGGAATGATGCTCATTCCTGTTGCTCCAGCTGCTGACATTAGCAATATGTTCTATTCATTAACAACATCTCACTCTGCATTTTTAAGCTTCACTTTCATTGTTTCCAACTACCAATTCACTGTTATATTTGTTAGTAGATCAAATTCTGTGAAATCCTAGTACAATTACTTCCATCCCCACTATGATTTTCCAGATCTCAAATTCCTCGCTAAGTTCCACTTTTTGTCTCTTTTTCTGCAAAGACTGAAGCCAATTTTGTTCTGTTCTCTGACCTTTATGAATAGTTAAGTTTGCTGTCTACATGATGCTATTGTCAAGTTCTCTATGTCACTGATATTTTTTTAAGGCATACAGTAATGCAAATGCACCTTCATTCATAAATCCCTTTTGCAGGAACTAGAATAACTTCATCTACATTATTGTTACCTCTCTAAATGAATGCTAACATTTTATATTACTGTCAACCACTGTCCTGAAGCTTTTTGATCTCATTCTATCTCCAGATCCTGCTTACACTCAGTATTTTGTACCATATGATTACATAGGGCATGAGTGTCTTCTCTTATTTTGTGTCCCTTATCTCATTATCTTACACTTCTCTGTGTTTAATTGCATAAGGCACTTATCTTCCTTTGGGCACATTCTGTCAGTCATCTTGACTTTTTTGCCCTTCTTTCTATTGATTGTCCCTTCCTAGTATGGATCATCAACAAATTTAATTCCCATGGTGTACGTTCCTCTTGGGTCAAAGAAAGTTCTAATGCAGTGCAAAATGGTGCTATAGAGCGGTCTCCCTTTAGGACAAATTGTTGCTTTTCCTAATGTACCTTTCCCCTGTGTTCTCTTAGCTACTATTTAAGCATTGATATGTCTATATTTTTGGCACATGTAATCACCTTCTATAATAAATTCAATTGCTGTACTAACTACAGAACTCTCCTCAAGCTCTTTGAATTATTCTGGTTCCCTTCTCTTGATCAATGTCTGCATTATTGCTGGTTATCTTCAACACTGCCTTTAGAAACTTAGTCTATATTCTCCTCTGGCATCACTGTAATTAAGGTCAACTCAGTGGAAATGAAGGCAGGAATACACAAAGTCTAATTTGAAATGAAAAACACACCAATATATCTACAGTATGTGCATATGCGTGCTTATAATACATCAGATTTGTTGCTTTACATATCTATATAAATACATTTAATTAGAATATGACAAATCTTTCTTCAGCAGATTGAAATGGCAGTATTTTTCATGTCTGTGGTTTTCACCAATTAATTTTTATTTGCCATGTAGTAAATGTCTCATAGGTTTTCCTCTATTTACCTCTCACTTAATTATGTGCTTTAAATATTTTTAATAGACTTTTTGTAGCAACCTCCTCTTGTTATACTATTGTAGAAGCATTATCTGCAGCTACTCATTAATTTATTTTTAAGCATTCAAAATTTTTTCTCTTAGCATTTATCTTTACATGTCCAAACAAGCTATATATTTTGCTTTCTTCGCATGCCTCAACAAATAAATAAATTGATAAAATGCTAAAATATCATTCTTTTATTCTGGTTCTACCCTAAAGTTTAAAACCTGTCAGAAATTGACGGAGTGGAATTAACCATTATGTGAATTTTCTGGGGGGGTGAATAGGGAAAACTCCATGAAAGGAGCTATTTTCTTGTAATAATTAACAATCATTTAATAATCTCATGGGTCCAGACTCTCAGCTGATATAGATTGCTTTGCTGGTTTAAACCAGTTGAGAGTCTGACACATCAACTCTTTACTCTATTACTTATTATTTTACATTGAAAGAAAACTGCATTTTACATTTGTGTAAAGGGAATTGGATGGATAGAAAAAGAGCAAATATTTATTTTTTATAGCTTTTCTTCAGGCTTTTCACACAAGTCCTTTATTTCCATGTCTCATTTAGATTGTTACTGCCGACAAATATCCTACAGTCTTAATGTATTTACCAAACTGCGTTGCTGAAGCTCTTGTTATTACCCTAGTTCTTCTTCCTTTGAAGTGATTAGAAATTTAACTATTGACTTAAGAGTGAGTAGATTTAGGACAAAGCCGAGTGTTAACAAGTAAATTAATAAATAGGAAGTGATCTGGTTATGTGCTTAGTTTCAATGCGGGCTGACTATGAAAGCCTGTGTCTTCTATAAGGAACTTTCCTGAAGCTATTTTGTTCTTTTTTCTGTTTTATAAACACAGATGCTATAATCAAATAAATAAATAAATAAATAAAATCCTACCTTTCATTACTACAGGTCAGTACTCTGAGGTCTGTGAAATCACAGAGGCAGGATGAGAGGTCAGTTCAGCAGGCGCTGATTTGAAGCTGTCTAGTGCTCGAATTTCCAGACTATTGGTATTGCAAGTATCAGCACATCTCCATCAGTCATGGAAACACTGTTTGTAGGTGCTGATACAAGAAGATTAGAACATAAGCACTCATGTTGTAAGATACGAAAAATAAATATTCAGGGACTTACCATCTTTTCCTTTTCCCATTGCTATGGATTGAACCTGTAAGTTCATATCTTGCAGATAAATGTCAATACCACCAACTATTTGATGTGCAGGGAAATTATGCACAGAAAACCTTAATGACTCTTTGAAAGCCTTTTTTAAGCAAAATGACTTATACAGTCATTTGTAATTTATAAATGAATAGGCTAAGTTCTATGAATGTCCTCTCTTTTTGTGTTTGTAGTTTATTGAAAGATGCAAGCAAACTGCACTTTCAAGGTATCACTTGAGCTCTGCCTATCCTCTTTGCCTTTCCTGTTAGAGGATTTTGGTGATTAGATAGTTCCTGCATGCATGCCAATTCACATATTCTGGGGTTGGCCTGGAAACAATACATGACCAGGAGCAGCAGTAGGTGCATGAGGGAATCAGGAGAAGTTGTATAACTGTTACTGCAGGCACAACTGGAAAATATGCATGTGGCACTGCAACTGAGATCTGGGAGGCCAAAGATGATCAGTTCTGGGAAGTCTTCTGCCTGCACTGGCAATGAATGCCACAATGAGAATCCCAGCTTTTCCAGCAGATTATATTTCCCTGTAAATGTAAATTGCTTTGAGTTAGCCCATGTTTGGGTTAGCAATGAGAGGGGAATCTCTACATAGTGATTCCAGTCTGTGGGATACCAATTGAAGACTGCCCCTTCTATAAATATAGTCAATAAAGGAAGACCGTAAACTAGCATAAATCCTCTGGTTTGTGCATGTGTAAGGCCACTGCAACTTGAAGATCCCTTCTCTGTAACAGCCTGTGAAAAGATGGGATTTGAGATCATTGCTTTTAGCAATTTCCTCCTCAAAAAGATGCTTTTTGCTCTAGAAATTTTCTATAATTAATCTTTATATCATAATTATATTGCTGGCTCAAATGTACAGGCTTAGACTGTAAATAACAACTGCGAAAAAGATTTCAGGACTGGAATGAATGAGCTGTAAAGCTAATTCCTACCACTATTCTTTGTGTTGTGCAATACACTGCTTCTTGAAAGAGTCTGCAACCAGACTTACTTGAGAGAGGGTGCTGCTTTAGAGAGACATCTGTATGTACTTAATCCCAGTTCCTGTGTGCTTTGCAGCTCCACAGTCTGGGTGACCATGTTATCTCGGCCATGCTCTGACACCACATCACAGTGAAGCTCCTTTGTCCCAGCCCCCTCCTGGTTGCCGCAGAGGGATAGCCTGCATACATAGCCCAGAAAGCAGCTCCAACAAAGTCCCATTGACACCCTGTTTTGAGACCTTAGAAAACCAGCACCTGTTAGGTGCCCCAGCAAGTTGCCGTTGACACAAAGACATTCTCCTCAGGAGCAGATGCACCACTTAGAGAGAAAGCTGCTGTTTGACAAGAACACAGATAGCAGATTTTGGCCCAAAGTCACCATATCAAGATTTAGATTCAGAGAAAGGAAGGAAAGCTTCTTCATTTATCAAAACTACATCAGCAATAGTAAGACTCCACATGGTTAAACCCCAGATCAAACTCCCCCGGTGCATGGCTTAGCACAAGTCCATGGCTCTTGCCTTGGCTGGGCAGCAGGTCAGCTGGGTCTGCAAAGTTGTCTGGCAACAAGCGTGCTACATTTGGGGTCTCATCATTCAAGGGAACTCTGCTAGAAGGTAAGCTCGTTGGCCATGGCTCACACATTGTGACACTCAAGTATAATCTGATAGACTGGGTATTCTGTGGAGGGAGACAGGAAAGAAACTCTGATGGATCCATTCTGTAGCTGCACAATCATTTCTCACTCTTACACTCCCACATGGGAAATCTGAAAGCTCACCACAATGCATGGTGAATTTATAAGGAATGAATAGACTGTGCCCTTTTTTCATATCTCCCAGGCCTCCACCCAGACTCATTGCATTGTTAAATAGAAAGTAGTGAGCTGTGCTTGGCAAAGGGCTGAATCAAGTTACAGTAAACTCACTCCTAAAATCGACTGAAAACAAGTGACCAAATAGCAAATCTGAGTCACAGTAGTTTCCCTAGGTTGCTCTCAGGCTGCTCGCCTACGTTCTTACCCCTTGATCATAACATCACCTGTTGTTGCAGTCTAGTTCTCTACACTGAAAGAGAATTAGAGTGTATTTTGTCATTTATTTTAACAATCTTTTCTCCTTACATTGAAGTGTTTCTTCAGGTAGATTTGCTTTACCATATTATCATGCAAGATTTATAAGAATATAATAATGCTTCTGCTTCCTAAGCTGTCAACATGATAAGACAGGACAAAAAAATAAAAATAAAAAATCCACATACTCCTAATGCATCATAGGGCCTCTAAAATAGCATAAGCCCTTCTTCCCACATTCTATTTAGAATTTACAGTTTTCATCTCACAACTGAGATACTCAGACCTTCACAACTGACTTCCTGTTTATGTTTTTAAGTGACTGAGCGAAGAGGAGTAAACAAAATGCATGTTTTGATGGATTGCAATTCATATCGGTTCTCTCGGGCATGTGGTAGTATTTATTACAGTTGAAAAAACAAGACAAAAAAAAAGCCATAAATGTGATAGAAGTCAGTTCAGCAGCAGACTGATTGACATCCTTTGACTTTCCTGTTAGATGACGTCTAGGACAGAAACCTGAAAATCAACAAGCTGTAAAGCCATGGAAGCCAGAGATCCAAACTTTTTTTTTCATGGCAAGTCATTTGTCAGGTATAACTCACAACAGCTTAGATGGCTTTTCATAGACACACTTTGTAGATAGGAAATCAAATGCAGCTTCCTAGAAGGGGAGTGATGTTCTGCCCCAGTGCTTTCTGACTATTTTTGCAGCGGTAAAGGAGCTGCTCCTTAGGATAATTAAGAGTGTCTTATGTTCACACTGCTGAAGTCTAAGCACATGCACACACTCCTCCCTTGGGTACGCTGACTGCACCAACAACTGCATAATCATTGGTCTGGATCTCAAGCACTACTCCTGTTCCTTTCAGATGTAATTGTTTTATTTTTGACTTACTGTCTGGTGAACGTGCCTGAAGTAATGCGAAGGTTATATTGCAGTTTATCACAGATTTTTTTTTAATAGAATGGCACCATTTTTTTTGCTCCAGTACAAAACATGACAGAGTGTGCAATTGTCTGAGGGTGCAGGAACTGCAATAGCTTTGGAGGATTCTTGTTGGAGATACAGGCAGAGAAACACCCTGTATCCATGTCTTGTTAGGTACAGAGCCTGAAACAAGGTGTCACCCTTTCAACGGTTCTCACAGTTGCCTGTTGAGGGAAGAAGCTGGCTCTGCTGGAATGGAGTCTGAAAGCAAGGTAAAATTTCCTCCTCGACATTCAGGGGAGCATGGCTTGAAGCATGCTGGAAGCAAGATATTTAACATCCATTGTAGATTCTAAAGAAGTAAATACTAATGAAGTTCCAGCATCTGGCCAGGACTAACTGAGTTTAACTAAGAAATATAAGTTTGGATTGTAGTTGACTTGAACACTGTTGAGAGTCAATCCACAGACATGAAGACCTTTCTCTGGAAGTTGCTCAAAGTCTTCTCTCATGTTAGGGGAAGAGATTAGTCTCTGTTGACTAAAGTCCTGGAGCTGGCTCTCCAGTGGAGTGGCTCAGAACAGGTGATATGAGTATTATTAATGCCTGAACACAAAATAATTTTTGCAGGAGAAACAGTTTTATAGGAGGCCTTCCTATCAAGATCAGAAAAGAAATCTTTATTCAAAGGGATGAATAAAAAGAAGGGGCTTGAATGCCTAAGAAATTTCCTAACAAAGTTTGCAACAATGCCTGAATTTAGGAAACTCCTCCTGGAGTGATTTTCCAACTGAGTTCTCTTAGCCTGTAATAATTTTTCAGTTGCAACATATTTTCTTCTTATCCTTTTAAACAGTTTTATTGAGAAATAATGTCGTTTAATGGAAAGAAATTATTCCCTGAAAACTGAAATGTTTTTTTCCATGGATTTGTTTCCTTGTTAATTAACTTAGGTGTATTATAGGTGCAGTTTACACACAGCCCTTTATACATCAGAGAATATATACATGAGAGATATTACAAACTCATAAAATGTGGGAAAGATTTGAGAATTGCTGTTCATGGCTTATTAAAATCCTGAAAATCCACACAGAATTGACAACTTAGTTGAGGAGCAGATTCTTTGTTATCTGTCAATGGCTGATCTCACATACGGGCTTTTTTCTAGAGCAAACGCAGTAACAAAATTATTCTTCTCTACTTGGTCATCTATTTCCATACTACTAGTAGGTCTGAGATCTCCAATCTCTATCAGATTTGATCAAAACTGGCCAAGGTTTAATAAGTTTTTATGCAGACAGATGCAGCTGTACACAAATAATTTCATTTGCCTGTGTGCATGCACACACACACACAAATTATGTCCTACAAACCATTATAGACTGAGCTTTAGATGCTGTCTGAACTGTTATACCCAAATGGATATTATTTAGTAAATAATAGTGAAGGAATTTTATAGTAGAAAAGTTTAAGGGAGATAGATCCAGTAGCAACGTTTAGAAAGCTGTCTGATTGCTTTTCATGTTGTTGAAAGTTGAGATAGTCTTTGGGTACTTGGTGATCTGCCAGCTGGCATCTGTAGCAGACATTTCTTTGTTTGTACCACTTCAACAGCTTGCACCAAAAGTCGGGCTAGTAAGAAGTAACTGGTCATGAGAGAAGATATGTACGCGTTTGTCACACTGTCATTAATTAAATCGTTACATTACACTCCACAGTAAGCTGATATGATAGAATGAGAAATTTGTATTGAAGCATATGTGACAGAAGAAAAAAGAAATTACGTATAATATAATAAAAGACGGGTAACCTTTTAACTGTGGCTATGAAGTAGAAGCATTGCCTCCATGTCTGGATGTGGTAGAACTGTTTGCTTACACCTTTATGCTTTGGTCAACTGGTATACGTCCTTGGGTGAAATCTCATCTGCTCTTTGGGAAAGCATGAGTACTTCATTCAACCAGTACAGATCTAAGTGACAACTAAAATACACTGTTTTAGTTTCTTTTTGTCTTTTTCTCTTTCTTCTTCTTTTTTTCCTTTTCTCTTTCTCTTTTTCTTTCTCTTTTTCTTTTTCTTTTTCTTTTTCTTTTTCTTTTTCTTTTTCTTTTTCTTTTTCTTTTTCTTTTTCTTTTCCTTTTCCTTTTCCTTTTTCTTTCTTTCTTTTTTTCTTTCTTCCTGCTTTAGTAACAGTTTAGTCGTTTACTACAAGTCTCCTTCAAGGATATCAACACTTACAATACTAACAGCTCATTTGGACAAATATAGCTAGTTTTATATGTTCTGCTTTTGATGTTGGTAACTCAGTTGTTGGAGCAGCTCATGGTAAGGTCTATCATTTGTTGCCGCTGCTATCTGCTTCAGATTCTTGAGGTTATCTGTGCCAACCTCCATTTTCCATTTTGTTGTCTGAATCTTGGAAGCATCCTCAGGTTTTTTATGTACTTGATAACTTTAAGTGAGAGTTGGTGTGTTGGTCTCAAAAATTCTTACTCCAAATTCATTCAGTGTTTCTATCTGATTTTGATAAAACTCATAGCTGTCAGGTAGTAGGTAAGTATCTGAGCTGGTGATAAAGTCATCAAAGACCAGTAAGAAAATAAGGCAAGATCTTTTAACTGTATCTAATTTCTTGTAATGCCATAGTAGATTATTAACTCTTGCAATGTTATGTCAAAATATTTTCATGCAATATATTTCTATTCCTATAAACTGGTGAGTTCAGCATCTTCTGTGCTCTGTATTTGATGTTATTCTTTTCCTGAGCTCTGCTTTAGCTAGCAACTTGTTGCGCAGATAAACAACTCATTGCCTTCTCTGATGCTTCTTGTTGACACATTGTCAACGGTGTCAAGGGTGCTTGTTTTTCTGTGAATCCTCCATACATTATTGCATCTTACATAGCTTATTTGTATCTCAAATTGATGCCAATGTGGATGAGGAAAAGAGCAGAGGTTTGCATTATTCTGGAATTTTCTTGCTGTCTAAAAATACTTATGATTATTAGATAAGACACAAAGCACATTGCCAGAGACTCTTGGATTTGGGTTGATAAGTTCCTCTCCCAAGCTTCCCTGCTGCTCTTTCCATTCTTTGGTTGTCGTCTCTACTTTGGCATTAATGTCAGCCATCACAAAGTGTAAGATGTGTTTTGGTATTCTGTCAATCACACTTTCAAGGCAATTGTAGAATTTGTCCCAGTCACTGTGTTCCTTTGTCAGAAAACAGCTCTGTATGATTGACATCTTTAGGAACCTGGTTTGGAATCTGGCATATATGATGTGCTGGCTGATAGCTACCCAACCAAAGAGTGATTTTTCCACAAAATCTGTCATGGTGAATGCAATCCAATTTACATGTTCCTTGTCACAGAGAGTGTGTCCCTGCTTTTCGTCTTTACCAAGGATCAGGAAAAAGGTGTAAAGAAGGGAAACAATGCCCTTTGTAGGGCATGTGGAGGGAAATGTACAAGAACTCTTCTCTGAAAATCATCAGGACAAACCACAGTCCCTGAATGTTCACATTGTTCCAGAAGTTCCTATGCACATGAGTGCAAATAGATAACCATACAGCAACATTGGATAGCTGATCAGTCCTATGCAGTGTGAATATTTCCCTTCCTTCTGAGGCACTGCAGTCCTGCAGAGGTCTTGAGGGTGGAACGAGCCCCTCATGTAGCGCTATTTTGGATAGAATTGCAAACTTTGCTAAAACAGTGAAATAACAAAGAACAGTACATATATCCTGAAAATATAGATACCAGATGAAAATGAGGTATGGCTTAAAAAAAAATGCAAGCAATTGCATTGTGGGTAGCAATCACAATAATCTGAAACACACAACTCAATATGTCAGTGAAAATCCAAAAGGGGCAATATTGGAAAAGAAAATAGACTGGAAGGCCTTTCATTTTCATAGAGCTGGGTTAATCCTAAATGTTACTTTGAACTATGCTTAAAGGCATAGTTTTTTTCCAGAGAAACTTCTGAGTCTCCCTGAAAAACTGAAATCAGTCACAGCCAATTATCACATAGTAAGAAAGATGGTACCAGTTAGAAGGGCATTTGGAAAAGAGCAACACAACCAATGAAAACATTGGGTGAACTGAAGTGTAGGTGAAAACATAAACTGCTGCTTGATTAAGCAATGACTAAGGTGATAGGCAGAGTGGAGGAAAGTAAAGGAATGGCATAACATTAACATATCTATTTATATGGATATAGACATCCAGGAGGAAGTGTTTGTTGTGATTACTGTGTATTTTGTAATTAACACTAATGGACTGACACTTGTGAATAAAACCCTTGGAACAGCAGTTGGAAAAACTTCTTGTTTGTTAAACTGTGAAAAATTCTTCTAAGAGAATTCAAATGGCCCTTAAAAATTGAAATGTACCTAACACTGGGGTAGGGAAACCGTTGATCCCAGCATGGACTGATGATTGAGCACATGGTGGAGGGGTGTGGCTGGGCTGGGGAATACCAGTACCACTTGCACCTGTGATCAGAAGGGGTGGACCTGGGGCAGGGTTGCCCCAGGCTTAATGGCCACCCAGGCGGAGAAGGAAGTAGCTTGAGAAAGAGAGGACTGGGGAGAAGCCTGAGAGAGAAGACTGGAAAGCAGCCTGAGAGAAGATCGGATGGTGTAGTTATAAGAGTTTTGAGACCTTTTCCATTACAACTGGCAAAAGCATAGAGACAATAATCTCACACATGCAGGGAGACAAACTGGATGATCTTTAGTCTCTTTCATCTCTAGCATTTCACAGAATCACAGAATCACAGAATTGCAGGGGTTGGAAGGGACCTCAAGAGATCATCGAGTCCAACCCCCCTGCCAGAGCAGGTTCCCTACAGCAGGTTGCACAGGTAGGCGTCCAGGCGGGTCTTGAATATCTCCAGGGAAGGAGACTCCACAACCTCCCTGGGCAGCCTGTTCCAGTGCTCCGTCACCCGCACTGTGAAGAAGTTCTTCCGCATGTTGGTGCGGAACTTCCTGTGCTCCAGCTTAAGGCCATTGCCCCTTGTCCTGTCCCCACTGACCACCGAAAAGAGGTTCCCCACCTCCATTTGCCTCCCGCAACTAAGATACTTATAAACATGGATCAGGTCCCCTCTCAGCCTTCTTTTCTCCAGGCTGAACAGACCCAGCTTACTGAGCCTCTCCTCATAGGGGAGATGCTCCAGGCCCTTTATCATCTTTGTGGCCCTCCGCTGGACTCTTTCCAGGAGGTCCCTGTCTTTCTTATACAGGGGAGCCCAGAACTGGATACAGTACTCCAGCTGAGGCCTGACCAGGGCAGAGTAGAGGGGAAGGATCACCTCCCTCGACCTGCTGGCAATACTCTTTTTAATGCACCCTAGGATCCCATTGGCCTTCTTAGCCACCAGGGCACACTGCTGGCTCATGGCCAACCTGTCATCTACCAGGACCCCCAGGTCCCTCTCTGTAGAGCTCCTCTCCAGCAGGTCGTCCCCCAGCCTGTACTGGTACATGCGGTTATTCCTCCCCAGGTGCAAGACTCTACACTTGCTTTTGTTGAACCTCATCAGGTTCCTCTCTGCCCATCTCTCCAGCCTGTCCAGGTCTTGCTGAATGGCAGCACAGCCTTCTGGCGTGTCAGCCACTCCCCCCAGCTTCGTGTCATCAGCAAACTTGCTGAGGGTGGACACTATCCCCTCATCAAGGTCGTTGATGAAGACATTGAACAAGACTGGACCCAGCACCGACCCCTGGGGAACACCGCTAGTTACAGGCCTCCAGCTGGACTCTGTGCCGTTGATCACTACCCTCTGAGCTCGGCCAGTCAGCCAGTTCTCAACCCACCTCACAGTCCACTCATCTATCCCACATTTTCTCATCTTTGCTATCAGGATGTCATGGGAGACAGTGTCAAAAGCCTTGCTGAAATCAAGGTAGATGACATCCACTGCTTTCCCCCCATCTACCCAGCCAGTGATGTTATCATAGAAGGCTACCAGGTTGGTCAAACATGATTTCCCCTTGGTGAATCCATGCTGACTACTCCTGATAACCTTCTTCTCTTCCAATTGCTGGGAGATGGCATCCAGAACAAGCTGCTCCATCACCTTTCCAGGGACAGAGGTGAGGCTGACTGGCCTGTAGTTCCCTGGATCCTCCTTCTTGCCCTTCTTGAAGACCGGAGTGACATTGGCTATCCTCCAGTCTTCAGGCACTTCTCCCGTTCTCCAAGACCTGTCAAAGATGATAGAGAGCGGTAGGGCAATCACATCCGCCAGCTCCCTCAGCATACGCGGATGCATCCCATCAGGGCCCATGGATTTGTGCACAAATTTCAGATTCTATTACCAGTGCTTACTTAGCATTAGTCAGTTTTAGTTTTCTATTTTCTTCATGGTAATCCTTGGCCTGTTCTCCTTTCTGAGTAGGAATTCACTATCAATGTCATATTTGACTTCTTACGTGTTTGGCTGTTTCTTCAGATTACAAAATGAAGAATGTTTTACAAACACTTTAAAAAGTATTTGGAAGCCAGCAGTAGAAATAAATTATCCATCTTCCTATTTCATGTTAGCTGTGAAATCTTTCAGACTTTACTTAGGAATATAGTTCATATTTTTAAAATAAATATCACTGAAAAAAATCTGTGTGTCTGGAAGATTAGTTTATTTCAGAAGATATGGAAAAGGCATAAATACAATGGCCCTTTACAGTCTCTTCAACTGGCAAGAAAAAACATGATGCAGCCTTTGGCATTATGTTAGAGAGCACAGATATAATTGGTGAGGAGACAGAGTAATCTAACAGCAGCAGCTTTGGCACATTACAGTGAAGCCCGAAAAAATGAACAGTTAGTTAATATCCTCAGCCTAACCTTCCTATAAGCGCGTTAACTCTAGAACCTCTGTTACCCATGAGAGATGCTCAGGGAGAATTTGGCTGTGAAAAGATTAGCATGAGGGTGAGACACTGGACTGAGGCTCAGCAAAACCCCGTAGTGCTCCCAGAACAGTCTCAGTTCTCCTCCATGGTGTATTGCACTATCTGAGGATTATACCTCCTGCCTCTGAATGGTCGCTAATAATTCTTGCTTTCTCCCGCCTTGAAATACTATCTCCTCGATTTTTCTGAGCAGAAGCTGTGTTGACAAATATTCCCACAAAACCTGCCAGGAGATGGATCATGTCGGCTGGCTGGCAGTTAGGACGTTTTGTTGAGGACGTGGTGCTGGCTCTGCCTACCTGTGCTGTGATGTGCCTGCCAGTAGTCAGTGTTGTGTGAAGGTGTTAAAGCATTATGTACCCCACAAGCTAAAGGATATCCTGCAGTTTCTGAACTGAAAAGTCTTATGCTTTTCTTGGAAAAAGAAATATATTGTCCTAATGTAAGATTTTGATGTCACTATAGCTGGGAATAAACTAGAAGGAGAAAGGAAAATGTATGTTTTGTAGTTTGTGAGGTTCACCTTGATGCTGTATCTGACAGCTGAAAGTGATTTGAACAGAATTAGCAAGACTTGAGAATAAAGCATTTTTTTTGCTCAACACTTCCTCTTAGTACATTACTAGTAGTGACTGGCAATATCCCATTTCACATCTATTTTGGCAAACACTGATGCTTATGTCTGTTAGGTTGGCAGTATTTCATTTTAAAGGAAAAGTTCCTGCAGCTTTAGTTCACTGTGAGGTAAGAGTCAGAAATACACCTTTTCTTATTATCTGCCAGAACAATCCCAATCAGCCGTGATTCTCATCTTCAGACTCTCTCCATCCTCTGGTTAACCAAACTGCTGGCCAGCATTTAAACAAGGCGCTTCATCTTCCTACCTTTCAGAAGTTTTTGCCATCATGTCAGAATGGATGGACGACATGCGTGACTGAAGTTCACATTTATAAATGAGATAAGTTTTATGACTAGGATGAATGAAACATAGTGTAGTTTGTGTGTTGGCCACAATCCCTTTAGCTGACCTGCTATGATCATGAAGATTCACTACTGGAACAAGGCCTGGGATATTAATATTTCAGATGTAAGTGATGTTAATTGGATTCTACATTGTGTATTAAAAATAAGGGATTGTTAATGCAGGTAGAAGGATTTGTGGACTACTAAGGGTGCCATTATATGTGTAAACTACATGCTGTATGCTTTTTATTACTGTTTCCAAATTGACTTTAGGTGAAAGCACAGCTGGGTGCTTAACACAGTGGTGTGGAGGAAGCAAATATTTAAATATTCAGCTCCCACTTTTTGAAAATTGTACTGTAATTTGGAAAGTGCATTCTCTCTTAGGAAATTTAGGCCTTAAAGTCCTGCCACAGATGACTGTCAGGGCCACCTCTCCATCAGACTCCCATTCAGCTCATCACTGGTCAATTCTCCATTTAGATGGCATGACTAAATTTCATGTTGTCTGATCACACAGGAAGGAAAAGTAATGTCTGTATTGCCTTTGTGGGAATATCAAACAGGGAAAAAATAGCTTTTGCCTTAAAGGCATTTTTTTCCCCAAGACTACATTTGCGAATAAGAACTTGAACCTCTATTCACCAAAATCAATAGCTGTGGCTGAAAGACCAAGATATAAATCATGGCTCTTGGAAAACCACATGCAGAGTGTGACTTACTTTGGAACCAGGTCTGTTTCAGCAGAGATATGATCTTCCTTAATTGTTGTCTTGCAATGGGCCCAAATTAAACAACATTTGCATGTAACAATGGAATAAAGTTGCCTAAGTTTAGTGATAAGGAAGGCAATAATTGTCATCAAAGAAGAGTTCTCCTTCTCACTGATGCTGACTGGACATTTGTGTGCTGTACACCACATTTCTCCTCTTGTGCAAGCAATCACAAGGCTGCATGATGAACCTTAGAGAAAACATGGTACACAATAAAATTAACTAGGAAAAAAAAGACTGGTCTTTTAATCGTAAGTTTCATGATCCAGTCCATGCCATGACTGCAAAAACAACAGCACAGGCACAAGGGAGGATGTGTGTCCATGCAACTAAAGTAGGAAGGAAGTATTGCCACCTCTTCTAGTGGAAACTTGGATTTAGATTCGCTTCTTGCAGCCATGAAGCCATCCTTCCATGGTGTAGATTCATATCAGTCTGGCTATATCTAACTGCAGATATCAACAAAGCAGTAGTACCATTGTCTTCTCCGGTTCTGCTGCTTCCAAGGCCCTTGATTTGCTGTGTGGCCATATGGTGACCAAGATCATCTTGCTGATCTACTAGAAAACTACTCAACATTTCATCATTTGACCACTGCTCAGCTACAGGGTTCTGGAAAGAGACAGAAAGGGATAGTTTGTGAGAGAAGGAAGATGCAAATGTGCTCATCAGCAGTAGCTGCACTTATAAAAGGTTAAGCACAAAGTTTAACCATGTTCCTGAAAAACAAAGGTGAGCTCAGACTGCTTCTACAACAGAAAACAGCTACCCCAAAATATTCCAGATTTTTACAAGTTAACCTCTCTCCATCCTCATATAGATGAGCTCCGTGCATTTTTTTTTTTTTTTTTGTAACATTAAGGTAGTATCTTTATTTTAAGGAATGTAATACAAGCAAATAACATTTAAGGAATGTTATTCTCCTTTTTCATCATCTACCTCACAGAGTTTTGTGCTGGATAAAGCAAGGCGTGCATGGAGATTCTTATTTGATTTGTAAATGTATCTGATCCTCCAGAATGCTAAATTATAATTATAGCCACTTTAAGTCCACTTTAACTTGTGGGAATGGTGCTTGTGAGTCCTAGTGGAACACAGATGTAGTCAATTCTCAGCTACATCTCTCTGTAGATGTCTGGATAAATTTTGTTTCTTTACTTAATTCTTTATTTACTTTATGTTAGTGATGAGTTCAGGGGCACTTAAGGGCCTCTTGTGTCTGTTATTCTCTCCTAGAGGGAAGTCATAACTTATTTTCTTTTGAAGGGACCCTATATAAAGATCCTTTTCAAGAAAGGTTTCTAAGATAAGGGAAGGTGACAAAGTTCAGCAAGAGAGAGCTTCTTTATTGACAGAAATAACAAGAGAATAGGAACAAAGTCTCAGCAAATATATGCCCACTAACTGACTTAAAAAAAAAAAAAAAAGAAAAAAAAAAAGAAGTAAATTGGGGAAAAAGAAAAAACAACCCTTCTAACAAGCTCCATTATTAGCAATGCAAAATCAGTCCTCACTGGTGTTGTTATTGAGAATTTTTTTTGTTTTTCCCCTCCTCCTTCCTAGTTCTAATTCAACCTTTGTAATTTCACAACATTTTGCTGGCAGAAAAAGCCTCCATACATCAAAGTGGGTAGTGAGTGGCTGGGACGAGGTTCTGTCAAGGGAGAGAATGGGACACTCAGCATTAGGAGGAAGTGCTGTGCACTTAGAGATGAACAGTTTTATTTTAATCCTTTCATCTACTTTAGCTCCTTTTTGTTTCAGCTGCCATAAACACTTGCTTTGGAGCCAATGTTCGGTATCCTGAAAGGATTTTTTTTCTTGTATTCCTCTTATTTCTGTTGAGACATGACACTCAAATTGGAGATAGGAGCAGAGATCAACAAACCCTGTCAGCTCTTGTCAACCCAGGTGTAACAGTGTGATCTTCTTAAATTGCCACTAATCTGCCAAAGATCTCTTTATCTGCAGTCTCCATCATGCTGTTTGCTCACATTTGGTTAACACTTTAAATTTTCCTTTTGGAGGTGTCACTGTTTGCCATTTAGCAACTAAGAACAACTGTGAGAGCAGCTTAAAGCACATGGATTTGGGAAGCTAGAAAAGCTGATTAGCTATTCAGGGAGAATAATCTTATTGAAAGTAGTAAGAGCTGAATAAAGAATGCTTTTCCCTTTCCTCGTAACAATCTTCTAATTATGTTGTCAAGCTTGCTGTCGTGTTCTCCCTCTGTGCCATTAAGAAACCGTTTTCTAAGTTAAGAAAGAGATTTCCAGATCGTGATGGTGTTTGCTGATTATCATAGAATCATAGAATCGTTTGAGTGGGAAGAGACCTTTAAAGGCCATCTAGTCTAACTGCCCTGCAATGAACAGGGACACCTACAGCTATGTCAAGGTGCTCAGAGCCTGATCCAGCCTGATCTTGAGTGTCTCCACGGATGAGGCTTCCACCACATCTCTGCGCAACCTGTTCCAGTGCTTCACCGCCTTTATTGTAAAATTTTTTTTCTTATATCCAACCGAAATCTCCCCTCTTTTACTTTGAAACCACTTCCCCTTGTCCTATTCCCACAGATCCTGCTAAAGACTCTGTCCCCTTCTTTCTTATAGACCCTCTTTAGATGCTGAAAGGCCACTATCAGGTCTCCCTGGAGACTTCTCCAGACTGAACAGCCCCAGCTTTCTCAGCCTGTCCTCGTAGGGGAAGTGTTCCATCCCTTGGATCATTTTTGTGGCCCTCCTCTGGACGTGTTCCGACAGGTCCATGTCTCTCCTGTGCTGAGGACTCCACATCTGGATGCAGTACTCCAGGTGAGGCCTCACCAGCGCAGAGCAGAGGGGCAGGATCACCTCCCTCGCCCTGCTGGCCACACGGCTTTTGATGCAGCCCAGGATACAGTTGGCTTTCTGGGCTGCGAAGGCACGTTGCTGGCTCATGTCCAACTTGCCATCCTCCAGTACCCCCACGTCCTTTTTGGCAGGGTTGTGCTCAATCCTTTCATCCCCTAGTTTGTATTGAAAGTGGGGTTACCATGACTCAAGTGCAAAATCTTTCATTTGGCTTTGTCAAACCTCATGAGGTTCTCCTGGGCCCACTGTTTGAGTTTGTCTTGGTCTCTCTGGATGGCATCCTGTCTCTCAGGCATGTCAACTGCTTGATGTTATCTGCAAACTTGCTGAGGGTGCACTCAATCCCACTGCTGAAGTCGTTGATGAAGATATTAAAGGGCATTGGTCTCAGTACTGACCCCTGAGGGATGCCACTCATCACCGATCTCCGTGCAGACAATGAGCCATTGATGGCCACTCTCTGGGCACAATCTTGCAATCAGTTGATGCAGTTACGCCATCACAGAAGGCCACTAGTTTGGTCAGGCAGGACTTGCACTTGACGAAGCCATGCTGGTTGTCTCATATCACCTCCCTGTCTTTAATGTGCCTTAGCATAGTTTCCAGGAGGATCTTCTCCATGATCTTCCCTGGCACAGAGTTAGGCTGACAGCTTGGTAGTTTCCTGGGTCATCCTTTCTACCTTTCTTAAAAATGAGTGGGGCATTGCCTTTTTTTCAGTCACCAGAGACTTCACCTGACTGCCATGTCTTTTCAAATATCATTGACAGTGGCTTGGTGAGTACACCAGACAGTTCCCTCAGGACTCTGGGATGCATCTCATCAAGACCCATAGACTTAGGGATGTCACCAATTAGTTTATGCGGTGAACAACAGATCTAGTATTGTATCCCCTCTCTTGGAGCTTTCTGTTTCTTGGCTCAAGAAGTTATCCTCTATGCTTTCCAGGAACCTTTTGGATTGCCTACAGCTCTCCATGCTATTTTTACAGCAGATGTTTAAAATACAATCACAAATCAATAGCTGTTCAAGGGTTCAGAAGCAAGGCCTATAGATACCTGCTGCTGCATATTTCTGACCAAAACCCAACTGTGTTTCTTAGTGATGGATGGACAAGACCAGCTGTATTCTAATCCAATCTTTTATATCAGTGCTGTTCATATTTTAATAGGAAGAATAGGAACCTAACTTTTAAATAGTTCCTTCAGGTTGGATGCCTGATGATGTAGTAGCATAACATTGATCCTTTCACTGAGATCAGCACATCAGTGGTCATCTGTGCAATGTCACATAACTAAAATAAAACCCATTCGTAGCCAAATTAATACCAAACCTCCTAAATGTTTTTCTTGTTTCTGATTAACGTTGTAAATATCATCAATTATTTTGACTTTAATGTTTTACTGCTGGAGGAGCATCCATTTGACCAAACATAGTATCAATATTTATTCACTTGCTTTAGCTACTGAGTGCCCAAATGAAAGCTAAAGATCATATTGACAACTGTTAGGATAAGGAGATGTACCAAACTATAAAAATTATAGCACAATTTAGGGAAAGTCTACAGGATAAGAATCTTTTGGAAAACAGCAAAATACAGTGGCAGTTCCTCCTTTATGCATTGTGTTCTGCTATTGAGACAGTGATTTGTTTTTTTTTTTTATCCTTGCATGGTTTATTACTATAGGTGTGTAGAAAGTGTTACTGAGCAAATATGGTGCATTGCATGAGTTCTTCCTTTAAAAGTATAATGGTATGCCATCAAGTATTTCAATTTTTAGGCTGTTTTGCAAGGTCAGTTTTCTTCCTCTGCTATTTGCCATTATGTGACTCCTCAGTATTCAGCAAAATTACTTTTGATTTATCAGCAAGAGAAAAGAATTTACTCAGTAAATTTTCTGTATCAAAAACAGCTTGTTACCTGATTTAAGACAATTCTGTCTGACTGCTGCAACTCATCAAACAAAGTCTATCCATTTTTATTTTGTAGCAGAGCAAGAGTACTGTTACGGTGTCCACAGAAGTGGAATAAAAAACAATTAAAAAAACACATACACCAAAACCAGCAAGAACAACGACAAACAACTGTTTTATCTTTTACCATTACTTAAAACAACTATCCTACAATTGGCCCGTTACAAATTGTTTATCCCTTTAGCATAGCATCCAACAACCACCTTCTTCATTTACGTATATGTGGCAAAAAATCCTCCAGCAGACTACTGAGCAGGCTTCTAGAAATTAGTAGATTTATAATAGAAACCTATTTTGCTTGCACTTCACTTAAGTTTGGTAAATATTCATGTAAAATGTTTTGGTGTTGATGGATCTGCATTTTCAGACACAACCATAGTATTTTGCCCCCTGAGACAGGATTCATTTTAATTTCATACAGAGACATCCTATGTACTGTATTAACAAGCACAATTTGTGATAATGTGTAAATGGAAATCATGGTCATACTGAATGTGATAACAAAACTGACACTACTACTTAATACAAAATTTGCCTATTTGAGTGGAAAGATAGGTGTGCTTCAAGGCTTTGACAGCTAGGAGGAAACTGATATATTTAGTGAATAGAGCTTAATTTTGCTGCCATGAAGTACATTTCTTCAGCGGGAATTAATTTATTTTTTCTAAGTGAGATTTTCCTTTTTCTGGTCTTCTGAGGCGCTCTGATGACAATGGAAACCACTTGCCAAAAGTAATTGCTGTTTTCAGACCCAATGTCATTCTAGAGAGCATGAATTTTGTCGAATGTTTTGGTTGGCACTGTTTTTGACAAGGCTCTCTATAAGATAACTCTACCACATACTCTTCCAGCATGTGACCTCTACCTTGAGGCCTGTATTCGCTGTTCAGGAAATCCTTTATCAAAGCGAGTTTCTGACTAGTACTAAAATCAGTATTCACATTCACAGAGGGACTGATCTCCATATTCTGCTCTTCCTTTCAATGGGAAAAGTAAGGGTTATTGCCAGATAAAGCATCCTCATTACTTTACTTACCATATGAATATCTAACATAAGAAACTACATCAGGTTCTGAACCATTCTTTAAACCTAGTGAAACTCAATGAAAGGAATGTGCCACGATCTGATTGTAGATGGTAGCTGAAGGGCGGATAATCTGGGGAATACTGCAGATTTCCTGCACAAACTTTCATAGAGCCATTTGGCTGTTCTGTCTGCAGATGTCTTTGTGAATGTTCTGCAAAAGTGTCATCAGACACAACAGTAAACAGGTCACCTACATAAAATTTTGCGCTGGAAGGTACGGGAAAAATCTTTGAAGCTGGTAGACATATTGGCTGTTTTCCCTTCAGAATAAAACAAATAATTGCATTCTTTTTCAGAGTTGTAAGAAAAGGAAATCACATTTAGTGCTCACTCTCTTAAAACTTTTATGCAGTAAACACAGTCATACAAACATGTACTGTCTGCTTCCAACTTCACCTCTCATTTGTTTCATCTGCCTCCCTTCTGAATGTTGCTATTGAGAGCTCCTCCTTCAGAGGAAGATTCGGGATTTTTCTGACCGTTTGAATGTCATTCACAAGCTTTATCTTTCTTGACCCAGAACATACAATTAATTTTGGTTATTTACAATTTCTACATGTCTCCAATGAATCACAACTTTTATACATAACCTAGGTTTCTCATGATTATTGCACTCCAACTCCCCAAGATACAGGAGGATGCAGTCTTGGATTTGAAGAGCTTCCTTTCTAATTTGATCCAAGATAGAAGTGAACACGAACAAGTAGAGAAGGAAAGAATAGTGGGATCCTACTCATTACATAGGTTAGTAATGTCACAGTTTGTGATTCCAAATAATTTTCAAGTATCACTTCTATAAATGAATAAATAACGACTGCTGTCATTACAGAGATATTTCACCATTATTTTTTGGCTGGTTTTATTTATTTTTTTTTTTAAGCATCACTTGCAAAAGGGGGTCTTGAAGAGTGAAGGTACAGACGGGAGAACAAAACAAAGACATCATGTTTGTGTGTGCATGGAGTAACAAAGATAAAGAATGTAGAGAAGATTCTTCCTAAGAACCTCTGTGTACACTACTTATTTCAATATACCTGACAGAAGAAGAACAGAAGTCTATTGTGCAACGCACAAGAAGACAAGAATGGGGAAGAAGACTGAAGAAGGGAAAGAAGGTTAAAAGGGCCATTTTGTGGTTATTGCTGTACTCAAAACCTGCAATATGAAGTTCTTGAATTCTTGCTGTGTTGTCGCACTGTATTGCTGCTAAAGGTTGAGCTGAGAGCTAACAACAGCCAACTGTGGCTACGTGCTTGTGAACATTGTTACTATAGGGAAGACTAACTTCACCTAACTGTAGTTATCTAAAAATTGTGTCCAGTCTAAACTCTAGAGACAGACAGAGGCATTCCAGAGCAATATTAATACCTTCTTGCAAGTAGGTTGCAGTCATAAAAATTAGAACTGAGCAATGCTTCTAAAGAGCCTTCTGTTTCTACAGGATTAGCTGCTTAACTTGCAGATCCAAGTAATTGCTTTCATTCTTATATTTTTTGTTTCCTTTCTGCTATATGCAGGGGAAAATAAGGAAATGTGCTGTCAGATTTTTATTGGTATTATTATTTTAATACATAGCACTATGCAAAGCCCATTCAGGTTGTTTATTTTATACAGTTACTAAAAATACCTCCCCATTTCTTGTGATTACATAAGAAAGCTAAGATCAACAACTGTGGTTTTTTTTTTAGATGAAGTAGTTTGTGAAACAATTTGCACCAAAATGTGTGACTGTAGTTAAACAAGTACTTGATTATTAATAATCCATTACAAACTAACTTCAGAAGAACCCCAGGAAGCACTGCAGCTTTTCCACCTGAAAAAAAAAAATTAATTAATCCTGCAAATGAGATAGACGCAGCCAATGCCTGCACTTTGCATCAATATTTACTAAAGGTTACAACACCATGAGAAATCAGCAGAACATCTCTCACTCAGCTCGTTGTTCTCATTGACCTGTTCTACCCTGTGATCCTTCAGGAGTTCAGTGCACCTACCACAGCATTCACACTGGGTGCAGCTTCCTGTTCCTGAATGACTATTTAAAAATGACAAGTGTTAGCAGAGATAAAGAGAGAGGAGAAGGGAAGAAGTAGCCTTCATAGTATCCAACAGCTCTCTGTTGGCCTGGTCTTGCCCAAATAATTTGACTTTCAGCAAGATCTAAATGGAAATGTCAGAGATTGGGGAAGTTTCTGTTCTTATACTCAGTGAGGAAAAGTGTAGTGTAAGGAGTTACAGGGAAGAAATCAAACTGATTTAAAGATTAGGGGACTCCAGCAGATGTTTTGCCAAGGAACAGGGGAAAGTCTGTCCTGTTCCAGATAGTGTGAACATTTGGAGCATTATCTTCCCTGGTGTTTGCTTTTATTTTATATTTTGAAGAACAATTAAATATGTATTTCAGTCTGTACCTCTTCATATCATCTTCATATTCTTTGCAGAATGCCCATACTTTGTCTGCTTTCTTCTGTGCCTCGTCTCATTGGCTGGGTCAACCTGTAACTACAAGTAGAAGTTCTGGCACTGATGCACTGCTCCTTAAAAGAGACCATAAATTCAAATGGAGTGAGGAACTCAGCAGAATATCTGCAATGTGCTATCACCTGGAGGTCAGGCTATGTTCAGAAAAGCTTGTTAACCACTCACTGCCGTATGTCTTCATATAGTGAAAATTAATTGTTTAGGAACATAGATATATATCTTCTATTCCTTAACATGCACTTCATGAATGAGATGATATTAAATAATTAACAAGTTCATGAGTAATATATATTTCTAGTTCATGCAGAAACTAGCCTTTGTTTTCTTATCTTCCAAAATTAGAGCTTCTAACTCCTGTTTCCTTGCCTTCTCCTCTGTGTTCTCACTGATGCTGGTGAGAGCTTTTATGGTAGGATCCAATTCAGATGCAGAGTACTGAAGATGTAGGAGGTATAGATGTAGGTCAACAGAGTCTAAGTTACCTAAAAAAGACAACTACTTTTGGTTAACCAAATATATATCTAGACTCTGATGTCTATGTGTCCTATTTACAATGAGAGTTTAGACACCTTCCTCCTGTGCAAGCATCCCATTGTAGACACCCTGGTGTAGGTTTCTGGCTGTGAGGATGAATGCCACCCATTAAATTCCAAAAGTTGTTTGCAGTTTTTCATATAGAATGGTTGCTGCAGGTAGATAATCTACTTGGGTGAGCTGGAGAATGTTTTTGCCAAGCTGCTTCTCCCATAGAATCATAGAATCATAGAAACACTAGGTTGGAAAGGACCTACAAGATCATCTAGTCCAACCGTCCTCCTATCACCATCCCTACCCACTAAGCTACTAAATCATATCCCTTAGCACCTCATCTAGACGCTTCTTGAACAGCGCTAGGGACGGTGACTCCACCACCTCCCTAGGCAGCCATTCCAGTGCCTGACCACTCTTTCAGAGAAAAAGTTTTTCCTCATATACAATCTAAACCTTCCCTGGCGCAACTTGTGGCCATTCCCTCTCGTCCTGTCATTAGTTATCTGGGAGAAGAGGCCGACCCCCTCCTCACCACAACCTCCCTTCAGGAAGTCATAGAGTGCGATGAGGTCTCCCCTGAGCCTCCTCTTCTCCAGACTAAACAATCCCAGCTCCCTCAGCCACTCCTCATAAGACTTGTGCTCTAGACCCCTCACCAGTTTTGTTGCCCTTCTCTGAACACGTTCCAGGGCCTCAATGTCTTTCTTGTAGTGAGGGGCCCAAAACTGAACACAGTACTCGAGGTGCGGCCGCACCAGAGCTGAGTACAGGGGGATGATCACCTCCCTGCTCCTGCTGGCTACACTATTTCTAATACAGGCCAGGATGCCATTGGCCTTCCTGGCCACCTGGGCACACTGTCGGCTCATGTTCAGCCGAGCATCAACCAACACCCCCAGGTCCTTTTCCTCTACACAGTCTTCAAGCCAATCTGCCCCAAGCCTATAGCGTTGCATGGGGTTATTGTGGCCAAAGTGCAGGACCCGACACTTGGCCTTATTGAACCTCATCCCATTGACCTCAGCCCAGCTATCCAGCCTGTCCAGATCCCTCTGAAGGGCCTCCCTACCCTCAGGCAGATCGACACATCCTCCCAACTTGGTGTCATCTGCAAACTTACTGAGGGTACACTCAATCCCCTCATCTAGGTCATCAATAAAGATATTAAACAAGATGGGCCCCAGTACCGACCCCTGGGGGACACCACTCGTTACGGGACGCCAGCTGGACTTGACTCCATTAACCACTACCCGCTGGGCACAGCCCTCTAACCAGTTCTCTATCCAGAGAAGAGTGTACTTGTCCAGACCACGGGCCGCCAGTTTCCCCAGGAGAATACTGTGGGAGACCGTGTCAAAGGCTTTGCTGAAGTCTAGGTAGACTACATCAACAGCCTTTCCCTCATCTACCAGTCTGGTCACCCAGTCATAGAAGGAGATGAGGTTGGACAAGCACGACCTGCCTTTTGTGAACCTGTGCTGGCTGGGCCTGATCCCCTGGTTGCCATGCACGTGTCGTGTGATCTCCGCCAAGATGATCTGTTCCATAACTTTCCCTGATACCGAGGTCAGGCTGACAGGCCTGTAGTTCCCCGGATCTTCCTTACGGCCTTTCTTGTAGATGGGAGTCACATCGGCAAGCCTCCAATCTTCTGGGACCTCTCCAGACAACCAGGAATGCTGATAGATTGTAGAAAGCGGCTTGGCAATCACCTCCATTGCACATTACTCACTGTCAAACAGCAAATCTTACCTGATGTCATGATATGAACAGGATAAAGGAGTTATCTCTATTGCAGTACCATGAAAAATATTTTCAGGTTTTGTTTTTGGTCAGGTTTTCTAGCAGAATTGGGATGAAGTTGTAGTTTTCTACATAAACATGAACCAACCTGACACACATTTCAAAGGAATGGTACATAATTTTTCAAGGCTTTTCTTTGCCTTCATTTGAATTGTGCTACCTAGCCTCAAGGCAACAGCTAGTATCATCATGTCTGTGTATAGCTGAAAAGATTTTGTTGGTTGAGCTTTCTCACTAAGTGGTGAGCAATACATACAAGCCCTGGAAAAAGGGAAAAAGAGCAGTAAAATCCTTTGCAATGTGAATTAAGTTGATGTATTCAGAGTCTTGCAATTGTAGTAGAATGTCTCATAATTGTATTCCTCTACCCACCTAATGTGTTCTTAACCTCCTAATGGCATACCAAGTATGCCTGCTGGGTGTATTTATGGACTTGTTTGCCATCTAGTTTCACTAAACAATTATCCCTAAGATAGTTCAGTGATGGGAGTCATATGAAGTGCCTACACAGGGTTGTCCAGAATTAGGTTAATCTGTGTACCCAGTCTCTCTTTGGAATGTCCTCTTGGTAATTATGTTCAGAAATACGTTATCTTTTCCTTCATCCTTGTTTTTGTGGCTTGCTGTTCTTCTGTTGCTTCATTGTGTAAGCAGTTGACATAACCCTGTCTGAAGAGCCACTAGTATTTGTTTTCCTCTGTCAGAAGTGGGAGAAGTACACAGGGTTTGCATAATATATTTTTAAGTATACTAGTTAAAAGTCAGTTGAGAACAAATGATCTATAAAAACACTTTAAAGAGAGGGAGAATGAGAAAGAAGCACATCTTTTCCTCTCTCCCTCCCCACTATTTCTATTATTCATTAGTTAAACCTAAATATTGCCCTTGCTCAAAGTTACACCTGTTGATAAGAACTTTCATCCTTAGGTGTCTTTCACAGGCCCTTTGAGAGGAATACATGAATCCTACCCATGTTTTTCAAGCTGATAATCACTGAACTATGGAGATAGGAGCTGCTCAACTCCTATGCATGTTATTAGCAAACTTATTTTGATAAGAGCTTGTTGTGGTTTGACCCAGCAGATAGCTAAGTACCACACAGTTGTTTGCTCACTCTCCATCCCCAATGGGATGGGAGAGAGAATTAGGAGAAACTATAGTAGAACTTGTGGAAATATATATATATATACACACGAAAACGAGTGACACACAAAGCAGTTGCTCTCCACTCACCAACCAATGCCCATCCCATCCCGAGCTAACTCCCCTCCCTCTTGTTTACATGATGTCATATGGTATGGAATATATCCCTTTTGTCAGTTTGGGTCAGCTGCCCTGGTCCTGTCCCCTCCCAGCTTCTCGTGCCCCCCTAGCTCCCTTGCTGGCAGAACAATAAAAGGAAGCAGAGAAACTGAAATGTTCTTGGCTCTGTACAGCGCTGCCCAACATCAGGCATAAACATTCATGAATATTCTAAGTTATAATATGGTTTATGTGAGCATGTACATTCAATTTGAATGAGAATAAATTGAACAGCATTCATGTCCTTCCCTCTTGTTTCAGAAACTTCCTAAACTGTTTCCCAAAGCAGACAGATCTTTTCCAGAAGGCAGTGGGCATCCCTGGGATGTTGAGAGCAAGAACTTTCCAGATTCACGCAGAAAGGACAGGAAATGGTAACTGTGATGATAATTGTGGTTGGAAAGGCAGAAGAGAGGTACAAAAGGCAGATCTTACTTTGGAGAAGCAAAAAATCAGCATGGAAAATGTTTTCTAACATCAATATCTCAATCTCCAACGATCCCTCAAAGCCTAAAGAGATGACTTCTAATGTAAGACCTAGGCAGACAAAAAATGTTTAACTGCCAACAGAGGTCCATCTTCCCAATGTTAATCTCTGTCTCTAATTCAAAAACACGTAGGCTTTGCGTCATAAGAGAACAGCATCTGGTTGGATTGCTTTTTCATGCTGAATGCAGAACTTTTCCTAGAAACTGGACCATGGCATGTTCTGCAGAATGTGTGTGTGAATGCAGAGTAGAGGGATGAGTCCTGCCATACATTAAATTTTCAGGAAATAATTTGTGAGTCTGAGTGGAGAAGAGTGCCACAGCAGAAAAGTCTGGGAACTGTTGATTAAAATAATAGCAGATTAAAATAATTTAATATTGTGAGACCAGTGATCCTTGCTCATCAATCCTTGATCATTCCCTAGAAGTCCTGGAAGTAATGGTTGTTGATGCCTTCCTACTAGCAACCATATTTTACAACCTGTCACTGAACCAGTTTTTAATCCATCCAGTTTGCACCTGATAATCACATGTACTGTAAGTTTTTTAATCATGCAGTGTTGCGTCAAATATTTTGGTGAAAACCCTGCAAACTATGTCAGAACAGTTGCCTTTATCAAGCAGACTTCTAATCTTGTAAAAAAAAATGAAAAAACTATCAGTTTTGTTTGACAAGACCTGCTTTCCATGATTCCATACTGTCTGTTAAATTTTTAACCTCTATGTTGCTAGCATCACAAATTAATTTTTTATGACACCAGTGAATCTATACTCAGGTCACTGAACAGATTCCTCCAAATAGTCAAACTTATTGCAATTCTCCATTATCTTGAAATTCCCCAAATTTTAAAGTTGGCTTTAAATACATTCAGTCAGACAATTCTTTTGGTACATTTTTGTTGATAAGTTACTAGTTGTGAACATGTCACCAATAAGACACATAGAACACTCTGAAAGAAAACTATTTGGTTTCACTATTTTTAACTGAATAAAAAAATAATTAATGCATTTCAGCTGCATCAGTGGAATTACTTTTATGAGAGAAGGATGTGAAATGCCTGAAACAATAACTCCTGGGCATGTTTTTCACTAAACCCTCTGGATAAGTATGAATAAAATTCTCTACAATGCATCTCCTATGGCAGACCAAGAAGCAAAACTAGTGGTTACTTGAAGTTGATAACAAGAAGACAATACCATCTGAAGTCTTCTGTGCAGCTACTCAGCTTTCATTAACACCTTTCAGGAAAGATATGGGCCAATAGCTGGAAGTCAAGATGAGAGTTGCAGCAACAGAAAGGCAGAAGTTGTGAAGAAATGTCAAAATACTTGGGTAGCTATCTGTAGAAAGGATGACAGGGGAGAAGGTTACAGTCTTCAAGTACTTGAAATATCATAGCGCAACAAAAAGGAAAGTATCTGTTCTTGGCTTTTAAATTTGTTGTGACAAAGGAGACTAAGGTTGAGGGTGCAGAAAGCCTCCTAAAGATATGAGTGACAAAGACTTATAGCTGGCAGTCTGGAGATTTTCATGTCTGTCACTGAATGTTTTTCTACCTTGGACTAGGAAGTGAGCAGATGATCTCTTCAGATCCCTTTTAGCCCTGAAAGTCTGCGTCATGGCTGTTAGGAACAAGATTTATCTGTCTAGACCCTTTCACAAGGTTGAAAGAAGTACAAAGGTGTAAGAAACTCCCTTTCATTCAACATCTCTCCTTCCAGATCATAGATTCTTCTGTGTGTGCTGATGTTTGTTTATTTTTTTCTACATATCATTAAAAATAGTTTGGCATTCTCATCATCACAACATGGAGTCATTTCCGTTATTATGAGCAATATGAAGATAGATACGTCTGTCACTGTAACTTCCCTGTATTTGGCAGCCTACATTAAATGTTTAGTTAAGAATTATTTTATCATCTTTAAATGATCTTGGCATTTATTTTGTTTACTAATAGCAAGTGTGTTATTGTTTTCATGTGGGCTGCATCCAGCGGCAGGCAGCAACACAACAGAGACTCTGCACAGCTGGTAATGCCTCTTCTTCATGGGGAGTGAGTGGGAAGAGTGAGGAAATGAGTGGAGATTTGGCTTCCCTTCAGTGTGGCAGCTAGCACAGCTGAATCATCACAGCAGGGAAAATGTACGACTGTATACCAGCAGCAGATGACTTCCCTCTGGAGCATAGGAAAAATGCAATATACTTTTACGTATTTCTCCATAAAAAACATGTCTAGATGATACGGAACATACTGCACACAGATGTCAGAGTTAGTCCTGAATGAGTTGGTTGAGGCATCAGATATCAGACAGATATCAGACAGATGCATTAGTACAGTGTCCTACCTCAGCTAGTTTTTCCCAAATGACTGGTATTTTTGCAAGGCACTGTGTTGTGCTGCATAGAAATCCCAGTGAGACACAGGTAGAATTTGGATTCCTGTGCTCCAAACCACCACTGACCTGCTAACTGAAGTAACTCCTTAGCATTTGGCAGTGAAATCATCTTATATTGGTCTGGGGCTGGGTGGGAGGGGCGTGGTTATGTCTGAGTGTATGTGTGAGTCTGCATGTCTGTGTGTGGACTCCCAAACCACTGAAATCTGTCACCTAGGCACTTCTTTTGTTTCTGAAGCTCACTCCTAAGTGGTTCATGTCAGTCAGTAAGAGCTCTTTGAAGTCACCTTTTGGAACAAGTGCTATACAAGGTACATAGGCAACCACATTCCCTTGAAAATCTGCATGCGTTTTGCTGAAGCGAAGTGAGTTTACCATTAAAAATCCGATGTACCCAAAAGAGAAAAGTATCACTTAGGGCATGACCTCTTACCTAATGGCTGGGAAGACCAACCATCATCTTGAAAGATCCCTAGTACTGCTGGAATCATCTCGTACCTTTGGGGATGGCTTACATGTCATAAATTTGATAGAATCTTTTTATAAATAATTAAAACACTTGGAGCAGGATTAAAAAGCAGGTATATTCCCCTCTCATATGAGCTTGCTTAGCAGACAGCTTCCATCTACAGGATGGACATTCCTAATCAGTCCCTAACTCTGGCCTGATAGATCTGCAGGCTTTCCACAAAGTTGAACAGAGTCAGAAGAGGTGAAGAGCTGGACAGTGCCATGTTCCCCAGTACCCCGATAAATAGATTGTAAATGAATGCGCCACTGTTCATGCAAGTTTCAGAGGCCAAATATCACTTCTGCTGCATGACATCTTTGGAGTTTTCCTCTGAAGAGTTAAAAGCAGGTAGTGTGAAAGAGGCAGTGCTAAGATTCTAAACAAGTTTGCTGATTGAAATGCATCTTTGACCAATTTGACTGCAATTATTTACATTACTATCTATTTCTGTAATATATTTCAAATAAACCCTTTAGACACAAGCATATTTTACAGTCATTTCTTTTATGACCTGCCAAACTGCAGACTTCTGCATAATTTTACAGGGATCATCGCTAACTCCTGCTACCAGGTCAACTCCATTTCCAGAAGCATTTGTGTTAAGGCAGTTTGCATCCCAAAAGTTCCCTCGTGGTTTCACTTGGCCCTGTGTACTCTGCTGATCCTTCTGAAGTACCTCTCAGGATAACAGTAGAGAATTTAAACCACATCTGAACATACTCATTTAATCTCTCATATGAGTGTCTACACTGGAATATTTACTCATGTGCGCTAATACTGTGGTTTACTAAACTTCAGTAAACTTCAGTGGAACTACTAATAACCAGGAATTCATTTTATGTTTTCATTCAGTTAACTGCATTAATCATATTCGATTTATTAAAGCCCTCTCTTTAAGATAAAATGGAAACATAGCTTCCTCTACATCTTACAAAGTGTATGATCTTCTCAGGGATAAAAACAAACAAACAGTTTAGTTGTTAATAGATACTATTGCATAATATTAACAGCATTGTTAAGATCTTTTGCACTATTTTAAAAAATTCACATTTTACATAATTCATATGTCTTATAGTTTTCCGATTTTTCCTTTACATAGCTTAAGACAAACAGCTGGTTTGGAAAACCTCAATAGGCAAAATTAAAACACAACCGTAACTGTGAAATCTCATGAAACATTTTTTTTTCCACTGATGGTAAATTGGAGAGTTTTGATACCTGAAAACTTGGGCTCTGATTCAAAAACTACTTGAACTCCTATTCAAACAAAACTTAGGACAGTATTCAATCTCAGCTTTAAGTGCTGTCTTGTTTCCAAGTGACTAATCCTGCTGACCTCTCCTTGAGCCATGTGTTCCTGCTGCAAGCAGTCGCTCAAGTACTGTGCTGCTTGCCCAACTGCAAGGCCATCCAGTTTGCCTACCTGTCCTTTCTTCCCTTACTCCTCACTCTCCAGTCACCCTTACCCTCCAATATTGTCATCAGATGGAGGAGGCATGGGGAGGGATAAAAAAAACATGCATACAGAGATACAGTGCTAGAGCCACCAAGGATGTGGATCTGTGCATTATATCCACAAAAAAGGGCTACAAAATTTAGAGGTCATTCAGCAAAATCTAGCTATCAAGAACATTATGTAGGTGTGAAGAAATCACCAGAGGAATTTAGTTCAATTAAAACCATTCAGCCCCTAGAGCCAGAAGCACCTTTACTGCCGCATTTTGAGTGACTTATTAGAAAAGTCATCTTAGTCAAACAAGTATGTTGCCATTCTGTAAGATAGAATTGTGCTTTACATGAGTTTGTTACCACTTTTTTTACAATTTTGTGGTCAAACATTCCTCTCTCTAAAACCACGTAAAGTCCTACTTAAGTTAGAGATGTTGCATGGCATGGAAAATATTGCAGAGTTAGGACAGCCATTCTGATGAGGAAAGCCCTGAAAGTAATGCCTCCTATTTTATTATTTTGGCCCACAATCTCAGAGGTGGATGTTGGAGGTATGGCAGAAGAGGTCAAACCTTCCCGCCAATATTCTGTTCCATTTTGTTGCCGTGTGACAGATGGCAGCAGAGGGACAGTCTGACAATGGCATCTGACATGGAAGTGCGGATGGATCGAAGGTGTGGGATTTAATTCCTCCATGCAGAAAGACTGGCATCCACTGATGTTCATTGATGCTTTCTGAACACTGGGAAGACCAAACAGTGGATGTGAGCACAGTGAGGTGGTGGGTGGTGCATTTCAGCAGTGGCAACAGCGACAGTGGGTCACCTCCACAGGTGCAAATTTTTACAACCACGGCACATAGGCTTTTATTCATCACTGGCAAAAATGCCTAGATAATGGTGTTGGCTATGCTAGAAAATAGTGTTTCATAGTTGAGAATTTGTGCTTTCAAGTAGTGTTACTGTGCTCTTTGCATCTGTTGTAGTTTCAGTGGAAATAAATAGGAGACATTACGTTCAGAGCAACCTATGTATTTCTGGTCTGTTTTACTAGAACTCTGCTTTTCCTGGTGTACAGAAGAGACGCTTGTACATCCATATGGGAGTGCCAGCCCTGTTCTGGTGCCTTTCTAATGATTTGCCAATCCCTTTTTTTCTCTCTCTCATGTCAGAAAAAACATGGTAAGGGAGCCTAACAGCTCAGCAAGGGCATGTATGGACGCATAGGAAATCCATCTAGGCTATGAGCATTTACTGAGAGCATCAGGCCATGAGCATCTACTGAGTTTCTACTCAGATTTTAGGAAGTTCTTCTTGTTGTTTTGAAGGCTTTGTTGTAGTTTTGGTTGTTGAAAAATGTTATGGTGATGTTTAAATAAGTAGTCCATTGGTTCCATGTGCTTTCTTTTCATACTTTGCCTTCAAATATGTGGGAACCGTTCTTGGGCAAATCACGTCATTTAAAGGAGTAGCTCACAAACAGCTAACTACACAAGGGATAAGAGTGACCGCTTCATTTCTTCAATATTTTCTGATTTTTAATTCTTACCTGTGCAATATTTTAGGCATTCTTGCCTTAACAGTATTTTAGGGAATTATAATAAAGAAACATACGGATAGACACACCTTGCTTAAGGACCCAGTCAGCACATACTTAATCCGAGGGAGCCATCCTGTTGAATTTTAGTGTATGTCTGAGCAACTTTCTAAGCTGAGGCTACATTGGCATTCTTAAAATAGCTTGAGACTGTTTTTGATGTAAGTCTTATCTGGTAATCTTTCAGCTTCATCTAGAAATTAAAAATCTCACAACTGGTTTTATAGTTAATGAAGAATTTAAGGCCTATTACCATGGAAATTGCCCAAGAAAAAAGATTAAGGCACTTTTTTCACTGTTGATCATATGCTATTTTTTCAATATCAGAAAAATATAGTATTTTTTCTTTTTTAACTTCAGAGTTCTTTCAAAGCTCCTTCAAATTCTTAAAGCCATAACAATTATTTTTTCTTGTAATTCAATTAATTTTTAAAGATAATACCTAGTTAGATACACGTAAACATACTAGTTAAGCTGTATGTCTTTATTTCTTCCACTTCAGTGAATGAGACTGTGTAAAATAAACTGCAAAAACTGCACCAAAGAGTGTATTCTCTTTTTACTGCCTGTCAAATTATTGCTGTGACATCCAGTTGGCAGTGAAACATTGTGATCCACTGTTAGCAATGAAACACAGACTGTGAGTTGCTCATTGAGTTTAGGTAATGTACCATAAAACGTTGCATGAAAACACTAATTTTCTCAATATATATTAGTAGACAGACACACTGTTTACCAACGAGAAATTGAAGATGCTTTTAAACATAGTTTATTCATCTGAAGGCTCTCCCAGGCTCTACTTAATCACTTTATATTTGAGGTTGCAATTAGAGATGAATGGCCAATACGCTAAAGGAGAAGAAGTACATCTGACCTACGTGACCCTCAATCCTAGGTAGATTTCACATCTGACAAATGCTGACATTTTTACAGTGAACTTTATATGCATCATATCTTTGACACCAAGCTATCAGTTATGGCATCAATTGTGTTATACCTCTCATGAGTTTTGCCATTTTTATCTTTACCATGTTGCTTAGATTACTATTCCTTTGTATTTGAAGTGCATGCAATGTACAAGAAATGTGTAGGTCATTGCTACCATCCTGCTGGTACTTGTCTTAGTAGTCTAAACACTGCACCTGACATTCGCTCCTTCTTCATAGACATGCCCTGACTTCAGGTGTCTTACAGAAGATGATCTGAAGACTATTGTTGCAGTGTGGCTTTAGGAGCTGTACAGATAAGAGCTAGTTTTATTTAATTTATCTGAACTGCATAAAGAAAATCATAACACCCAGTATTGTCAGCCTTTAATAATACTACCATTGAAACCTTTCATTATCTTAATATCAGTGTATTCAAGGAGAGGTTCTTTGTCTCTGTCCTATTTCCTAAGATGCCTGTTTCTCTGTGTTAAGTTGTAATTGTTGGCTATGACCAGCAGAAGGGAAAGCACTATTTCTTCGATAGCAAAACAGGTGATCTAAGCAATCATAATAGACTTTATAAAGTGACAAACAGTGTGGCTCACGCATTTGTTCATTATCTTTCCTCAGTTTTCCCTATTAAGATTGCTTTCTACATAGTTTCTTACGCTGCCTTTGTGGCTCTGGATGCTGAGCTCACCAACTGCTGAGGCTAATTTTTGTTGTATATGCTTCATTCTCTGCCCTATCACACCTGGGGAAAGAATTGTTTGTGTAGTGGATTTGGATTTCCAAACTCACCAGGAAGGGACCACCAAGCCCTATGCATTACAGGAAGACATGCAATGGAGATTGAGCTTAGAAGGCTTCCCCAGAACACTTACTCAGCAGGCTATAAAGCACTGCCCAACACCTAATCACAGAAAGCAACTCCCTCTCATCCAGGTTCTCGCTCCTATACCTAAGTATCAAAACTATTTCTCTTCACTGACTTTGAGGAAACCAGGGGTTAGGCATCCCTGGAGAGTACATAATGTGAATCTTTATAGTCATAATGACAAAGTATATCAGGAAAGCTAAGTACCAATATTACTAAAATATAAAATGTACCGTAAGTCACAAAAGTCACACTTTGCTAGAGGAAAAAACGGTAATGACCTCAGGATGGCCAATAGTCTATACTCAATGTTGTCGGTTGCTCAGACACGGCAGGAAACGGACCACCCCTCAGGAAAAAAATAAATACAGATAGCCTTGTTAGGAGAAAATGTTCCTTCTGGATCCCAGCAATGGTGACCATTAAAGTCACTTCGCGAGCAAGACACGACACATGACCATCGAAAGTTCTTCTGTATGACTCTTGGCTCTACCACCCATATAGAATTTGTGCTTAGGTAAAGCCTATCTCTAGAGTCTCAAAGAAGGGAAATCTTTCTACTCTCCTACCAGAACTGCTCAAAAGTACTTCATTTTTGGAGAAAGACTCCTCTGTGGCTCCTTTCCATGGCTAAACAGAAACATAAAGATAGATGCTCGTTCATCAGAACAGCAACAGAACCTCTCTTCAGTTTCCTCCAAAAATCAACCAGTTATAATACTTGAAATCTCTTCATTTTTTTTCGTTAAAACCACTTTATGTTCATTGATACATCATGGTTCCATCAGAAAAAAATATTCCTTTAATCTAAGTCAGGCTAAATAACCAAAATTTTTAATGAATTTTGTATGTATGTAAGTAATTTGGTTTCCTTGGCTCTGTAAATCATATGTATTTATTCATTTCTCAAAAATTGGTACTATCTCTGCCTTGGTTATTTGAATTTCATAATAAAGGTTTGAGAATGACACACTCCTTTTATCTTACTCCAAGAACTATCTTGTAATGTAAAAATGAACACAGACCAACCTATGTATATGGCTGGTACTCCCTTTATGTGCCCTAACACCTGGCAAAATTATTCATTAATTCAACAGCCACATTTAAAAGCAACAGTTCAAAGGCCTATGAATGGTAGAATAGCATGTTCAAAACTGAAGTGCACTTCAGTAGCAGCAGTGTCAGAGTTTAGAGAAAGAACCATTTCCTGTGAGGTAGAGGGCTTGGGAGAGAGTGATATCAGCGAGGAGAATCTCTACTTTGTAAACTTGTTTCTTTTGCCTTGCCAGTGTCTTGCTACAGATTAGCTGACATGCATTTAGGAAGGCATACAGTGGGGATAGTATAAATTCATGATATTGCATACAAAGAGGTTTTATTGGCTACGTTATCTGCTGAGATGCAGATGTTCTGAGGCACAAAATGTAAGGTACATGAAGCTTGGAGCAGATCATGTCCATCAAACAGTTTAGAGAGGCTTTCTAGGTCAGTCCAGTTCCAATCTTTTCCTCTTGCTGTGGCCAAATGTATTCCTGTCAGGAAGCCTGTTTCTGTGAGCACTATAAACCTGAGCTTCAGGAGCTGACATCTGTTTCATAACAATTCGTTTATCTCTTGCAAAAATACGACATCATAAGATGCCTCATGCAACACTTACTGAAGTCCATTGGCATCTTTTGCTGAGAATAAAATCTCCCACTGGCTGTAGTGGACTCCAAATCAAGCCACAGGTGAAGTTGTTGTTCCAGGGTTCAGAGGCCTCTTTCTCTCTCTCACATTTTTTTTCCTTAGTGAGAGTATATTTCTCATATGATAAATCACTGGAACATGGACTCTCATTTACATCTTAAGGCGCTATCTCCAGAGGATGGAAGCAATTATTTCATAGCACCTTTCGCCTTTTCAGTCTATGAAATTTTAAATGCCTCCACCCATTAAGTGATTTTAAATTGATCTTCTCCCTTAACTCCCCAATCTTTCCTCTCAAGGTTATTCAATTATATATGTTGTATTGGGTAATGCTCCATTAAAGGGTTTCGTGGTTTTGATCCAGCAATATGTGTAAGAAGAGGCTGCTGATGGTCTTCTGCTTATATTTTGTGTTATATTTTTACATAGACAGCTAATGAAGGCCTTTAAAAAACCTTTTACATTTTACTTATTATTTGAACTGAGTGTTTTATCGAGGAAAACAAGATATAAAGAGTGGGGTTTGCTTTGTATAAATACCTTCTCCATTGTTAAAAAAAAAAGAGAAATGAATTCAAGGTTAAATTTCCAGAAAGATGCATTTTTACTTAATTCTGTAAGTTTCTGATTAGCATTAAGGGAGACACCTGTATCAAAAGTGTTGAATGCCCGTAAATCCCAACTGATTTCGGGAGGAGCAGCAGCTACTTAACCCTGAAACTCTGAAGTCACACTTCTACTCACGATGCTTTGAAAACATGAGCCTTCATTTCAGTTTGCTACTGTACAGCACGAAAAAGAGTTCTAGGTAGAGAAGCATTGTATTATTTCCTAAACACGTTACCACCTTTTTAACTGAGTGGGAGCAAGATAAGTTCACTGTGTTGAGATGAAGTTGAGATTAAGATAATATGCTGGATTCAAAATAGAGACTTTATCAGTCGTGCTTTCAGGAAGGTGAAAGGGAATTCATATTCACATACACATAGGGTGAAATTTCTGGCCTCACTGTTTTCCCATCAATGCTCCAAATGATGACAGTGGCTGACAGCATGTATAAGTGGCCAAACATCGAGTCCTCTAGTTGCCTTAAAATGCAACTGCAGATGTGGCATTTGGAACTGTGAGTTACTCTAGATACCTATTGTGTTGTATGCTGAGTCACCATAGGTAAAAGGTAGTAAGAAAACTAGCGTTGAAGCAGGGGTGACAGATGACAGGAGCTCACCTTAAGACTGGTATGAGAAGCACCATGTCACCCACAGGCCCCCAAAGCAGACAAGGGCCACCCTAGGAGATGAACAGTGGATAGTTTCCCAGCTTGTACCTATTTTGGTTTGGATGACAAGTACTCTGCAATGTTGTATTGTGTTACAGGTGGTTAAAATGAATGAACAGCTCTCCTCTCACTCATTATTATTACCTAGTGGTGGAATCTAAGTGAGCGCATGTATCCTTAGCCTCAGTGTACTTTTAATTAGGTTGTGTCTCTAACTTGCCATTAACATCATCTGATTAAATGAAGGTTGCATTTGGACCGTGGAATCTAGGTAACATTCACTCAGCTATTTAGTCCTAATTAATTTGGAGTTTTATAACTACAAATGTCAGAAATGATTATAAAGGTCAGAGGTCAGATGTGAACAAGACATTTAGGTACTTTTGGATTTTAATTCACACTCAGCAAACAAGCAACTGACTGGTAAACAAGGTGATTTCTTTCCTATCAGTTGTTTGTAAGGCGCTTTTGCCAACGTACAGTAGACGGGAGCACACATCCTGCCTCCAAATATTTTAGGTAATAGTTTGGCATCTTAGTGCATGCCTCACTCCATTAGAAGGAAGATCTAAATCAGCAAAAAATGGTAGACCAAGTGCTTGGAAATTGAACATATACTCAGGATATTATCCATCACATATTAGAAGAGCAGGAAAATTACCATCTCAAACGCTGCAGCTACATCTGTTTCAGTTTCTCTGTCATAGCCCATGTGCCACTGAAAGGATAGTTTTTAAATGCCGCTTACATGAATATATCCAATAATCCTTCTGGAATTTCCAGAGTAGAACAGTTTACAGTAACTGTTTAATTGTTATATTCAATAAATTTACAATATTTCCAGTTTACATTAGCTGACATACTTTTCCTTATGACCTCTTTTTCTGTGTCAAAATCCAGTAATTTTCACTGAATCTCATCTGATGTGTACATAATGCAAGTTGTTTAAAGCAAATCGAAGATTCATTGATCCAGTGAGAAGCATATCTCACAAAAAACAAGCTTAAGTTTCCCAATAGCCAGTCATCATCCACAGCAGTCTCTACCTGTGACAATTCATAGGGTCACTATTTATGTGCCTGCTTCTCAAGACGTAATGGTAGCGTATTCATATGATGTTTTCACTTGTTTTTTTCTTTTGGCCCTTTCTTGCAGCTGCTGGTTAGTAGCATTTTCCTCTCATTTTGTTCCATGCAACCTCTTTGCACTGAATCCCAGATGCATGTGAAATGGCCACAAAAGAACTATCTGGGTTAAATGAGTACTAAACAGGTTTAAAATTAGTGCTTATTGTTTGGAAGCAGATGCAAGCTTCAAACAAATGCAAAACACCAATGCAAATGCAAAAAGGAGGGCAATTTGAAAATCAGATCCTAAGTACTTGATTCTATAGGTTGTTTTTTCTAGTAGTAATACCCAGAACAGTTCTGTTAATGTAATGGAAGCATATTGAATAACTACTCCACCAGCATTTGTGTTTGCAGAGTTCATGAATCAGCAAAATATCTCAGGTTCCCTGCTATTCTCATTTTAATGAACTGGTGTCTCTACAAAGCTACTCCTTTTGCAGCTAGTAAACACGGCTGTGCATCTCTACATTATAACCTACATAAATTATTATTAGCTTATATATTTGTTTTTCTCTGATTTTTGCACTATTTTTCTTGAAAGTTAGTCATATCCATAATCACGGTCGTGAACATCTTTAGTGTTAGTGTCTAGTGAGTTCTATCTGTTCATACTAAATGAAAGTTGATATCAGCATATGAGCAGAAAATCGATGCAGAATTTCTTCAAATGCATGTCAAAATGCACTTCTTTTTCTGAATTTTCATTCCCTTTCCTTCTGTGCAACTTGAAATAAAACCAAGCAGTACACTTGTGCCAGCGTTTCAGGTAATGTCATGAAGAGGATTTGCTAGGCATAAGCAACATAGCAGCTTTCTAGCATGGCACATGAATAATAGCAACAAAATCATGGCCTAAAGTGAGAGAAGGAAATCTCCCAAGTCCTTTAGCTGTAACCTCATTCCTTTGCCCAGTCTATGGAGATTCAGAGGCAATGACAGAGAGGTGCTCGTGTTCTTTTCTTGCACTACATACAAGTTGCCAAGATGCAGCAAGCTCTTGAATTAAGTAGCAGAAAACCAAGGGTGTATTACTGTGCCGTTTTGTGTCTTCCTCCCTTACGCTGCTGCTGTCACTGAGGGGCATACCTGTGCAGGAAAGATGGGCAGTGCAAGTTGCACCCACTTTCCAGTAGCCTAGGAGCCCTTCATAGTACCTGAGGAGCAGACACACTCGCCCAGGGCTGACAGGGTAGGTGTGTACAAGCACAGAGTGATACTGGTTACATAGGCACTAGGACCATGGCTGCTTGCATCAGGGGCAGAAACACCTACTCAGCCTCAGTTCCCCAAATCTGGAAGGAAAATTAATTTTTTTCAGTTCTCACGCAGTTTGGCTTTGGCCTCATGAAGCTTTGAACTGGCTCTGAGTATTGGTCAGCAATGAACCCTTAAAACAGTGCGGTACTCAGAAGGCAGGGACCATCCAGAGCACCACTTCTGGAAATACAAGCTGCTCTGCAAACAACATGAAATGTAAACTCCTCTAAGTGGTTTTCTCTGCTGATATGCTTCAGGTGTGACTGCCGGTTTATGTTGCTTACTGCAAGAGCTCTGCAAAATGTTGTGTCCTGCAAGATGACATGATCATCTATCCTGAAGGGAAGATTTGTAATTTGTGTTATGGATGAAGCATAGTGCTGAAATGGAAAGTAACTTACCGTATTTGCCTATAAAATACACCAAAAATCTGTCAGCATGCTCCAATTAAAATAGTAGTGATTTTGATGTAGATATCCAACCACTAAAATCAGAGGAAGGGAGAACAGCTAGTTTCAGAAATTGTTCTGAACTTATATTAGGTGTAATGTATTTTAGGAAGAATTTTGATTTAATAACAGCATTTTGGTCAGAAAAAAAAACAATGAAAACCACTGGGAAGAAATGGACATTGTTCTCCAAATTATTGTTGCCAGCAGCCTCTTGGGGCAGCCTGGGGCCCTGGGCAACCTGATCTAGTGCTTAATTTAGTGGTTGGCAACCCTGCCCATAGCAGAGGGGATGGAACTAGAGGATCTCTAAGGTCTCTTACAACACAAGCCATTCTGTGACTGTGATTCTGTTAATCTAGCATTCTGTCATTCTATCATTCTATGATTATGGCTCATAGTTGACGATAAACATTCACTGGGATTCATTTTCAATGTCAACAACGTCCACTTCTTGGCATTATCCATGTTGTTACTACAGTTCTCTGCATTAACTCTGATATTACCTCTGTTGCCTGCTATTTAAGCTCATTCAGATCGGGTAGAAACTATGATATTTGATGCCATTTTAACTGTTTACTAGTACATAAATGCTGCATTTTTGTATGCATTCTCTTCTTCTGTACTGGTAAGTATCAGAGATGTGAATAGAAGTGAAAAGAAGAGACCATAATTTTCTTACAATACATACTAGAATAAAATAATCATATTTGTTGGGATGACTTACACTCAGTTTAAAACCACAGAGGCTGCAGGAACCCACACACTGCACAGCAAACAGCAATATCTTGGTCACCAGAACAGGCTAAGAGACTAAGGATTGCTAGTTACTCCTGACAGCAGTGCCTTGGTCTCAGCAACGAGAAAATGTCCCTTCTCCAGCTTTTGGAGTAAGTTGCAGGCATTTGATCTTAGTGAGGCTCTCTCAGCCTACTCCTGGAAACCACTTCAACTCAGTCTTCCAATGTCTGACTAGCATGTTTTGAAAATACTTTGGCACACTTCTCTCTTTCATCACTCACCCATGAACCCTCCAGCAGTAGATCTCCATGCCAGGAGGCTCTAGCTATGATTCTTCCTTTCTTAGTACTGCCTCCATTCTGAGCCTACCCTTCAGTTGCTGAGCGGGCTGAAAGCAATCAGACCCACACATGTTTCTTCAGACACAGAGGTACCACCATCGTGCAGATGAGGTGGAGGTAGATGCTGATCTTAAGTCCCTACCAAGGACTGACAGGACAGTCCTACAGACATCCAGATTGTGACAGTGAGGAGCAGCGCTGTTGTGCCATCAGTGAGAAGAGGAACAGACCTAAGACTTCAAGTATTAACAAGACTCATATTTTCACTGTAATCCACTTTGTCTCAGTTGAGGTATTTTTACTGCCCAACTGCTAACTATTTGTCGCAAATACTTGCATTTGCTTATAAAATAACTCTAAAAATTTGTTACACAATAAATTTGCTTTTTTTTTTCCAGATTTTTTTTTTTTCCTACACAATTATGATCTTTTTTGGTCACAAAGATTGTATCCATAGTTGATTTATATCTATCCAGGTGTTGTGGAGCTCACCACTGTCCAACTAGAGTTCAGCAGAATGATTTGCAAATTATTTTTCATCACCATGTACCACTACAAATCAAAAAAAAAAAAAAAAACAGCAGCAGAACCCTCTTGTAGCTAAAACATTCTAATCTTGTATTTGTGCTACTGTTTATTCGAGCTTTAAAAATATAGGCACACTTTCTGGCATGTATAAATAATTTCTGTTAAAGAGAGGGTAGACTGCAATACTTTACAAGTTTTTTTGAAATATAGTAGTGGAAGACATCTTCAAATCAGCGATTCCTAAGAACTAACTGGAACATGTTGTTTATGCATGTGAACTGGATTAATTGTAGAATTAATAGAAAGGAATAGCTATGAGCCATGACTTCCAAAGCATACTTACTGACAATCTGTGAAATTTCTGCTTTATGAAATCCAGGGTCCATGAAGTTCTGCCACATTCTTTCCACGTGCAGCATGGAAATTAATTTCCAGAAATATTGCCTTGTTTCTCTTTTTCTAAAGCATATTACAAAGCCCTCTCCTCCCAAGATCTTTCCCAAAATCGCAGATAAATATTCCAAAAAATATTTCTTCAGTTCGTAGAAATGAGTCCTTACAAATACTGTATCTATCTATCTACCTATCTATCCACAAACATATGGATAGACACACAGAGGGAGAGAAAAAGAGAGATTCTTTTTGGGTGTAAAACATATGGGAATCAGAAGGAAAAAAAAACCAGAATGTGAAATAATTACTCTAAAAATACAGTAAAATCGTTTTTAAATGAAGCTTCCATCACAGTTTGAGGCAAAAAAGTCCTGGCAGAGATAGAAACCTATAACCATAACAAGAGAAAACATATTTTTAAATTAAAAATAAAAAAAAAAAGTAAAAGAACTGTCGATGAGTAATATCTTAATTCAGTTTATTGCAGGCACAAACACATATTTCCCTTTATCAACAAAAGGTTACAATTGTCAGATTTTTGTGTATTGAGATGAGTGTGCTGCATAAAGGAGCATTAATGAAGATAACTATAAAAGAAAGTAGTTTGAGAGAAGCAGATTAAAATAATAGCCATTCAGAAATTACCATGAATAAGTCTGTGAAAAAAAAAAAAAAAAAAGAGAGAGAAATGAAAGAAAAGAGGAAAATTGGAAGTGATTTTACTTGGGTAACTAGAGAAGGTCACAGGCCTGATTTTTTTACTTCATTTGTAGCAATAAGAAATTAAAAAGAAAAATGAACTATGAAATTCAAAAGAAAAAAGTTCCCTCATTCCTTCCAAATCCCCGGCAATTCTTCTCTGGAGAATTACTTTGACATAGTGCTGTAGTCATAAAAATTTGTCAACACCATTACAGTGTCCTACTGAAAAGCTTTATGTCTGTTTTATTGAAAAGAATAATGAATGGCTAAATGCACCTTCGTTACTTTATTGTTTTGTAACACCGAAACAGATGTGCTCAGAAGTAGCTTTTGAGGTTTCATTTGTATCTGATCCTCCTCTACCTGCTGTTGTTACCTGCTACCTGTTATCCCTCACCCCTGGAGACAGTCTCTAACCATGTCCATGCTTGGACCCAAAAGATTTTGGTGCAGCTGGGCTTCAGAAGCATCAAGGCACCACCATTAGCTGAGGCCTGTGGATTGCTGTCCTGAGGTGGTGGGACAATGATGTGGGAATCCACAGTCCAGCAGTAAGCCTCTAAGAGCTGTGGGCCCTTAGGGCAGCCCATGTGTGCTGTAACAGAATACTGTTTTTATAGAAAATCTGGCTTACACCTTAGGTCTTTAGAGAGATACAAGTCATCAGAACAAGGGATATGGGCTTTTGAAAAATGCTTTCTTGTATACAGATATCCACACAGACCTCTGAAAAGTCTTCTAGTTCCTAGTGCTGGAGAAAGGCATGGCAGAAACAGTTTGCAATCAACATTTTTTAACCTGAAGTCACGTGAGTTAGGTATCTGTGCTGTAGGTAAGTAATCTTAAAACAGGAATAAATCATCAGCTAACAGGATTTAGAGGTTACATTAAGGGGAATAAATAGTAAAAGGAAGTACAAGAGATGACAGGTGAAATTCTTACAGAAAGTGAGGAAAATAATTGTCACAGAGAGAGTGGGCAGGCAATGGGAGGGGTGCCTGTGGAATCTTCATCATCAGAGGTGCTTAGGCCTCCATTGGACAAGTCTCTGAGTACCCAGATCTAACGACACAGATGGCCCTGCCTTGAAATTGGGGCTGACCAGGTAGTTTCTGGAAGTCATTGCTAACATGAATTATTCTTATCATTCTCAGAAATGCTAGCAAAAGAGATTTTAGGTTCTTTCATTACAGGTGAAATGAACCCCCTCACTACACGAAACAACCATACTGTTTCTGAAGTAATCGAATTACACAAGAGGCTCACGTAATCATCACACAAACAATCTTTGCCTCAGAAATCTTGCAGTACACAGTAGAGACAAAGGCAGGTGAGAAGTATGGGGAGAAGTATGGGGAGTATGTAATATTTAGGCACAGAAGATTACTCCAGATAATGAGACTACGGTATGACAGCAGGATTGTTATTTGCATTGCTCATCCATGTGGAGAGAATGGGACATAAAGCTCAATGTCAGACAGTACAATTATTATCTCTCATGAAGTCTTAAAAAGTAAATACAGGTAAATTGACTGGAATTCTCTCTTTTAGAACCCAGATATACCAAGAAATGTTTGGAAAAGGTGAAGAAGAATTACAAAGGCAGAGACATACATTGTGAGTGCTGCTTGGATTAATACCATCAACATTTAGCATTGGGTTCAGTGGCACAAGATTCATGACATTGAGGATGAAATTGGAATTTGGCGTATTACTGTGGTATAACATAGCCAATGACACACTGTATTTCTTCATTTAGATCACTCCAGTTTCATTCAGATATCATTTAATCACTGGTTTCTCTTTCTGAATGCATTAATTTAATTGAAAGCATTGCAAGAGGACTTTGCTTGTCCATGTTGCAAGCACAAGTCTGTAGACTGCGGCTATTGGATTGAAGATATGGATACTCAAAACTATTGCCCCTCACAAAGACGCTTCAACTGAGATACAGCTAACAGCACAAAACCACGTTGAAAATGAGCCAGCAATGTGGCCTTCCACTCTTCTCAAATTGCTGTAGTAGCCTAGCTATCTGTAGGAGTAGTATTGGACATAAGGACACCTGCTAACACACGTGTCTGTTCACAGATTTTAACACATAGCTGTAGGGGAGATATAAAATGCTCTGTGAAGAGAAATATTTTCCTGAAGCAGTACTATTTCTTACATAAGACAGTGAAAAGACTCACCAAGAGAATAATTCTGAGTATTGAGTGCCTGTAGATAAATTGGGAAGTCTAGCCAATGTGTATGTAAACATTGGCAGACAGTGCTAAAGAAGTTGTTTATAGAAGTTCTGATACAGCAGAATCATTAAAGAAACAATAGAAGACAGACTGCGGCATGAAAGCTGTTTTCATAACTAATGACACTACCAGGTTTATACAAACATTTTTACCTTAAACATCTTAATAAAAATAATACTATTCTTCAGAAAAAAAAGTTTGTCTTGTCATGCAGTCAGTCCAGGCTTCAAATCAACATTTACTTGAGATCATCCAAGCAATGTTAATCGCTATATGATCTCTAGGTATGAGTCGCTGGGTATGCTATATTTGGCTTCTTTATTCACAGCGAATAGAAGAGCACTGGAATGCTTTCAAAGACCTAAACAGCCCATTTTCTCTACTTCGATGACCACTTATACACTCCTCACCTAAATATAAGAAACTAAATGAAAACTGCAGAGCAGAAGGGATTGCTATTTAAATAACCATACACTAGTGTTTGTACATAGCATTCCTGATGCTGCAGTTCTGGTCAGGACTGGACTGTCTTCCTTGGACAGAATGCTGGACTCATGCTGACCTAGAACAAAACTCATGCCAAAATTAACATCGATTGAGAACTGAGATGACAATATTTTAAACAAAACAAGTATATATGCTTCTTCTATCTGCAAAACCTGTCATAGGCCACCATAAGACAGACTTTGAGGCTGTGGGAGCCACTGGGACTGTGGTTATACCATTAAGGAAATGTCTCTGTTCTTCTGATATGTCAAGGTAAAGCTCTATTTTTGTACAGCTTGTCTGACTGACTGACACTGGGACAAGTTTTCAGCCCATGAGAGATACATCATGAGATTTTTTGAGACAAAACCAGTTCAGAAACATGTAGACTGAGGGACGCCTACTCAATATCAGACTCATCTGCTGAACCAACTCATGTGACTGATCAGGGATTTTAGCAATTCAGAATCTGGCACATACATTCCAGATTAGGCTATGCAACCCACTGCACTCCGTGTTTCCAGTTTAGTTCACTCCAATGTGAATTTAAACAGAAAAAAAGATAGGGTCTTGTTTCTTATCAATAAACTAACCTTGTTTATTCTTTGTCTGTGTCAGGCTGGTGCAAGGAAGAGCTCTTACATCCCTTGGAATCAGTGAGAGAGGAGGGTGCTGAGTTCCTCCCAGTGGTTTGGAGTCCACTGCAGATCCAGCTCCCACCACAGCATGCCAAATGCTGAACAAAAGCTTTTTAATTTTGTTATGTGCACCCCTGCTTGGAGCTTCTTCTGTTTGGTTCTGTGGGTGATGGCTGCAAGTTTAATACAATTCTGTCAGACAGAGGAAGGAAGAATTCAGTGTTCAGTATTGCCTTCACTGCGTCATCTCATTTATGCCACATTGCTTGCTCTTGTGAAGCTGGTCATTTAGGGGTTCTTCCAAAGATGACTCTGGTAGCACATTCTTTCCATCAGCTCAAGTGTTTTGCCTCTTCATCTTCTTCACTAAACAAAGTGACTGTGCTTGCTTCATCAGGGAACAGGATGCACCAGTTGTCTGCCCACTATGTGAACCGTCTTTCTTTTGGCTATATATGCAAATTTGATATCCTATTTTCTTCAGTGGAAATTTCATTTTATCATTATAAGATGCTGGAATTTTTTTAAGAGCTGCATGATCTTTTGATATGCCTCCTTTTGGTGAAATGTCGTGAAATTTCCAGTATTTAAATAAATGTAATTACAGAACAAGACTCTGTGAAGCTCATTAGCACAGATGTGGATCTGACTGTGTTACAGAAATTAATGGAGGACTGTGCTATGTAAAAAAAGAATTTCACTCTCCAGTCTGAATAGCTCAAAGGTCCTACAAGAACATTCAGCAGTGAAAAACAGTGGCAATTAGATTTGTTTCATGTATCTTACCTTCACCAAAACTTGCACTTTAGTGAAGGAATACATTTCCTATGCTCTTTTCATCATTGATGCTGCTTCTGTTCGCTCTCTGCTAGTATTTTGGAGCTTTTTAGGTTGCGGACATCTTTGTTTCCTCACATAAATTGACAGCTTCATGAATTGGCACTGGGAGTAAACCACATCAAATACCATCAGGCCTCATCCTGGTTCTGATGTAAACAAGCTGATAGGCCTTGATTTCTCAGCTCTGAGCTTTGTCAGTGCTGGTAACTGCTTCCTTTCCCAGAGTTTCCCATGGGTATTGGGTTCTGGGGACACCTGATTTCCTGTCTGATGCTTCAGAAAGGTTTTTACCTTTAGAAGTGTGGTTTTGAGTTGAAAATTAGTTCTTTTTTTCCTGATGTGTCTTGTTGAAATTGCCAGGGGAGGGACTGCATAAAGTAGAGAGCATAGCCTAAAAAATAGACTTTAAAAACTCCATTTGTGATAGAAAAAAGTCTGAAATACCATTCTAGTAAGCAAGTAAATCAATAAATAATAAAAATAATGTTTAAAAGGTTATAAATAGTCTTCAAAGTAAACACTCCATTAAGATGAATGGTACAGTTTGCACTCCTCTTAGAACTATTGATTCAGTCTGGATGCCTGCAGATTCATGAAAATAGCACCGTACCATCCACATTTTAGAAGGTTTTCTTTCTGCCAAGAAATGTTATCTTTCAAAACACCAACAACAAAAAAAGGAGTTTTAAATGATGCAAGACAATTTTCAGAAGATGCTGCATGTATTTTCAGCTTTGTCTTATTAAATACTGACGCTTTTTTCCCCATAGTGAGATTCTGTCACTTGAGTAATAGTAACTGAACATAAAAATGTTAGAATTAAATTGACATGGAAGAAAAAAAGTATTCTTATTTAACAGTACATTCTTACACTATTAAAGACCACCTCACGAGCAGTTTTGAGAACATTCTATTGTTGACAGGCATTTTTACCTTCATTTTTATGTATATAACCTCTTCCTTATTTACCTTGTGTTATATGTGGAGTATCAGAATCCATCCAACAGTATCACTCAATAGATCTATTTTTAACAAGGTAGAAACTTGTATCTCGAAAGTTCATTTAAAAAATCCTTTTTTTTCTTCTTTGCTTTTTAATTAATATTATTTTTAATTAATATTTTTAAATTAATATTGATACTAAACATGAAACTACTGTCTGCTGGATACAGTTCTCGATGGGCTGGTTTTCCTCAACCAATTAGCCAAATGGTTCACACATGGCCCTTTTCACTGTGGACCTAAAGCCAGGTAAGAGGAATAGAGCCATGCCATTCTGTCACTGCCTACATGAATGCCCTCCAGTTGCGAGTTCCTTTTTGGTTATCCAGAATCATCTCTACCATCAATAAAAAGATGTCACTGGTAAAGTATAGCTAGTAATTTCCAAAAACACTTTGTCTCACAGAATATGAACTGTAGGAGTTGATGGAATGAACACCTGCTCCTTCTGAACATTAGAGTTCTTAATGAAGTTGAGTTCTGAAGTGTCATGATATATTTTTGAGTCAACAATTTCTTTTAGTGTTAAACCACCTCTCCTTATAATTTGATCACAGTGGCATTTTATTTATCATTTAAATTGCATATAGATATACAGGAGAGTCTTTAAATGACCAAGATGTCTTTTTCTAACTTTTAAAAAAAAATTGAGATTGTCTGTAAAGAAGATATGACTGATAATATCTTCTTACACAATGAAAGCCAGTCAGAGATCCCTTGGACAATATTTACAAGAAATTATGATGAAATGGAAGCATGACAGACTGCCACCTTCTGAGATCTCTTGATGATAGCTTAGGTTGTGGTCATAAGGATGTAGATGTCTGTCTTTCACATGGAGCTATATAAATTTTCACAGTCACTGGAATATCGTTATGTCTTGTGTTCTCAGTGGTTTCCAGAAGCACACTATTCTCAGATTTCTCTACATTACTCTATCCGTCCTCCTATAAGCTGTATCAGCCCTAAATTTCATACATCTTCTATGATTTTTTATGTAGTGGTCTTCTACGAGAAGGAGTATAAAACTGATCTAGTGCTACCAGTGTTGTCACACAATACACATGGCTCCAGTAAATGGTTGGTCATTTCTTGATGACCTGTGCTTCTATGTTTGATTGTCATCATTATTCTTCTGTATGTGGTTGATTCAGTGTGTCTTACTGAAAGAGGAGAGTGCAGGCAGAAAGCTAGTTTGGGGTTCAAGAAGTATTAAAGCCAAAGCCACACAGTCTTAATCAGGAGTGGGGGTGACACGCCAATGGACTGAAAGAAACATAACACCATTCCTTTCTACTGCAAGATAGATAAGTTTGATTTAATTGCTAAACCACTGTTTTGGATTTCTATCGATAGTTACCCAGCAATCACAAGAATACAGTTGTATCTTGAGCAGTGATCAAAACTAGTGGGCTGTGAGCTTTCTTGCTACTAATTCATAGAGCACCTGAGTGGCATTCACAGTGGGTTTGTGGTTGGGGTTAAGTTGTTATGATCTGTTTTAATTTAAAGATAAACTGCCTTTAAATGTCGTACCTTAATGTCACTTTTCTTAACAGAGTTTTTCCTTGAAAATTACATCTCAGTATCAAGAAAACATTCTCTTCTTTAGAAATTCCACTATTTTGCTTTAAAGCCCATAATGCTTGGGTTTGTGCTGTTTTGAAATAGGTTAAGACAAATTCTAAGGCATGATTTTTAGTCAGCATATTTTATTAATCTCAATAACACTCTATTTCTTTAATTTATATGTGACTGAACTTAGCAGACCTGGAAAAGGCTTAATTGTTTTGCAAGTCTAATTGTTTCACAGAATTATAACCATAGATTCAGCCAAATTAAAGATTCTCATTGTCACATCTGGTCTAGAATTAAGTAGTGGCGAGAAGTAGTCTTGCCTGCTGATATGGACTATCTTGCTAGCAATAGACTGGAGGATGTTCCTGTAACATTTAGAGAACTATATAGTATCTGCATCTCATATATATATATACATATATAAAATATATATTACGTGTAACACGTACATCTCAATATTTGCCCAGAATCCTGTACTCTGTTTATCATATGGGTTCCATGATCCCCAACTGTGTGAACCCATTGTTTTGTTTTATCAGTTCCTACGAGTTCTAGTGACTTAGATGTGCAGCATCATCACTAGCATAAGGCAAATGCTTTCCTATGTGAAAGTAGCTCTGGCATGGGAGGATATAAATTAGGGGTACCATAGCATCTTCCAACATACTCAAGAAAAGGAGATCTGGTTCCTCAAAGAATTTTCCTTCTTAATATATTATTTGAATCTTTTTATTTTTTTTTTAACATTCTTTTAAAAACTTGTACTGCCTGACTTCATGCAGCAGAGCAGCTCCTGCTCATGTGCCTGATAAAAGCAGATGACCCCTTAGCATGAAGCAGCCTGGAACTGTGTGGCAGATCTTTCTGGTAGACGAATGAGGAAGAACTTCGTAGAATGCTCATGAAGATCTCCTTCCCCTAGGTATTCTGCTTGCAGTTTTCTCAACTTCCGATTATTTTTTAAAGAATGTTGATAAGGAAATCATTATGGGGATCATGTAGATGTGAACTTTGTGTTCTGCTAATGGAACTTCAAGGATGTTGTTTTGCATCTTGCCTAAGAGGCCAAATACATCAACTTTATATTATACTCAATCTGTAAAAGCATTTGTCCTTAAAACTCCAGTCTCCTCGCAAAGACAGGTCTCCTGTTAATGGAATCAATTAGTAGAGTTCAGCATATCAGCAAACGAGAGCCAACAAAGCCAACAAAATCCTCTTTTGCTTTAGATTTTTATTTTTAATGAAACCTGTTGATTCTTGCCTTTCAGACCCATCCCCCTTTACTTGCTGCTTGTTTCACTGCCATTATATCTAAATTTATGATGTCTTTGGCAGTCAGACGACTGATCCAGTTGGCTGCAATGTTGCTGTTTGAAAATAACTCATCAGTCCTGCAGCCTACTCAATTTTTATGACTGACATTAACAACCATTCAACAGTGTGCATGCTCCTGTTCTCCCCACACACTCCTTTGCACACAAACAAGAGCTTTCACATTCATGTGGTGAATATATAGTCATGCTCAGTGAATATGGGGAGCATTACCTCAGATGAGTGGAGAGAGAATCCTTGCAGCTGACTCTGGGAGTCCAGCTTACGAGTTACCCAATCCCTTGTACAATAAGACAGTAAAAATTTTTAGAGGGAGAATTCTTTTAAGTGAGGAAGTTGGCATAATTGCTTTTCTAACTCCTTGGCTGCAGCAAGAAGACAGAAAAACCAAAGCTGCTCATATCTGAGTCTCTGACACTTACTCAAAAATGAAAGGATTCACATATCTTTCAGTGCTAATGTGGGCATCTCTCTCTCTCAGATTAATGACAATAATCAGGGTAGACTCCTGTGAAATTCAATGCCTTCCGTTTTGACAGTGAAACATCAGTAACTACTGAGTACAATTTTTAAACTCATTTTACATACATCCATTAATTTTTTTGTCTACATATTTTTTCTCTTGCTTGCTTATGTAAATTTCATGTGAGACAGTGTCAGAAGCTTTATTAACATCAAGCAAAATAGCATGTTGTTTCTTCTCAGTCAATACTGTCTAATACTCACTTTGAAAAGGAAATTAGACTTGTTCGATGTGATTTCTTTTTAGGAAATCCATGATGACTGTTCCTCCTCTCTTTGCCTTTCTGGTGCTTACTAATATTTTGTTTTATTGCTCATTACTTTTTTAGAAATAGAAGTTAGTCAAGTGGTCTATAATTTCTACACACCTCGTGTTTTTTAAAGATAGAAATTGTTGTCCAGAGTCAATTTCCTGGCAGTTCAGTCGTCTTTCTCAGGCTCTCAAAGATAATTATGAACAGACATAAAAATTCTGTCAGTCTATTCTTTAAGTACCCTTAGGAAATTCATCAGGCTTACATGATTAAAAATCTCTTTTTCACTCTTTATCTTTTAGACACTGAGATCTTACTTTTTACGGCTGGAGGTAGGAGTACTAGTTGCCACCTCAAAACTGACAACTTTCATGAAGAATAATTTAGAAAAAACTTTCTGTTATTTACTAGAAGGAATCTCTAATACTTAAGTGCTGATATCGTAGATCCATTTTACTCTAGGTCAAGTGGAAAAATCTTGAGAAATTAACAATTTTTCCCTTTTTAATTCTATATCCTTCATTCTACGGTGATTTTTTCTTGAGCTTTCAGTATGGCTACACAGTTGCAACAGTATTTCCAAGGACATTAAGTTCTAATTAGTCTCACCATCTCACTTTGGTTTATAAGTAAAATAATTTTATCTTTTTTTCCCAGCAAAGAACATGTTAACTATTAAAGCAGTCCCAGCACAACTCTTATCAGTAGAATGATGTCCAGTGAATTGGTTTAAGGACAGAACAGTGCTGTCTTCTGAATTGGAAAGTCTAAAGCAATTCAATAACACTACAAGGATGTAGCAGATTAAAGACTATGAACATCTTTCTTTGAAGCATCTACTGTTAGTTTCTTTTAAATGTACAACTGATGGATTCCTCCAATATGCCAATTCCTTCTACACTGTTAGCAGCAAAATCTCATCAAATATTCTTTGCTTCAGGACTGTAGCAATACTAAACATCCCACAGCAAAAAGGGAGAAGTTCACTGACAACTGATTCACAAGGCAAAAAAAGTTGGAGAATAGCAAATGAGACCACCCATGCTTCACAGTCAAGTTTGAGAGCTCTGCAAGAACAAAGCTTACTTTCTTACTTTAAACCTTTTATTGCCACTGACTGTTGGTATGCAAATCGGGGCTTATACAGGAAAAGCAGAAACTAATATGAGAATGAAATGCATTGGTTCTAAGACAATCTTTCCAACTTTACATGCCTGATCATTTAGAATGTATGTCAAAATTAGAGTTACGTGTGTGAACCAAAGGCAGTCTGTGTTAAACAGCTGAAAGCTTCTCTAACAGCAAAAAAAAAAAAAAAAAAAAAAAAAAAGGGCATCAAGATTCTTGATTCACATGAGGGATTTATGCTTTGAAGGCCTCTGGGAGAAATATTTCAGCCTTCTTTTGAAAAGTAATTATCTTATTCAAGCTTTCATGAACAGTTTATTTCCAATTCTTCTATAACTAATCATGCTTTTCATAATAAGCTGGTTTTCATAAAATTGGGGAACCTCCCTGAAGTAGGTTTTCCTGAGTAAACAACTGTTCAGAATAGAAGTGCAAAAGATCTAGCAGCTATTGAAAAAGGTGACATGAAAAGCACAAGAGCAAACTATGCCAACATAGAAGAAGGTAGGAAGCAAAGCAGGATGAAAATATGGAATTCTTTGAATATCAAAAGACAAGTGGGAAAAAAAGTACATGCTAGGGTATTTCAGAACAGCTTTTGTATTTCACCTCTAGCAATGATTTACACTAACCCACTTAATATACCGTTGAAGCAGATTAGCAAGCATGGAGGCAGTAACCTCTAGCAGAGCAACAGTAATGAACAATAAGCAGCTCTTTCATCCACTCCAGTAATATAAATTAAAGTGCCTCCATCTATACCCACAGGATGTCTGTAATGAGAAAATATAAGCACGATGGATAAAATAAGAAATGTTAAAGTGCAAAATGAATTAATACTAGCTAAGGATATAAAAGTCAATAAGGACATGTATTTGGAATCAAAGCAAGATAAAAGAAAATATAAGAGCAGCGTTTAATAGGGAAGAGCAAATAAAAGACATGGAGAAAGATGAAGCTTCCAATGTTCATGTTGCTTCAGTCTTCACAAAAAAAAAAAAAAAGAAAGAAAAAAAAAGAAGATTAACCGACAGAAAATGTTAATGTAGTTCATTTAGAAAGAGAATAGCATGGAGACCAGAACAGAGAAGGCGTAGGCTAAGTAATATTTAGATAACACAAATGTATTTAAGTTAGTGGATCCTGGTGAAATTCACCACTGAGCACTTAAAGAATCAGCCAAAGCTGATCTAGGACACTAGGTCTACCTTTGACAACTTGAGAAGGGTTGGGAAGGACTCAGAAGACTGCAGAGGAATCAGCATTGTACCTTTCACTAGAAGGAGGGGAATAGGACCATAGTCTGATTCAGTGTCAGAAGCAATATTAGACAAAAAATTAAATAATCAATGTATAAGCATCTTGAGGATATTAAGGTGATTAAAACTGCCAACATAGATTTGTCAAAAGTAAATCATGTCAAATCAATCTACTCTGATCTTTCAGAAGGACAACTGCTATGGTGATTGAAAAAGACACAATATCTGTGATACACCTATTCTCTGACAAGGATTTTGAGTTTGTTCTACGTATCGTGGTGTATACAAATCACAGAAATACAATCTAGATAAAATCACCATCAAACTGACTAAACAAGTGAATTTAAATTTCATATCTAAAATGCATTGTCATCATGGGAATGCTTCAGGCAGGGTTCTGCACTGTATTGTCCTAGATTCAGTTTGATTCAATGTGTTCATAAATGATTTGGGTGACAGAATACAGAATACGCTTAAGACATTTGTGGTGATATAATGTTAAACACACAAGGGAAGACAATATCAGCAATCTAATTGATCTTGATGCATTGGACATCAAACCTGAAATTCAATAAAGACAAATGCACAGTACACCAGAAACAGACATCAGATACGCACAAAATGAAAAACTGAAAAGGCAGCAATCCATCAGGAAAGGACCTACTGTTTCAGCAGTTTGCTGAGTGAATATGAGTAGAAGTCGTAACACTTCTGGAGGTAAAATATAAGACATATCTAATTCTGGATGAAACTCAGAGGAGCATCAGAGGTAAGAAATGCAACGCACTGTTTTTGTTCCACTTCCACTCAGTCAGGTATCCCCTGCACCGTGTTGCCCCATTTGCTCAACAAGCTTTACACAAAGCAGAGTTTAAGGGGAAGCCAGCAGTGAAAGCAATGAGAAAAAAGGACTTTAGAAACAGGAAAAAAGTCTGAAGGAAAATAATAATGCTGAAGAGGGGAGACAGCACACTTTCAATACATAAAAGCAGGGAGAGCTCTGTGATGGGTAACCAAAGGCAGCTGTGGCAGACTACTGGATGCAGCTTAATTTGCTGTGGGTTTGCTATTCAGTGCTGTGCCAGAGTCCTAGAAAGCTAGGCTGGCTGCTGCTGTTGCTGCTGCCAAGAAAAGGACTTGGATGGATGAAGTTGGGGCTATTCTGGGAAGAAAGAGGAGATCCCGGAAGCAAGAGCCACTCTAGGATTAGAACAGGAGCTATAAAATCCATTTTGTACACCTTCCCACTTGGAAATTCAGTTTGACTTCAGCCTTTCACATGGAAAGTTGACTTTCAGTCTTGCTTGCACCACTGAGAGGCTTTGAGCCACACTGTAATAAGCAATCGTGGAAAGCATGGAAATCAGTTCTTGATGTCCACCCGGGGAAAGATAATGAGAATTCAGTAGCTTTACCACACAATAGGTTTAGCATAGGTATTAAGGAAAAATCCTAAAGAGAAGCACTGGAATTTATTTCCCAGAACATGATGGAATCTTTTGCTGGAGGTATGAAGGGACATTATGGAAAATATATAGTAACATCTATAAGTAGATGTGTTTTTCTGTCTGGGAAGGGAGACAAAAAATTACCTCCTTTCCACCTTCCTGATTCTGATTTATAACACTTCAATATGTCTCCGCTTTTTAACAGGAAAAACTGTGAAAGCAGTACACTGTGCTCTGTATCAACGCTTACTTTCAGAGAGCTCTGGTTTTGTTGGGAGAAATGACTGGTAGGATCAGATTCAGTATCATTTTTAGCTAGGCTTGTATGATGCATGACATCAGCCCATAAAAATTGTTTCTGGCTTCTCTCTCTGGCATCAGTGAGCAAGTGCTAAGTCATACATCTGTTTGGGAACGCAATCACATTATTATCTCCTGACAGAGAACATAATCAACTAATTTCGGCCCTGGTATAAATGGATAACCATTTATTATAAATGGATAACCATTCTCTGTTACCCTCTGAAGAAGCCTCCTTGTCTCCATTACCGCCACACAGGAAAATTGAACTCCTCAATTTATGTGCTCCAAATTAGTTAAAATAATTTAAAGTAGATGGAGTTAACCGCTTGGAAGTTATTTCTCTATAACTAAGCTATTAGTAATCATTCCTAGGGCTCTTTATAATCAATGCTGGATTGTTTCTCAGTGAATATGCACATCTCCTTGCTATTACTTCAGCGGAGTAATACTGAGTTAAACCAACTGAGGATTTGGCCCAAAACATCTCAAGGGTACTTCCTTTTAATTCAGCAATAATTACACCCTGGGCTAATATACTAGGAGGTCTTTGGCCTTTGAATTAATGAAATAGTACCAACATGGCCCTCAGAATCAATTTATTCAGCAAAGAGGAAAATTATTATTTCACAAACAGGAAGTAACCTCAATTTATTATAATAAACTTCATTGTGTATTTAAAAAGGATAAAAAAAAGAGGAGGTGGACAAGTGGGAAGATAATTTTTAATATTATTTTCTATGGTTCTTATCTCCCTGGTTTCTGATAACCCATACCAAAAGTACAAACCAGGGACACACACACTTGCGTGCATGTGTGCACACAGATTAAATGAAGCCCAGCTCCATCACCTACTAAAGGCCTTACTAGAACTATTGCACATGCTACAAAGGGATGAGAAACAATACATGTTCCACCATCCATGGGAAGGATTACATCTAAGCGTAAATAAATAATATCCTGAGAATGTATGTCTTCCACCCTTACAGTGAACTGATAGAGAAGCTGAACTTGGTCTCAAACACAAGGACATAAAGGAGGTGGTAGGAGCTTTTGTGTTGTCGTCTTCTCAAACAAAAGTTGTTTCATCGTCCTTTGCCATATCCCATCTGCACAGGGGAGAACTGCCAGGAAGAGCAAACAGAGAAAAATACTCTAGTCCTCACTGTTCATTTTCTTAAACCAAACTAGTTCTACTGAATATCACATACCTATATGATCTTACAGTTTACACACAGAGAAAACCAGGTTTTGTCAAGACCAAAGGAAAAGTTTCAGTCTTATTTATTAAACATTGTATCCAGAAGGAGAGTTTCAGGAAACTGATTTTTAAAATTTTGGTCAAGTAAAACATATGTTTTATACAGTAAATTACACACATAACACCTATATTTCTAATTTACATCTGTTCACGTCTAAGTTGCTTATTATAGATTTACATAGTAAAACTGCAGAAGGAGAATTTTGCCCAAAGTTTTGTACAATTAAGTGGTCCTTCCCTGTTCTACATGGAAATGTCTGCAACACTTCCAAAGAAGAATTTTTGAACAATCCAGCTGGGTGGGTTTTGAAAATATATTGATTTGTATTTCTAGACCATAAAATCAGAAAAAAAATGGTATTACAAATTATATTTGAATTCTCATGAGACATGAAATCATGCGGTTGAACAGAAGTGAATGCTGGATTTGTACATGAGCTAGAGGAGTTTGAAATATTCTGGGAGGATGCATTTATAGACATTTTTCAAGAAGACTGGGTTATGTGATAATTTTGCTTTATAGAGTTGATAAATTTGTAGTTTCATATCCTAGTATGTATTTAGGTAAAAATAAACTGTTCCAGCTGATTTTTTCACTTTTTTTTTTTTTTTTTTTTTTTTTTTTTTTTGTGAATTTAGAGAAATCTGGGTAATGGCAGAGAAGAGGACAGATGAATCCTTCAAATATTGGAACCAAAGAAATAATGTGTATGAAATGTTCTGAATCATAAATAGTGTGTTTTGAAAAACATAAAGCAATGGAATTTCAGATGTATGCTTTATTGTGTAAACTTGCTTCTCCAAAACTTAATGTGTTTTTCTACACTAATTTTGTCTTAGCAGACACATAAACAGTGAAAAAACAGACTCAGACTCAGATATTCATTTTGAATAATAGTATGGATATGTCAGGTTGTGTTCTTTGGGAATCTGTCCATTACATAAATATTTTCTCATTATATTTACCTAGCATACCATGAGAAGGCAATATTGCTAATTATAAAGCCTTTATTAATGTAAGCATAGTGCAGTCTTTCCCATGAGCAAATACTGCTCATCCAGTTCATGCCTTTTTATTTAATATAAATATTAGGAAGACCATGAATGGTTCTTGTAAATCAATATGTAAGCAAAGAATGCTCTGAAGAAAATAGACTACGTTTTATTATAAGCTTTTACATGGGAATATTGTCCACTTGATGTATCCAGTGACAGAGACTTCCTGCAGTGAAGTCAAGACAATTTTACACACTACAGAATGGTAAGATTTCAGTGTTTGTCTTAAACGTAGAATAAAGTAAGATCTCACGAAAGTTGCAAGTATAGAGAGCACAATGTTTTGAAAATCAGATGACATCCAGAAAGAACTCCATATTAATTAAAAATGGATGTTAGTCTCTCTTTAAATCTTTTGGTGTTTTACCAGGGACAAACATGAGAATGAAATGATGTCCTAAGAAATGCTATACTTAGTCCTACTGATCCTACAGTAACATAGGCAGTGCTAAGATTGAGGGAGATATTTTGATGAAGTGTGTACTGCATGGGTAAATTGAAGAAACCATATGATTTGTTCCATTATTGATTGTCTCTTTATCAAGCTTACCATCATGTTTGTAGGTCGAAAACTGATATCATGAAAACCTCAACTCTGGTTAGTTGTGAAGCTTTTGTAGCGTTGCTAGAGGGAAGCACTTGGAACGGAAGTGAGTCACTTCCAAATCTGAATTGTTGGCAGACAGCTGCTGATTTGGAAGCATCAGCTATGCAAACAATGGGCACTTACTCTTCCATTGAAGAATAAGGTTCTTTATCCAGACACTCTAAGAATCTGGTTGCAACATAACTCTATGAACTCTTCTTAACTGAGTGTATGACTTTAAAGATACAAAGTCATACTTAACCATTTTATTGTTGTCTGTCTTGTGCATTGTTTTTTTCTGGGACAGTGAACTTTGCTTTCTTTCCTACACAGTGGTTGCATGAACATTGCTTCTGTCCTTCCTTCGTTCCTTCCTGCACGTCTCTTCAGCTTTAGGTACAGGGGACATTTGCCTGGAGAGTTACTGGGGAGACACAAAGCCTCCCAGACTGTTGCAGTATCTGCATTAGGTTCTTCATTAGACAAAAGAACGTGCCACTGTTCTAAAAACAGTGACTTGAGCTCCTGGCAATGTGCAGTTCAGATATACCCTTCAAGAGGTTTGTCTTGACTGCAGGTGATGGCTGGGGATGTTGACTTTCCAAACCACCTCTATTTTCAGTTCGGATTCTAATTTGGAAACCACTCAATCCAAATTTGAGAATCACACTATCTTACCTGTGGCTTGTTTTTTCCTCCTGCATATCCTGAGGATATTGAACTGCTATGGAAAAAAAATATAAAACCACTTTACAATAGAAAACATTAGACACAATGCATACAGGGTTTTCTGATAGTCCATTTTTCTTTGTAAATGAAACTTGGCATACTTTGTTCTCAAACTAATTTAAGCCTAATTCTTCTGTTGTGCTGCTGTACTTCAAAGGTAGCTTACAGAATGTTATGGAAGCTACAGAATGAAATTGGTACAAATAATAAGGGAGTTGACCATTCAAATGTGAATTTCAAACCTTGCATTATCAGTCTGTAAGAATCTAGAAAATGTTGTCATAATTGTTCCAGAAGAACTCAGCAGCCAGCTTCTCAAGAAAAGAAAAAGCCCCCAAACCCCCATATGTGTTTCCTATGGAAACAGTGCAGAATGACATGAGTATTTCACCTTATTTTAAAAGCCCTTTAGAGTATGTGACATTTACAATTTTTCTATTACAAACAAGTAGAGCTCTGCTCTGAGATAGTCTCATTGGGCAACACTGAACTGGAAATTATAGTTAGTTCTAATCCATTTCTAATAGCCTTGTGTTGGCCTCAAGGCATAATTGAAATTCTAATATATAAGGCTGTAGCAGCTGCTAAATTTGAATTTATCTATTAACCATTTGGAGGAATTAGTTAATTAACTTTAACATTGTTATAGTCTCTTTAAGAGTGTTTCAAAATAACTGACTGTGATTAATAGACCATGATAAGAATTTTGATCAGTTGTGATCTGATGTTCCTTGGTTTAAAAAGGAAGAATTTATTGTACATTAAAATTTTGCCTGAATTATTTAATTGTAGATTTCAATCTTGTCTGAAAATGCAATCTTCATCCATTCAGTGTCATAAGAAGTTAGTTTCCTGTACCCAAACACTTAGAAGCCTTGCCTCCACTTTCCTTCCTTTTGCCATTATTTCTTTTAATTTCATGTGGTTTTAATGACTGATTGTTTTCAACAGTTTCTTAGAGTTTCACTCAGCAATATTTCATTCTGGAATAAAAGCTAATGATCCATAAATTCTTAATGCCATATTTTTATAGCCAGTAAATTAGTCTTAAATGGGTTCAGTAAGTTCTGTGATGTATGTCATTAATTGTTAATGGTGTTTTAACTAGATAATTGTTGTAAAAGGTTGTTTATCATCACCACTGGTGGGTGACTGTTCCTTGCAATCTGTTCCGCCTCGTCCTGCTGAACTTACACTATCTACCTTTGTATGCAGCAAAGAGATCAGGAAACTGTGAAGCATAGTTTAAATATCGAATTCAAACATGTCCAGTGGATAATGAACCTACAGATCATCAGACTTAATAAGGTCAGATTACTTTTTATTTTTCAAACAGAAGCATGTGTATCATATCCTAACCCTCTTTCCACATAGCACAGATGCGTTATTAACCAGTGCTGCCTAAGCAGTAAAAATATCTGAGGTTAGATCCATGCCAATTCAGGCATTAAATTACTTAAAGATTATGCTATCCAATGACTCAGTGACCTGAGTAGCAAGTGAAGCTTGGATAGTCTTCAGTAGTTTCTCTTTAGGATAAAGAGGTAACATTACCTTAATGACATGCAGTAATTAGAGGAACAGTTCATCAGGTGCTAAGTGAACTCTTCAATATACAAGAAGTAAGAGTGAATTTTATCTCCTCTTTTGTCTTGAATCCTTAAGCAATAATATGACTTTGCAGGCTGTGTCCACCAAGTTAATGATCAAGTAAATTGGTATATTTGGTAAGCTCATATCTGACTACAAAGAACAGAAAACAAAAGTCTTATTTCACTAAAGATAGGAGGCAGCAAGTATCTATATCAAATGCCTTTGCTTGTGACTCCATATTTCTTTCTCGATTTTCCTCATTCCTATAAACATGCATGTTCTTTTGTCCTTGATCTTGGGATAGTATTGCTACAAATATGTTGTGTTCATGCTACATATCACAATATTTTACCCATCTCATTGGCTGCTATACCTGCTTCATTCCACAGTTCTTTTCTTTCCCTTAATTAATAATCTGCTGCAACCACCTTCCAGCCCTACAAGACAGTAAGCCTGCCAGAAACACAGTCCTGTAAGGAGTTATTAGAGCTTGTCAGTAGCTCATAAAAAGAACAGGGACATGTTTTATGCCCTGGAATACAGTCTCCTCAAACACAGGCAGGATGCACCATCCCCAGCAGAGCAGTACTGGTGAGTGTGGCTCACTTCACTGTAGCAACCTGCTAGACATGTCTTGCCTCCTCACCACCATAACCACACCTTCCAGGAATACCCTCTTCAGCACTATCCCTTGCCCCTCCCCACATTTTGAAGGCTATTCCCTATTCCCATGTTCCTCAGCCCTACTTCAAGAACAAGTAGGGATAAATTTCGGAGTACAGTGATCATAAACTCTTGCCCTTACCTCCTCAGTTGATATCCATCCTGTTTTTCCTCTTGAAAAGGGGTCTGAAACTTTTATTTTAAAAACAGAAGAAACACATTCTTTCTGTACAGTGTGAAGCCAAAAGATGCTGTTCTTGCCACTACAATGTGAAAAACAGCAATAGTTAGAGAATACATACGAAAAAGTGCCAAGAGTCAATCTTCCTGAAGACCATACCATGCAATTACAGGTACCTCTAGAATGAGTGCAGGGGTTGGTGGGAGTTCTGTCCTGTTTTCCAGTTAAGCAGCTCCTTTGTACACAGAAAATTAAATATTCACTGAGAAGGAGTGTGGGAGTGAACACAGAGTTTTACAGGAGGCAAAAGATCTGAATTCTACTCCCTGTTTGTATATGCTCTTGCATAAGTTCTTATATTTTACCTACAACTGACACTAGATAAGAGGAATCAGCAGCCCTCAGACCCTTCTGTGATCATTGTCAGGCTCTGAGCACCCTGATCTACCTGTAGATGTCCCTGTTCATTGCAGGGGAGTTGGACTACATGGCCTTTGAAGGTCCCTTCCAACTCTAAGGATTCTATGATTCTATGGTCTACACAGGCATTTAGACATTCCAAAAATTTAAATAATATTCCTAACAGTCTTTGAAGATCTGGACTTAAATTCTTCTGTGGTTCTCCCTACAAGTTGTCTTCTGCCCATTTTCACATCCTATTCCTCATCATTTTTAACAAACTGTGAAAAAAAAAAATTAGATGCTATGTAGATAATTCTATGAAAGACTCACTTGTCCTTATGCTGGCAAATTGTCATCAGATCTACCTCTGCCATTGTCCGAGAGGATAAACAAAATGTCTTTGTACTGTGTTGACTCACTGTTAAATCTATAAAGCAATAACAAACTTTTTCTTTGAAAAAGAAAGAAAATGAACACTTTCTGAAATGCTCAGCTTGCAATAGCATGTGAAGCACCAGTTTTTTAGGACCTGAGTTAGCAACAATTTCATTTGTCTTTATATTAAAGGTTATATCAGTGTCAGCTCACGTGTCCCTGCAACTCTACATAAAAATCACTTATCTGAGTTGCATTAAGAAATGTTTTAAATAACTTCAAGGGGTCTTTAGCTTACTGAAATGAACTCATTACATAAATGGCATTAAACTCCCTTGGAGTGAGAGCTCCTTTGAATATCTGAGGTGTTGTTCATTAAATCTGTTATTTCACTATGATAAACCTCTAGAAATAAATCAGCCATTATTTCAGCTCAAGTCTCTAGTCTCTACTCCTCCTTTTATTCTACTCACATAGGGTTGCCATAATCCTCTAAATTGTTATGTATTGTTTACAGTATTTTGAGTAACATCAACCCTAATCCATTAAGTATTCTCCATTTTTTTAATAAAGATAAGATTAATTTTACTAGCATTGAAAGGGTGCTCTTTTCCAATGTTCAGTCATAGTCCTGCAGGGATTTATCAAGAAGCCTCGGAGGGCTGGTTATCCAAATATCAATGAATTTCAATGAAAATAGATTACATAACATAGGCCATTTGAGATTCCTAGCTTTAATTATACCTGCAGTCTAAGATCAGCTCTTGAAATACATCAGCTGTGCGAATAATTAAAAAAGAAAAGAATGTAAACTTTAAGCCTTATATGATATTGCGTATGGGCTGAAGGTAATGACAATCTGTGTTAGCAAAGGTGCTTGGACAGTACTTGCCTTGTGAGTGCTGCTCCAGGAGCACAAAAACAGAATTTTCCCTCAACATTTTTTATCTTCTCCTTTTTCTCTTCTCTTTATTCTACTCCAAGCTTTCATACTGAACCTGATCCTTAGAATATGGTGAGTAGGAAAGTTCACATCTGCAGGAATTTTTCACCTATGAAGACATTTTGTCTGCACCCATTAACTGTTTAAAACTGCCAGAAATGTCTTTATAGGGAAAGCTGTAATAAATTCAGTCCCCTATTGAGCTGACAGAGACCTCATCATCAAAAGAGGCAGAGTTAGAGAACACACTAAGTAAAATGCTACTCAATTTAGCACACAGATGGCTGGGATAAATATCTGACGAGATGTTTCTGAGCCCTGTGATTCCATGATTTGTTTAAGCAGACTGGTTGTCACGTCAAGAATGTGAATGAATGCAAACTTCTCATAAATACTGACTTCAAACGATGTTTGGCCTCACTGGCTATCACTCCTCTTTTTCACAGGTGACTATTAACACTGCTCTTGACCTCCTCTGTTCCCCATGGAGACTCTGCTCAGGAAGTCACTGATGTTTCCACATGCTGAGAAGGAGAGAGGAAGTGCACTTTTCCTATGCACTGTTGGCAGGGAGAAGGAAAGCGAGACAAAGGGTCCAATGAGAGCATCAAAAATACCTAGAATGCTCCAACTTCTTTTAATCACTGAATAAAAGTGACCCAAAAATGACCTTAATGATAATCTACCTCTAAAAAAGAAAATAAAGAAAGAAGGGAAGCAGGGAGCAGGGTGGATTATGAAGACATCCCTTGGATAAACTCTGCCCCCTTGCAAAGGCTGAGCAGTGATGGTAAAGGTGGCAGCTTTCCAATATCAATGTTGACAGTTTATCCTGAAAAGCCAACCTCTTTAAACTAGTACTGAATCTTTTTCTATATGACAGTGTTTCGCCTTTTTGTGGAAACAGTTCCCTAACAGGCTTTCTCTTTGCCGTTTATTACACATCGAGTGCTAGGTTTGGTTTCTAATAGTTCCTTTTCATCTAGCTGCCTACTGCTGACTGTGGAAAGTGTAGGTTTGGCTCCATTGATGGCTCTCTGTAATGGCTGTGATTACACCCTCTGCATCTTCTTCACAGTGCCAGCCTTTCAACTGAACAGCACATTATGCCTGGATAAGACTCAAAGAGCAGCTTAATATCAGGGTTCTCTGGAGCTATAATAACTGGTTCAAGATTGAACAGATAAAACCACATCAATATTTCTGTATGGTCCATGAGGTAAAACACATCAATCCTGCATATGTCTTTCTCTGAGTTAAAGCTGTATTTTATGACAGCTTAACAGGAAGAGAGATGAAAATAAACTAATGCCATCTGAAAGTCCAGAGAATGGCAAGAACAGAGTGACCAATCACCTGCCACTTGTGTCAGGAGTGTCGCCTCTTCATGTCAGACCTAACACATCACTTTGCAAGTCACCATTATTAAACGTGAGAAAATGGGATTTTGCAGAATACTTCACACTGGCTGAACCCAGTTACCTCCAGGGAATCTACTGAAAGATTGCTGAGAGTACAAACAAAACAGTGACTCAATGGAGAGGGCTTGGGGAGAGGCTGAACATGAGAGGCAAACTGCTTGTAAGTTTTTAAACAGTATGAATTTATTATTCAGTTTTGTAATTCCAGAATGTGAAGAAAAATGGTCCAAACCACAAATACAAAAGGAAATAAAATGGCAGTCTTTCATTTGATATCGGCCCTTTAGAGTTTACATTTCGAATTTTTTTTCTTTGCGTAAGTTTAAAAAGGGACTTCTTTAACTGAACTTCAGGTTTGTTGTGTTTTCCTGATTCATAGCTGGGAAGCAGCTTTAAAAAATACCAAATCTTGCAGGGACTTTCCATGAATGAAAAAGAATGATGACAGAGCTGTTATTAATACATGTTCAAATCTGCTTGAGCCAGTAAATACACTTGCCCAAAACTTCAGTTATGGCAGTAGAGGTTCTTGAATGAAAAGCTAAGAGAACACTTGGTGCAACTTTCACAGAGTTGAACTATGGGACCTTTTTGTCACATTGGTCTTTTAAACATGTTGTCCACAGGCCTGGCCTCGTACAGGTTATGTCTCCATCAGAAAGCCGTGTGGTTGAGTCAGACTGGGTGTCTGCAGAGCAAAGCAATTGGTGCTGAGGACCTAATGTTCTCACAATGTGAATTCAATAGTTTTGTGTGCATATTTGTTTTTTAATTTCAGACTGTCTCCCATTTGTCTTTTTGTGGTTTAAGATCACTAGGTGCGCATCTGGAGCACATCTTCCAGTCTAGTTTCCTCTGAAAGAAACCCAGTTTGCTTAGTCTGAGATTTCTCCACAGTACAAAACAAAGTGCAAGTTTACTAGGTTTAAACTACTACTAGTACTAGTTTACTAGTACTAGTAAACTAGGGGTTTGCTAGGAGATTTGCTTCAGCAACACACTGCTGCTCTGAACTAAAATGTGAACATAGGTGCACCCCCAACATTCAAGAATCTGTTCTCTGAACAGCTTGAATTTGTGAAGCACTGATGTGGTCTGTAGGACACTGGACTTTATTTAAATAGCCAGATTCACTGGTTCATCATAATGACTCTATTCTTAGCTATCTTCTACAAAACAGGTCATTGGAATGGATTTTTCAAAATACGAAGCATCATTGTGGAGAAAGAAGACGCCTGACATTTATACAGCCAATCTACCTGTGTTGTGTAGGTGGACCCTCAAGACACTGTGTAATTTACACAATGTAGGAGAGTTTCCACTTTCCTCCAAACAATGAATCTTCACATTCCATTCCAAAGTTTAACTCTGCTTACATCTTTGCAGGGCTAAACCAGTGCTGAAGTAACTGCTGGTGGCACTGTGATTGTTCAGCAAAGCCAATGGCATCCACTCGCTTTTCCACCTGCCCCCAGCAATCTGACAACAGATGGAGAGAACTGCACAAGTTGTGCTCCTCCCAGGCTGCTCTCTTTCCTCAGGTTTGCTGTCTCAGTGAGGCAGACACTTAATGAAACTGCCATAAGAGAGAGATCAGGAGTGACAGGCACAAATTTCCAAGGATCCGTACAAGTCTCATGTGGGTATTAAGCAGAACTGGCTTTGAATTTTCTTTTTTCTTCTTCTTCTTCTTCTTCTTCTTTTTTTTTTTT
>WBMW01002951.1:0-14817 GCA_013396635.1 Penelope pileata
ATGAGTTCTGCCTTATTTCCCGATTCTTTCCCCCATTCCAGCTTTGAGGAGGGGCGGGTGAGCGAAAGGCTGTGCAGTGTTTCCAGGCCTGCTGGCTCAAATCACAACTACATAGAATTCCTAATTAAGAGTGGAGTGATGGCCTACAGGACATAGACTAAGGAACTGTATGTGAGAAAATCACAAATGACTTAATTACCACTCTGCCGAGTATCCAATTTGTCAGTAGAAGTGTGTCATCCATGTTTAGAATTACAGCATCTCTATTACAACGACAATAAAATGATGTGGCTATGAAACTAACTTAACATTTCATGTTATATTTATTCTTTTTTGTATAAAATTAACACTGTACTAGCAAGTCTGCAAAAGATCCTATAATACTGAATTATTAAGACTTTATAACTGTTCAATTCATGTTAGGAATGATCATCTCTTTACCAGAGTGGTCAGAATGAATTCAACCTTTTTATTTTTGGATATATAGGAATTGTCTTAGTGGAACTGTCAATCCTATGACTTTCTTCTGCTATGGATAATGGAGAAAATTGGAAGCTTAATATGTTCCCTCACACTCAACCTAGTTCCAGTATCATTATGGTCAGATATTTCCTTCTGACGTTTTTCCATGCACTGGAACGCACTTATTGACAAGCCTTTTTTTTGTATCTGTAGAAGTCGAATTTGTCAGTAAATGCATCATCCTTTTAATGAATGCATTGAAAATGCACTTTGGTAATGTTCTGTGACAATGAGTTCCACAGATTTATTTTATGTTATATTCATGTTGCCTGTGGTTGAGGCTTATTTACAGTTTTACTGCTTTAAATTTGCTCACAAATGGCTTTGTGAAGAAGCTATATTTTGTGGTATGGCACCAATTGAGGAAAAAATAAAGTAGAAGAGACCATAAGAAAGTACAAACAAATACAGCATCAACCTCAACTCCTCATCTAGGTTTTCAATATATTCTGCTTCTTGAAGATATCAAGACTGAGGGGAGTTTTCTTGTAAGGCTTGACAGAGATGGTTGAAGGATTTTTTTACAAAACAGAATACTCAAGAAAGGTTTTAAAGCCTAGAGCATAAATATTGGATGCAGAAATAGATATTTCATAGTTATGTGGGAAATCTTATAATTTAGATGATTTTATCCAGTTGCTATTAGTTATATCTCATTTTTAAAGTCTCGTCCAGAGCAACTCTGCTGGCCTCAGGGCACTCTGGCAATGCAGATGAACACTTCCAGCTGGTTAATTCCCATCCACTGGTAGGACTTTATCATCAGATATCACTCTCGCTGTTCATCAAAACTTTTGCTCTAGACCACGTCTATTCTTTGCTGGTGACCCAGTGAGCTGGAACTCAAGGATGTGGCTGTACTTAATTGTATAAGTTTAGACTTTACATTTTCAGTGCTTACAAAATTCTTCCTCATCTTTGAACTTGACAAATTAGCCACTCTCACCTGATGCAGATAAATGAGGTTGCCCTCTCTGTTGTTTCAGTCAATACCACGCTGTATCCTGAAACATGCAGATGAGTAAGAGTCATTTGCCACTGCTGATGCTACAAAGGTACAAATCAGAAAATCAAGATTTGTGTTGTTGAGTGTGCCTTGTGTGAATAGTAGGAGGATTTGGAAGTGCCTGGCTAGTTTTCTGGTTGCTGGCAAAGCATTTTTCGTCTATCATAAAAACAGTAATTACAGAGAGCTGGATTCTGATGACTTCCTCTCCTCATAACTAGATTTTTGTCTTGCTCTATCCTTTCTGGCCTTATCATATGGCTTCAGATCAAGTGCTAGCAAAGGAATATGCTATTCTCCATTGACTGTATAAAAATTAGACAATTCAGGCCCTAAATTTAGAAGCTGTTATTTATCTTGATAACTGTTCAGTGGAAACTTTATAGTATCACCATCCTTTCCAGGATTTTCTTCTCTAAAATCTAAATAGAGGAACATCTTTTCTTTCACTTCAGTTCAGTGCTTAGAAGACTGATTCAACTCCTGTTCTTGCTGAGATTTTTCTCCAATTGCTATAAGAAATTCACTCTGATGGCTAAAATTTTGAAGTTTTAAAGGGGACTCATAGACTTTTTTTAAAGCTGATGACTATTTACAAGTCGTGAATATATGATAAGCAATGACCTAAGTAACTTATATTTAATCAGAATTTATATTTTAAAATAGGTACCTGACAAAGAAGTAAATTGCCTTATTTATCCTCAATGTGTATCTTCAGCTTTGAACCAATAACTCTTTTTCTTTTCTCTGATTAGTTATTTAGTATTTTTTCTTCAGGTCCTTATAAACTGATAAGACAGCTTTTTTGATAAAACAGATGGACCTCTCAACTAGTACTCTTGCTACAGATGCTGCTTGAATCATTTTTCACTCTCTTTGTTTTCCTCAAAGTCCTGTATGAACAGTAAATCTTGTTGCAGCTTGATATCAATCTTATCAATCTATCAATTCCTTTATTGGGTGGGTGTGTGAGAATAATCTTCAGTCTTCCTTGACACTGCTCTGCTTACATTTTCCTGGATTTAATTACCTTTTTTAATTGATTATGTTAATTTGAGAATCTTGCCCACATCTTACTTGTCTAGATAGCTGGGTGGAAAGTGGAAGTATCATGCTGTAAGAAATTATATAATATACAGTGCTTGATCAAATTGGAACACAGAATTTGATTGTGCTTGTTATGAATGCTGCCACAATTCCTAGCTAGCTCCCAAATCTGTGCTCTTTGAGGGACGGAAAAAAAATAGTACAGATTTGTCTGGTAACTTTCTATTTGACAAGATCTTTCTGTATTTCTTAACAATTTTTTTTAATGGTTGAAAAATCACAATTTCTCAGGCCTTTTCTCTAAACAGTCACATTTTGCCTTTGTTTCCTGTCCCATCTAGTACTCTATATTAAAGTTATGACTCATTTTCTTAGTTCTTTGTGTCTTTTTTTTTTTAATACACGGGAGAAAATTGGGCACTGCAGTTCTGCTCATTACCATTAAATGATTGATAAATACAAACTGTATTACAGAAATTTGTCTTGAGCTACAAGTATTTCAGGAGGCATTGAAAAATGTTTAAGATTCAGGTGTCTGTCTGTATCCTTCAAAGGCATTAAAAGAAATGGACTGACTAACTAGTAGGTGTAGCTTAGTCACAAAATCCTACATGTGGTAATTGTAACTCTAGACTATTCTTCTACGGTTTATTTTCATTAGTGCTATCAACTCCCATGTACAGCAAGATTTAGAGGCAAGCTCACTTATAGAGAACTTTCAAAAAATACTATGCTCTTTTCACTGAAGAGATGAAATTGAAGAGTTGGTAATATCATGATAATCCTTAAAAATATGTAAAAAATGTAAACAAAATAATTTAGAAATATTCCCATCTCAGTTATAATTAAGCATCTTATTTGGCTTTCTTCTATTTGCACCCCTCTGGCACATTTTCTACCAGTGGTCTATGTGAAACTGCTATTTACTGGTGGAATTATCACAAAAAAAAAGTTTCTGACTTCTTAGTATGGTAGTGTTTCCAAAAGTAATATGTTGTACTAAGATAATTGAGTTGTTTTATTTTGTAAGATTAGCACCCCTTTTCCTATTGTCATATTGATTGTATACAGAGATGTTCAGGCCCAAAAAAAGGGGTTCTGTGTCCCCTTTAGCTACCAAATTCAAAACAGGTGAAACATGATCTCCCAAGCTTAAGTCATGAGTTTGCTTCATGTGCAGAATGAAATACAAAAGTTTCAGGTATGTGATTCTAGATCATATATGTCAAATTCACTTGTTTTATGTTTTTGTAGTCCTCTTTTTTTAATGTTTCAATAAAAAATGTAATAAAAAATACCAAAAAACTTGTTACTTACAGACATTAACTATATTATATATTTTATATGCGGCCCAACACAATTCATTTTCACACAATGTGGCCCAAGCAATCTGAAAGGTTGTACACCCCTGTTCTGGATCATGTTGTTTACTGCAATTTCCTTGAATCAGGTTTGAGTTAGGCTTTGTTATGATCTTGGTGGACATGCTCAACATTGCTTTAAGTTTATAGAATCATTGACTATCCTGAGTTGGAAGAAGCACGCAAAGATCATCATCCAACTTCTGGCTCCACACAGGACCACCTAAAATTCAAACCATACATCTGAGAGCATTGTGCAAATGCTTCTTGAACTCCAGCAGGCCTGGTGCCATGACCACTTCCCTGGGAAACCTGTTCCAGTGCCTGATAATTTGAAGAAGTTTTTTCTAATATCCAACACGAAGTTGTTCAAGCTTATAGGGTAAAAGGGATCTGTGCCACAACTAGTAATAGATCTTTTCTTGAAGAGGAAAAGACCCCACTACCTAAACCACTAAATCATAGAATCATAGAATGGCCCGGGTTGGAAGGAACCCCAAGGATCATCAGGTTTCAACCCCCCTGACACAGGCAGGGCCACCAGCCTCCATATCTGATACTAGACCAGGTTGCCCAGGGCCCCATNGCCTTCCGAGCCGCAAGAGAAATATTAAATAAATATTACTAAATATTACTTGATACCCACTAAACTATTCTTTTTTTTTTTTTAAAAAAAAAAAAGTTATCAGCACATTTAGGGCTTAAAGTCAGTCTCTTATTCTCTCAAAAGGATGTAGGTGTCCTGGCAGACACCAAGTTGAACATGAGTTAGCAATGTGCCCTTGCATAAAAGACAACTTAATGATATAATGCGCTGCAATAGGAGCAGCCAGTAGATCAAGTGATGTAAGGAATCTTTCCCTTTTATTCAGCACTGGTGAAGCCACAGCTGGAGTACTGTCCTGTTTCGTGCTCTCCAACACAACACATGTGGGCATACTGGAGAGAGTCCAGTGAACAGCCACAAAGATAATTAAGGGACTGGAGCATCTCTGCTATGAAGAAAGGATGCGAGAGCTGGGACTGTTCAGCCTAGAGAAGAGACAACTAAGTAGAGGGATCTTATCAATGTCTATACATACCTGAAGGGAGAGTATAAAGAAGTTGGACCCAGGCTCCTTTTTCAGTGGTGCCTAATGACAGGACAAGAGGCAATGAGCACAAGCTGAAACACAGGAGGTTCTGCCTGAACTTTTTTATTTTTTAAACTGTGATGCTGACCAAGCACTGCCACTGGCACAGGTTGCTCACAGAGACTGTGAAGTCTTCCTCATTAGAGAGATTCAAAAGCCATTTAGACGTGATCCTGAGCAATGAGCTATGGGTTGAGCCAGATGACCTCCAGAGGTTCCCTTACAAACTCAACTGTTTTGTGATTCTGTGAAATCTGATTTCTTTCATGCCTACTTGATCTAGACAGGTAGTGATGTAGAGGTGTTTTAGTCTTTGTCTTTTTTTTTTCCTCACACAGAGCTGAGGATTGACTGAGGATTTCAAAGTTCTTTTCTTTATGTTTACTCCAAACTATAAAAAATGAAGAAAGAAAAAGGAAAACAAAACCAGTTAACTGTTTAAGCAGTGGAATGATAACATATATGAGCTCTCAAGACATTTAAGTGAGAATTTTTATGACAGAAAACTTTTTAATCACCAAAGTTGGTGTTTGGTGACCATTTGTGTATGTGTAATCTTGTGAGTGACTTAACTGTAAACTCATCCATCCATAAGGCTATTTCAGTATCAAAACCCATGTATTCATCTAGAATGACTACAGCATCATTATATATTAAAGCATGTATTGGACTGTGTAAGTAGATTTATATGCACATATACATTGTATATACAGCTGTCTTTCACTTCTCACATTCCCAGCTATCAGCTCCTTCTGTCATTCTGTGGATTTAGATTATATCTTGGGTACACTTTACAAGTAGCTGTGCCTTTCAGTCTACAGGACAATTTTTAGTGTTGTGTTTTAAGTTTACGTGACTGATTTTTCACAGTACATTTTGATGAACCAGAAGAACAAAGTCAGTCTTGGCACAAACAGTTAATTGATTTGAGATGTAAATATAAATAGGAATAATAATGTTGATTGTTTTCATATTCTAAATGTAACTGAGAGGGTGTTAGCCCTGAGCTATTTAGTGTTTTTCGCATAGAATTAGAAAATAACTTTAATCCTAGCTAGTGAAGAGAATGCCAAAACATATGGAGTAATAAATAATACAGTGGTTATAATAAAAGGAATAGGTCAGTGTTACAGACTTGGCAGTTGTGATATAGAAATACATTATAAATTTGCCAAACATAGACTTCTTCTTAACAGGAATAAAATAGATCATATCTTCAAAACAGAGGGAACTTCTATGAGAAATAATGTTTGAAGTCTGCATAGAATACAAAATATAATTTCTTAAAACCCTGAAGAATATAGGTGATATCACCCCTGAATGCCTAGAAATATATCAAAATAAGTTATTATAAAAGCATGACAAGTTGTAAAGCAAGGTTCTTTGAAGCTTTATCACAAAGATGGATTATAAACATGACAAAATATTTCTTACTCTCCACCTTTCTGATGGAGAGCTTTTTGCCAAAGCTGATGAGATGGATCAAAATCAAGTGACCTGTTAAGATCAGACTTGAAGGCCCAGGATGTAAGTTGCAGACCCCTACAGGATCTAAACAGTGAGCTTGCTATTACCTGGTTGTTGAGAGAGCAGTGAATACCAAGGCTAATAAGGAAAGAAAAAGCCTACAGATTGTTAATCACAGTGGTAAATGGAGAGTTGAGGCCTAGTTTTTCCCTTTGTAGATCTATATACCTAATCTTTCCAAAATAAAATTCTCCGTTTAGATTTCACAGATTACCTTTCACTGACTAGTAAAGCGCTTGATATTTCTGAAAATAATACGCTTATCTGAAATACAATATGAGCTTCGAGCTTGACTCTGATTACTTTTTATGGAAAATTTTATACTGTGTACTGGCTGGACTCATTTCAGCACTCACACTACATAGTTATTTACTTCTGTGAAAAGTAGCACATTAAAACTTAAGTTCCATGCTACAATCACCATTTATATGGATGTGTACTTAGGATTCAAGGCAAGTGAAAACTGGGACAAGCATGAGCCTTTTTGTCTTGCTCATTCGAATATGTTTATTCCCTCAAAAAGCTACAGAAATATTCAAGAAGTTAAGTGTTCACTCACAACAGAAGTTCTGTAGGCTGCGTGGGGGCAGAAACTCCCAAGGAATGTTTCATATCAAATTTACACCCAACAGAGTGGAGATGAGTAATCGGTAGGTGAGAAGCTGCTGTAACTTCGTGTTAGCAGTTCTGAGTTCAGCTACATTATCTAAGACTCAATGGAAAGCTGACTAGGTGACTCAGAGAATTAGTAATGGCTTACACAATCATTTCTAGATTAAGATTGTATATATTGAACTTTTTTGTTGCAAGTCATTGCTAGCAAATGACTCTTCTGTGGCCTCTGAGTTAATTGTTAATCTGTACTTATTTTAGCAGATGGATCAGTTAAAAAGAACAACCACAGTAGGCCTTATTAGACATAGCTGCTGATTATGGCAGTAGAAACAAAAACCTGAATTAGCATGGCTACTCTATCAACCCTAGAAATTGCATACAGTGTGGAGAAAGTACAGTATGGAGAAGGTAGAAATGGGAGGTTAAAACCAGGAAAGATCACTGAAACATCTAGTCAGATATTCTGTATACGAAAGCTATAAATTCACCATGTTTTCCTGTTTACCTTGACACGATCAATCAAGGAAGCATACACTGTACTTGAATTCAATTTAACCAGTGATAGCGACTTATGTGCTGAGTGTTCCCTTAATGCTTTGAAATTATCTAGCATCTTTAAAAGAATATCATGTTTAAAGGAACAGTTACATATGGAAAAATTGCTAATAACAAATTAGTGATATTTTACTTATTATACTGCAGTTTAAATTTCTCTTACTGTGACTGAAAATAATTGGTTACATGTTAGTGTTACTGTGCAAGGTTTAGATGTTTAAGAGAATTTTACTATAAGTTGTATTAGATGTTGGAAAAAAGTGTGTATTTTTTTTTCCTGCTTTCAATCTATCTGTATCTGTATGTGTGAGTTTTAATCCTGAGTAGAAACTCCATCCTTTATTACAGTTATGGGGACCGAGTAATAACATTGACCTGAATCAGTGTTGCCAGAGGCAATAGTAAAGTCTCATTGTCACTCTTTGGGGTACTGAAAACACTGGCTTCTCTGATACAGACGCATAGCCTAGGGAAACTGCCTAAAGGCCATCACTAGCCAAAAGACTTCAAGCAATCTAAGCAGGTTTAGATTTTAATTCTGATGTCACTAGAAAATGCCAGCTCAAGACCAGTGTATCTCTTGACTCTCACTCCATACTTGATCAGAAAGGGTTAATGGGCTCATGAGCATCTGGTACATGAATGATTTTGATCCATTAAAAAATCATCCATCTGTCAATGTCAATGTTTTAGTAACCTCTTCTTGCAAGATACATGAATTGGGAGGACGGAATTTTTCTCACTTGTGAAGGACAGTGTTCCATGATCTATGGGCAATAATATGTAAGAATAACATATGAATGCAAGAAACTAAATGAAAAATGTAATTCCTCTGATTCAGCATATGTTTAAATTTAAATAGAAATGTAAATGCTTTCCTAAAAAAGGATATTTTTGCTAATTGAATCTTTAACAACAATAATAGAATTTAATGAATGGTGTGTTTTATTTTTTCAACTGTGTTATTCAAAACATTTTTTTTTGTTACTCACTAAACTCTACTGGAATCAAAGAAAATACAATCCATCTTTTGGCTAGAACATTTTAAGGTTTTTTTTTTCTAGTCCACTTTTAAGACTCAGCGGATAAACACACTTCATAAACTTTCACATTCTAGTAGAAAAGACTGACATTCTTTCTTTCTTAGTTGTTCCATTTTTATTAGTTTTCTAGACCTCATCGTGGCAAATAGGGCAGACTACAGGCTTAGACACAGACTTAATAGCTATAACAATTCTCTCAGAATCTAGACTTCTAACCTAATAGTCTACAGAATATGGAAGTCATGGAGAATGTCTTATGTCATTTTTCTCATGGCATCTCCTAGTCAACCTATGTGTGAATATTCACTGTGAAAGATTATTGTTAGTATATTTAATAGATCACATTTAAGAGGAGTTTTTATTACCACTGTTGTTGCATTTTTAAAATAAAAGAATAATTTCTTTCTTGTAACTCTACCTCATCAGATCTTACATCTTTTGTTAGACAAATTTCTACATTTGGAAGCTTCTGACAACTTGGAGTATTTAGAAGCTGTTGGATGTTGGATAGGGCCCTGGGCAACCTGATGTAGTGGGTGGCAACCGTGCTCGAGGAAGGGAGATTAGATGACCTTTAAGGTCCCTTCCAATCCAAGACACCCTATGATTCTGTGATAAACTTATTTGAGTGTAATTAATCTTAAACCTTTAGTTCAAAAACAGCTTGCCTCCTAAGACTCCACGGCCACAATACAAGAGAACTCTCTGCATAACTTAGTGGCAGCTGTGAACAGCACATATCTGGAATTTGGAAGTTATTTTCCCCTGGCCTAAAAGTTCGCATATAAGATGCAAGAGAAGAATCTCTCCAGAAAAAGTGTGAAAATTTTGGATATGAAAGGCATCTTTATCCCTAAATGGCTTGCATGCACAAGCTGAGGTGTGTTTGCTGCGGTATAAATCCTCAGACCTAACTTACACTTGGTTTGAAAACAGCAAATTTTCAAACAGCTTCAGACAGGAAGCTCTACCCTGCTGTCACAAAGATGTGTTGCTTGCATGTCTGCATTTGGAGCAATCTTTTGCCTGCAGGGAACAAGGTAGTTTTCACAGTGATATTAGTAGACACTGAGGTTTAAATAATCACCTTTGTTTAGCTTATACAAGTAGTGCTGAATTCTTGGTAGAGGGAGAAATCCTCAAATTTACTATGTTTCTGAAATGAAAGTGCAATATGTAAGTGACAAGGGTTACAGACACGCTGCTGAAGTTTATGGATGGGATGTCACAGCTATGTTTTCTCTTGCAGTTCTGAGAAGGCAGTAAAATGATTTTAACTTGTAAAAACCTCTATCTGATCTACAAAGTTAAATTGGATTTGCCATTTTGAATTCTTTATTCAAATTCTTCACTTGGCTTTTTCTGAGGCTTAGCCTACTTCAGTTCACAGCACTAGCACACATTTCATGAAATTGCCCATTTCATACTAGCAAAGCAGGTGTGAGTTCTTCATGCTCCAGAAGAAAGAATAATTTTTTCCTATCTCTTAGTCTTTTCAGAATCCAAACATTTATGATCCTTTAACGAAAAAGGAAAAAAAATAAAATTAGTGGAGTTCTACAATTTTTAAATCATTTTTCTTTGAAAATTTCATTAAAATGCCTTTCGAGTTAGGAAGAAGGGAGGAGGAGCCTGTCCTGCAGGAAAGGAGAAAAGATCATCAGATAAGAGGCAGCTCTTACCAAGGGCATATTCTATTTGGCTTATTTCCTAGAGATGAGATAAAACAAGCCATATTCCTTGAAGCAGTTGAAAGCAAGGAAGGAGATGAGGGTTGCTTTTGACCTCAGTTTCTTCTTGTCAAAAATGTGTGATTTGCTCTCTATTTAAATTTAAGCTATAAAGAGCAGAAGGGAGTGGGTGAAAAATGGAGGAAGTAAGCCAAAAAATATCAACTATCTTCTGTCAGGTTAGACCATCAGGTCTCATCATGGGAATGATTAAGGTATGATACCAACTTTACAATTCAGAATGCAAATATGCCTTTTGATGAGAGTGCACAATTTGTTTTAAATGGCCTGTGCTCAAAGAGACTCCCCAGGAGACAGTTTGGTACTGCAATCTTAAGGTAAAAAAGATTATTTTGGAAGGAACTTTGTTCTTCTGCACTAGCAAACTTCCAACACTACTTCAAAGAACAGAGTATTAAAAAGTTAAATGTGAAATGTGTATTTCACTTGTGTCTCCTTTCAATTTAATAAATAATAATAAAAAAAGTGAAGTGCTCAGCTGTACTACAGGATAGATAGCACTTTTCTGAGAGACTTCTGACTGATTACAATCTTCAGGGTCAGGCCCCATGTGAATCTGATTGATACATGTTATTTAATTGTGACTACTGAATTCAAACAGAGGACAGTACAATCCCAGTTTGAGGCTGGTATCTGAACTACAACTCTTACAAGTAACTGAAAAAGAAGTTTATTTGTTCTGTGTGGTCCACTATTGGGAGATATCCAGCTTCATTTTAATAATCCTTCTGTATTTAAGGTTCAGTTTTTATTTTTTGCTTGAACAAAATTTTAGCTGAAGTCACTAGCATTAACTTTATAACTTAATTAGTTGTTAAATTCCTCAACATTCCTTAACACTTAACATTTATCTTTAAAACCTGAACAAATAATCAAGCTAACAGGATGAACATAGCTCTTCATTCTTGGATAAATTTCTCTCCCCACAAAAATCTCAAGTTTTCATGTTGTCATTGCCTTCTGCTAATTTACTGTCTATAATTGACACTGTATACATTCTTTAATCCAGATAAAGTCATTAGACATTGGCTAGAGTCTGTAACTGTATTGCTGCCTGTGACAGGTGTATATTTTAACTTTGCAAGAACTCAGATGCTGCTGGAAGATGCTGGTTTCTGAAAACATCCATCTCCATTTCCAGCATGTTCTGTAGTCTAATCTATCAGTTCTTAGTCTGATCTTTTAGTCAAAATTTTAATAAAGAAGAAGAAAGTTTACATCAGGATCTGAAGTTAAAGCACTGTTACTTTAATTTCATATTTTATGAAATCCATGTTGTCTAAAAACTTTAGCAACACACAGGCAGAATTAATCTTTCCAGGACAATACTTCAGAGTTTTCATATCAATAAAAATATGACAGTTTACTTTTCTCATCTTTAACTCTGTATATTTTATCTAGGCTGTATGCACTGTTTAATAACATGTTGCTGTCTCTGCCATCTGTCTAGGGGACATGAGACATCACAGTTTGTATGCTACAGCCATGAGGAGACATCTTATCTGATAAAAAGAGGAATTACAAGTTGTGTGATAAAAACAGAAGTCAGTCAGGAATCATGCTACCTACTTTCTAATTATAGCTCCTCCACCTACCAGCTGCCTATCCATAGAACAACTTATTTAACTCCAGAATTAAAATGCACTCACAGAAATCTAGGCTGAGACACAAGCCTGTGTGAACATACATATGTACTAGAAGCTGTTCCACTCTTTATATTACTGTTTTAGTATTAGAATGTCAATGGGGAATAGCAGTGGTTCTCAAGGTCCAGAACTAGATCAATCAGAGCAGCTGCATCTCTGAAGTGGCAGAGAGGAGACAGCAGGAGTAGGGGCATGAGAAATGAGATGGCAGTGTTAATGCCAGAGGAGGAGGTGAGGGAGAGGAATCGGTTGTGCTAGTTTCTTTCCTTTTCTCCAATAAAATCTTCTAAAATGTTATGGATGGCTGTGGTATTACTGAAGTGTGTAGCATACTGAATATGCTTTCAATGAACACAGGGAAATGGATTGTCTCACACAGAGTGGAGGTGATCTGTTGTGTTACTTGTATTCTCTGCTTGTTTCATTGTATGTGTACAGTGTGCAGTGCCCACACATGCATCTTTAACCTAGCTAAAGAGAAGTGGTTCTGTACTTCACTAACTTCTGCAGACACTGTCGGTGTGATCAAGGTCTCTTTTTCCTTGCATTAAAATGTAGCAAGTAATATTTACAATCTATTTTCATCTAAAAGTCAATTTAAGCAAAAGTAAATGAATCTAGAATTTTTGTCAAATTGCTTAAAATCTTTAAAAATCTCCAGGTTGCACATATTCCTTTTTGTGACATATTGTTGTGGTTTAACCCAGCAGATAGCTAAGTCCCACACAGTTGTTCACTCACCCTCCCCCCTCCCAAGTGGGATGGGGGAGAAAATTAAGGAATAAATATAGTAGAACTTGTGGACTGAGATAAAAGCTATTTAGTAAGACAGCAGAGAGAATAAAAGAAATACCAGGACATATATATGTATAAGAAACAATAGATGATATACAAAGCAAGGGACCAATGACCGATACCCAGCCAGCCAGCAGCCCCTCCCTCCGAGCAAGAAAGCCCCCTTCCGTAAAAATCACATGATGTGATGTGGTATGGAATAGCTCTTTGGTCAGTTTGGGTCAGCTGCCCTGGTCCTGTCCCCTCCCAGTTCCCGGCTCCTTATGCCTCCAAACTGCTTCACTGAGGAACAAAATGTGTCCTTGGCTGTGTTCAACACTGCCAGCTGTTATCAGTTTTGTTTTTCTTCTGAGACCAAAACATAGCTTCATACCAGACACTATGAGAGAAGTAACTTTTGCTAGAAACTAAGACACGTATGTAATCTATACTAAAAAAATGGTTAAACTGATCTAGGTTAATTCACTGTTGAAAGACTGATAAAATTCCTGGATAGAAGGACATGCACAGGGGATATGTATTTGTGTGGCAGATATAGTTATGATTAGATTATACTTATGTAGAATATCAGCATGCTAAATTTCAGAGGTAGCTCAAAGAAACTATATGTTTTTTTCCCCAAGTCTCAATATGATCTTCCTTATGCTAAGAATGTACTTTTTGAATTAACCATAAACTTTCTTTTCTTATATTTGTCACCACGGTTATGTAAGATTAAGTCAATATATTTTAGCATTTTTTTTTTTTTTAAGTGAACAATCTTTCATACACTGAAAGCTAACATGAAGTGGTAGGTGTTCAACTATGACATTCTGCAAACTAAGCCTAACTGGGACCTTATTACTAATTTAGATAGTAAAGCAACATCTGACGATCAAGTGGTCTTATTGCATGTTTCATACAAAAGACCTGGAATACATTCTGTATCAGATTGGCATGCAGCCCTGTGTAGACACCTGATACTTTGCCCACAGGGGTAACATCTGAGCTGGCTGCATCCTACTCTATGGCTAGAGTCATTACTGGTGACAGAATAACAAAATAATAAGAAAATCTAGATGTGAAGGGAGAGTGGGGAATCAGCTACTAACTTGTCTATTAGAATCTATCAGAAGAAAAAGAAAGCAAAACGTCTTCATCTCAAGATCACTAGCTCTGTTGTAGCAAAGTCTGCTACCAAAAACTTTTGCAAAACACTGTGCATAGTGAAAGTGTGTTGGGGAAGAGAAATAAGGGAAGGAAAAGGAGTCTACTGCTTCACATATAGTCACCACCACTAAATCTCAATCGTGCTTTGATCAAGACACACGATCAAGATCACGGCACAGAGTCCAGCTGGAGGCCTGTAACTAGTGGTGTTCCCCAGGGGTCAGTGCTGGGTCCAGTCTTGTTCAATGTCTTCATCAACGACCTTGATGAGGGGATAGTGTCCACCCTCAGCAAGTTTGCTGATGACACAAAACTGGGGGGGAGTGGCTGACACACCAGAAGGCTGTGCTGCCATTCAGCAAGACCTGGACAGGCTGGAGAGTTGGGCAGAGAGGAACCTGATGAGGTTCAACAAAAGCAAGTGTAGAGTCTTGCACCTGGGGAGGAATAACCGCATGCACCAGTACAGGCTGGGGGACGACCTGCTGGAGAGGAGCTCTACAGAGAGGGACCTGGGGGTCCTGGTAGACGGCAGGTTGGCCATGAGCCAGCAGTGTGCCCTGGTGGCCAAGAAGGCCAAAGGGATCCTAGAGTGCATTAAAAAGAGTATTGCCAGCAGGTCGAGGGAGGTGATCCTCCCCCTCTACTCTGCCCTGGTCAGGCCTCA
>WBMW01002952.1:0-46508 GCA_013396635.1 Penelope pileata
ATTCTATGATTCTATGAACTTATAAATTAATAAATTGTGTTTCTGTTTTTAAAAAAGTATGTGTTTTCATTTGTTTATCTTTTTTTCTTGTTACAGCACTCATGTACATAGAATTATGTCCCTCTACAGAGAGGGACCTGGGGGTCCTGATCCATGTTTATAAGTATCTTAGTTGTGGGAGGCAAATGGAGGTGGGGAACCTCTTTTCAGTGGTCAGTGGGGACAGGACAAGGGGCAATGGCCTTAAACTGGAGCACAGGAAGTTCCGCACTAACATGCGGAAGAACTTCTTCATAGTGCGGGTGACGGAGCACTGGAACAGGCTGCCCAGGGAGGTTGTGGAGTCTCCTTCCCTGGAGATATTCAAGACCCGCCTGGACGCTCACCTGTGCAACCTGCTGTAGGGAACCTGCTCTGGCAGGGGGGTTGGACTCGATGATCTCTTGAGGTCCCTTCCAACCCCTGCAATTCTGTGATTCTGTGATTATCACAGATTTTCGTATGTATTTTCCTTGCCTGCATACGAAGCAATCAGAGGAAAAAATTCACTTCAGAGTTACAGGTTATCAAAATGTTTTTGCTTGCAGGGCAGCAGTTTGCACTTAAATAAAAGCAGAAACAGGCCAGACTTGCATTAACCTGTCTATGCATCCTTGGTTGGATCACTGGGGAGAATGACTGCTTGTGAGTGAGTTATGGAAAGCCACCAAGTTCAAGCTTCCAGCAGTTACAGATAGAGTGCAAATGCTGGGCATGTTACAATGCATTCACTTGGCATGAAATTCCATACTAATCACACATCTTAATCATGTTAAAATTATTTCCTTCCTCGATACAGCAGATATAACAAGATGCTTTTAAACTCAGCATATGATTACAGCTGTTGAGAACAAGGAAACTGAACATAATGGACTGAATAATGATATCTGGCAGAACAGATAAAATACAAAGTTTAAAATAATCATGAAAGTGATAGCAGCTCTAGTGAATGTAACAGACAAAATAATATGATGAAACAGAATTACAAAGCAAACGTGTCAAAAAAAGTTTAACATTTTTCAGAAACCTCAGTGCATGATGTTTCATAAGTGAATAAAATTTGATAACTTGATTAAGGAGAAAGAAGGAAAAGCATTTCATTATTATCGCAATTTGTGTGTAAAAAAAAAAAAAACACACAATGAAAGCTCGGAATTTTGCTTTCTCCTAAGAGTGTACAAAGAAAGATAAGATGTTTAGAGAAAGATTTTATAAGGAGCTTTCTGGTATGTGCCAATTTGACTATTACTAATTACATTACCATTTGAACAGTATAACATCACGTGCTTGTTGGAATACTCGAGACTGTGTTTTGAGTTGTCACTGATTTTCTCAGCATTTTTAGGAAAGTTTTTGATTTTATTGTGTCTCAATTTTGTCAGCTTTGAAGTGGTAGTAGTAGTACTAGTGAGCTTTCTCAAGTGGCAGAAATGTTTCTATAATACAAATAAATCCAAAAATAGTCCATGAAGAAAACTAAGATTTCTGGATAAGGTCTGTAGCGATTCTGCACGACAAAGAAATGTAAAACGTTTATGTGAAAATGAGGTCCTGAAGATTCATATCTGTAACCGCCATTTGTGATTGGAATTATCTGTTATCAATGTTTATAGGAAGAAATGTTGAGAGGGCTATTCTAGCAAACACATTGCTGTTATTCTGTCAATGTAAGAAAGGATTAATTTCTCAGAGTGCTAGGAACATAATCATACTTGGCTACTAAATAAATATATGGCTCAATCTCCTGTGAATTGAACACAGAAGAAAAACGGAAAATTCTATTGCTTCATTTTGTCAAGATCTAGGCTCAGCAATATCTTTGGATGAACTTGATTTTGAACAGTTGAATCTTTCTGCAATACTGAATTGTTCTCATGCAAGAAACAGATTTGGATCTAAAATGATTTCCATAAATTTTATACTGTGAGAAAAAAGAAAGAATCAGGAAACTCCATCAGTCCACAGAAAGACAGTGGATAAACGGGTACTATATTTCTTGCAACTGTTGTAATTTATTGCATATTTTGAGAGGTTAAACAGTGGAATATCTAAGCCAGCTTCCAAAACACTGCTAGATTTTATTTTTCTGAAGGTGTACTATGAGAACTGTTGCTTGAAGGGAGATACATCCTGGGTTAGATGGAGTGGGTCACCTGCTCTGGAAATGTAGTCAATTCCCTGATGTCTTGAATTAACATTATAGTGAAGATTCGACAACTTTTTGCCATATTTTCTGCATGGGTTCTGAGTGTTCAAGCCACACCTGTGGCTTCACACACTAAATGTGAAGAAAATTTCTTTAACTATCTTGGTGTTGAAGAGCTTTCAAAACTCAGGTGGAAGCTTTCCTACTATTGTAATTGTGATCAAGAGAATATTCACATCAATATGAATGCGGCTCTACTGTGGATAGGGATATTAAGCATGCATACAGAACTTTACACAGTGGTAACAGGTATTTCTCTGTGATAAAGAACTTTGATCATTCCCTTTAATCCCATAGGAGATTTTTATTTTTCTTTAAACATGTATTCTTTTCAGAACAAATTTATTTACAAAATATTATTTGCCACGAGCAATAGTCTGGTAGTTGAAAAGCATACTTGGAGACCAGAGTAAAGAATACACTTTTCTGCTAAATAGATTGCTAAATATCACTAGTTACTTAGGAGAAGAGGCCGACCCCCTCCTCACCACAACCTCCCTTCAGCAAGTTGTAGAGTGCGATGAGGTCTCCCCTGAGCCTCCTCTCCTGCAGACTAAACAATCCCAGCTCCCTCAGCCGCTCCTCATAAGACTTGGGCTCTAGACCCCTCACCAGTTTTGTTGCCTTTCTCTGAACATGTTCCAGGGCCTCAATGTCTTTCTTGTAGTGAGGGGCCCAAAACTGAACACAGTACTCGAGGTGCGGCCTCACCAGAGCTGAGTATAGGGGGTGATCACATCCCTGCTCCTGCTGGCTACATTATTTCTGATACAGGCCAGGATGCCATTGGCCTTCTTGGCCAGCTGGGCACAATGCTGGCTCATGTTCAGTCGAGCATCAACCAACACCCCCAGATCCTTTTATCCTCTGCACAGTCTTAAAGCTACTCTGCCCCAAGCGTACAGTGGTACATGGGGTTGTTGTGGCCAAAGTGCAAGACTCGGCACTTGGCCTTGTTGAACTTCATCCCATTGGCCTCAGCCCAGTGATCCAGCCTGTCCAGATCCCTCTGTAGGGTCCTCCCACCCTCAGGCAGATCAACACTTCCTCCCGACTTGGTGTCATCTGCAAACTTAGCCCAACTCTGGCACTGCTCCCCTAGGCTCTTCTCTAGTGAGCCTTGTTTTATCCCCTTTCCCCATCATAGCTATTTTAAAGCTCTCTCGATGAGCCCAGCCAGCTCCTGCACTAGGATTCGTTTCTCCCTTTGAGACAGGTGAGTTCCATCCACGGACAACAGGCCAGGGGCCGAGTAAACTGTCCCATGGTCAAAAAAACCCAAAGTTCCTGTCTCGACACCAGCCTCAACACAATGGCAAGTATTCCTTTTGGTGATCCACTCTTTTTCCTCATCCATTCCTTCCACTACACAAAAAAAGAATATAGCCGTGGAAAATAAGATGAAAGATATTGCCTTTTAAGAACTACTTCTATGTACATCAGAACTTATGCGTGTTCATGGTTTTGGACACATGGATACTAGAATTACAAGTGATACCCACTTTTCGTAATTCAGAGTGTTCCACTCAGGGTGTGCATTCTAAAACCCTTTTCTGTTTTCTAATGTAGCTTTTGTATGAGGAAAGTATAGAAGATAAAACTCTGAAAGATCTTCTGAAGGAGTTGTAATGTTCTTACAAAAGTAGTACCTATCTTCACAAAGCCGTCATCTGTCTTCTATTTTGGAATCACATATGGCAAATTAATTATATTTTATTTAAAAAATACATTATCTCAAGAGATAAAAATACGTTTTTCTCTACACTTATCAATTAAAAATGTTAATAATCTTACTCATATGTTGTAACCAAAGAGATACCTCCTGAATTTATATGCAAGTCTAATGAAAGCTACACCCAAAATTCTGGAAAGTTCACTACAGTGAAGGGAAACTCTTCAGCTGCTGATTGCTTGCCAGCACATAGTAGCCTGCAGCCTGATTCTATATTGATCTAGTAGTCTACATAGCAGAGCAGGAAAATTAACTATTTGTGCCAGATACAGTAGCAGGTGTCATATCCATGGAACAAGCTGGTGCCTAATTACAATAAATCCCCTTCAAGCATCTGGCAATCCTGATAGACACTTTTATCTAGGTTTAAAAGTATCCCACCACCTCAAAAAGCTGTCTGAATAGAAATGAGAAACTCAAGAGAGAACATCAGTTGACAAAGGTAAGAAATTGAGCACACTATGGTGATACATGGTGAAGTCTGGGTAAAAGTATTTACATTTATGAGACATTCCTTAAACACAACAGTAGTTAGTGTCTGCTCAGCTCACGTGTTCCAGTACAATGTTGCTAATATCTTGTAAGAAAGAAATTAAAGCAAGATAGCTCGTATGAGAAGATAGACACTTTGCCACTAATATTTTCTGAACTTATATTTGCAGACAGAGTTTGTACAGATAAAACTAAGATAACTAATCACTACAAGATTCCAGGAATGAGAATTCTATGAGAAAATCTATAACTGAAGATTCTATAGGCAGAAGATATAAATTAAGAGCACGTGACTGGATTTTTTTTGAAAATGTTTTTTAGAATCTTACCTGAGTTTAAGAAGATATATTTTGAATTCAGAACTACTATTTCCTACGTGGCTTAAAATCAGCTTTTGAAATAAACAGCTGAACATCTAAGAAAGACATAATAAGGGATAGATCTCTATAAATGGATCATACAGTTTAGACTCCAGTTATGGTTAAATTTCCTCTGTCAGTTGCTCAACAGTAGTTGATCTTTTTGCCAAGTCTTTATTTAATCTCCTTAAAGGACTCAAGTACTGAAAACGTTGATTCTGAATAGATGGTCTGGGAAGGAATTATTAAATAGTATGAAACAAAATATGGAAAATGAGTATGATTCTTGTGAAGACAAAAGGCAGTACAGATAGTCCTATCAGTGCGTTTGTTTTCTGTAACGGGATACAAGGATGAAGTTCTGTAAACGCCACTGATGATGCTATTATGCTACATGAAGAAAATCAATATCCAGAAGCAATAGCAGTAGCTCCCATTAGTGCATACCAGCTGTTTAATACTGCTGAGTTCATCCAAAACATCTCATAAATTGGAGACTGTTTGCTGTGCAGAACTTGGTCTGGGAATACATCAAAGAGTTTTATTCCAGTCAAAGAACATGTTGAACATATCCGGCCTAATTCACTTAAAGAATCAGTAGACTGTGATTTAATATTTGCAAGTCTCTGGTTGATGGATGAAAAAGTAATAGCCAGATATCAACTACGCAGAGATGTTCGCATTTGAGTTTCATGAATAACTGATGAACTAAGAAGAAAGATCTGTTTTTAAATAAATATCTTAGTAGGGGAATCAGAAATTATTGAAGGACTTTGCAATCTCCACTGCTCTTCTGATCCTGAAAAGATATCTGACAATTCTTCAGGACCATTTCAAGGCAATCTAGAAAGAACTGAAGCTGTACTTGTAGAAGCAGCTGTGAACTGTAATCCATGAGAGAGTAGCGATTCTCTATTTAATTCTATTTCAGGCCCTGGAATGCTACTAATTATTTAATTCATGTCTGTGGCAGACAAAGCAACAGTCTGATGCCGCTCTAATGATGAAAGTTGTGTAAGAAAACCAGAAAATATTATCAAGTAACTAGTGATAAATGAGATAGTATCATGATATACGGGGAAAGAAATACTGATCTTACATCTGTGGAAGTACCGGTAGCCACATATGGTACAGGTGTGATATCAGTCTTTATTTTTACTGAGAGCGGAACAGCAGAACTAAGAACCTGTGAAGAGATGACATCTCCTGAGTTTGCTATCCTAAATACTGCTGAAGACTCTCCAGTGGTACTCTTCCGAGACCATAGCTTAGTTTAGCCAAATTGGGGGTCAGAAGAAAATATATGCCTTTTTCAGACCTATATGGATTAAAGTATTTAAAAAAAAGAGGGAGAGAAAGGAAGAAAAAAAAAAAAAAGAATGATTCTGGCTCTGGAATGAGTCTGCAGCAGATTAAATGACCACTGCAATCTCATTCACTCTTATCAAAGTATTATATAGCAAATACAACCCTGTAAATTATATTTTTAATAAAAGCATAGAACTGGTATTAGTGACCTCAAGAGCTGAGTAAATGCAAACCCTACCATTCTTCATATTCTGTATGAGAGCCAGCATCAGAACAAGTAGCACAACTCAGAACAGGATTATATTTTCTAAATCCAACTGCAGCTGTGAATCAATATAAAATAAATAAATTACACATCTCACTCATTGAGAACACCAGTAAACTAAATGACATGATATTTTGGAAGAGGTACAGATGTAACTGCATTTAGTAACTGCAGTTTTTCAGCCTCGTTACCTACATCAAGAAGGAATATTATCTATTAAGAAGATACAAAAAACTTGTTAGGTATACCCCCAAAAGACTAGCCTTCACAGAAATCAAATATTCAGTAAAATTTACCCAAATAATAACAGAAATCATGGCTTACTTCTTACACAAGTATATACTTTGAAAGCATATTTAGGCAAAAATTCTGAAACTAAGTGTAAAGACAAAGTCCTGCACACATGCTGTGTGCATAATACCAGCTTCAGTTAAATGAACAGGTGACAGTGAAGGTGCAACCTTCAAAACAATCTGTTACACTTAGTGTTGACTTAAAATACTTTAAAAATAAAAGAATAGGGATGATTTTTGGATTGCTTAAAAGATCACTAGAACAATCAGAATGGCAGATATGCTGAGAGGCTTGATCCAGACATTTTTAATGAAAAAAAATCTAGATGCACAAAAAAAACCCCAAGCACTCAGAAAAGATGTGAAAACTTGAAAGGGAAAACCAAAGTCCCCGAAGAGTAAAGTAAATTACTTCAGAAGAAAGAAGGGAAGATTGGCATTGGGGTCAGAGAAAGCTTAACATGACACAAGGCATATGAAATTTCATTCTGCAGCAAAGCAAACTGAAAACCTAGCTAAGAGCAAGTGTGGTTTTCCTTTCTACATGTGCAAGATAATGAGGAAAAATATTCTTGAGAGACAAAGAGTAATTTTCCAATTATATGTAAGCACGTAATTAAGAAAGGATGGTGGATTAAATTACATGAACAAAGAAGAGTATAGAAAACAGAAAACAACATGCTGAAGAAAAAAATAAATAGACTTTGAATACTCTTACCATTTAAAAAGCACTAACGGGGAAAGAAGCTTAATATATGCATGACTCACAATCTTATTCTTCTTACCTTGGGACACTTCGTCTGTATGAAAATCAGGGATAGTATGTTTAGACCACAGTTCCACAGGCACAGTTAGGGCTGATGGAAGGTCATTATCTAAAATCCCAGTAGGAAACACTTCAGCCATTTCAGTTTTCTTGCTTTGGGGGATAGTAGGTAAACAGGTGATATTGTTTATTCCATCAATGCAAAGAAACCCAGTCGTGCAGGATTGTATAAGGCAATCATTGTAATTAAGCTCACAGCTTCGTCCCTGAAAGAGAATTTTTAAAAAGCCATTTTTGAAGGCAATTTGCATTTCATAGTCATGTTAGTTCAAATTATTGCTTTCTTTCAATTCTAAAGTGTTGTTTGCTTATATTAAAATGTTCACACTTTCAAAAGCAAATCTAATCAACTGGAAAATATTGCTCAAATAATTTAATTGCATAGTTGTATATTTAAATTTTTTAGCCAAATGATAGTTTACTCCCACTCTGCGTTACAAATTATCAATAAAAGTAATTATCCCACAAATTTGTGTTCGCAAAGTATCAAAGATACTCTTCTCAAAAATTAAAATAATCATCTTCATATAGCGGTGCAACCTCTAGGTAAGAAGTTAGTATGTACTTTTAGAGAGAAATGTACAGAGAACTCACCTGTCTGAAAACCTACAGATTGCTCTGATTGACAAATTAAAATTATACTTTCATTTTGTAGCTCATTATTTGTTGCCTGTGGTTAACAAATCTTCACATAGCACCGTGTTAATACATTAGGTTTGTAGATTACTTTTCGAAAAGAAAAAGTGTAGTGGCAGCTTTAAATTGGAGCTTTATTTTTATCAAGACTAACAATTCATGAGAAGTCTGAAATATCCTTTCTATTAATAAATTAAAAATGTTCATAATCAGTCTTCTGTAATAAAGGGAAGAAATAATGCAATTCTTTTACCACAAAAATTATGAGAATTAAATGCATTCTTGAAGTGTGAAATAAGTATATGTGGAAGACAGGCCTGGATTCATTTTATTTTCACTTCTGCTGTAATGAACTAATGGCCTATGTGAAGAGAGCTACCTTCGCTAACCTAGAATGATCTTCTGCATTTGGATAGCCATTTAAAATATGCACGGTGTCATTCCTGTAAGATGAGAGTCTCTGACAATATACAACCTGACATGTAACTCCACTTGCTAGGTTTTCTAATACTATGATATTTATGTTTGGTATTACTAATGTATGGTATTTATGATTGGGTTTGTCAATAATTTTATCATCATCATTTCCAAGCTACATTATAAAACAAAAGTTTTAGGTCTTCTGCTGTCTCTTGTCTGCAGCTTTAAACAAACATTGATAGAGGGAGCCTTGGGGTCAGCAATACTGATAAGCCTCAGAAAGCCCCAAACTACTGGTGGTTAGGCATAAAAAGTATCCTTTCAATCACCTTTTGGTGATGAGTGTCTTAATCATCCAACAATTTCTATTTTCAAAAGGAAGAATGTTAGCTAGAGAGAGTTGTTCCCCTCTCTTTGAAGTAAAGGAGTAAGCCCAACCTCCTCACAGCTTCTGTTCTGCTGCCTGAGTTTTCTGCCTTCTCTTAACAGATGTCATAAGAAGCCTGGGAATTAATGACAAACTGTAAACAGAATTTCTGGAACTTAGTTGGAGCAATGTATATTTTAAATTTCTATTTTTTTTTTCACTCTCTAGAACACTGGCAAAAGAGGTGAAAAATTAATTCTTGTATCCACAAGAAAAATACTGTGAAAGTACTTAAGTAGTATCACAAATGCTTTAATGATGAAGTATTATTTTGAAATTAGAAATTAGAAATTAGATTCTCACTGCAAGCCATGCTGATGCATTGAACAAATATATTCTTTGAATACTATAAACTGCTGAAGCCTGATATCCTGTGAAGTGTAAGATGTCTCATGTTTGAAATCTAAGACATATGAGTTCCAACTGAAGCTTCTCCTGAAATTGGGACATATCTAAGAAAATCCAAGAAGCATTCAATAAGCATGTGCTCACTGCACACTTTCCCTCAGATGAGATGGACAAAAGTTTTCTCTTTTCTATGTGGTCTGATTCTTTCAAAGAACTTGAAACATCTTATAAACTGAGATCTCTATCAACAGTTGTTTAGGACAGTAGAAAAAAAAAACAGGACACACAAGAAGCAGAAATGGGGACATAGAATCTGAAATTCAACTTTTTTTAGAATAAGTTTCAGTTCAGTGTTTGAGATGGAAGATGTTTAAGTCAAGGTTTTTGGACTGATTTAGATAAATCCATGTTTGTTTCAATCAAGTATTTTATTCTGGCAAGCAGATGAGCTAAGTCGTAAATTCAAAGCATCTTATAAAATCTGTGGCTATATGAGTCTTCTAAAACATGAAGGAACAGCAGGTCAATTTATATCTTAGACTTCTGTACAAGGATAAAAAGTATTTCCTCCTTGCTCTCTTCTATTTCCATACATAGCACAAATGATTAGTTCATTACTTGAATAAGGTTTCTGCCTAATGATCTTTCTTACTCCCATAAAACTTGTATTTTATTCTGACTTTCATTGTGACAAATTAGTGTACTTTTATTACTGCTACATGTAATGGTGAACAGTATTTTATTATGATTTTATGACTCGTGAAAACAAAGCAGATGTGCATAACCTCCACTGTGCATGAAGGGTACATTGAATAGCCATAGATAAATTTGATAGCATTGAAAATGACTGTAAATGCTTTAGTTAAATGCTTTAACAGTTTCCATGAAGGCAGACGCTGCAGATTTATATTTAAAAGTAGGTATGTTTCTATAGATGTTTCCATTTTAAAAGTAAACACTTATTCCATACATCATTATGTTTTTATTCTCAAAATTTCTGAGTAAATTCATGATCCATACTTTATGATTCATACTTCAGATACCATTGCATATGTAGACTACAGAAGATTTATTTAACATAGACTTTAGCTGGAGTTCCTTGACTCCTCTGGGAATTCCACTATTTCTACTACACATTAATACACAGTTAGGAACCAGAATTCATCAGGGATCTACCAAAATACCCATCTTGAGATGTTTAGACCCTAAGTGTCTTTGGTTTTCATACTGAAGAAATGCATATTACATATTTTTCTGTTTTTCCATTTCTCTGCTGTGGAATTCCCAAAGCATAGTGGAATCTATGGACTGAAAATAGAACAGTGGTTAATGGAAAAAGTAAAGAAATCTTAAATTCTGGCTATCTCAGAAGTTTGCAACTTTCTTCTTCTTTACAGGTCTGTTCATACTGTACAGGTAATGCCCAAGCTACATACTAATAGAAAAACTGTCTCCGTGGGTGAGGTCAAATGTCTATCTAGCTCCAGCAGCAGCAGCCTAGCAATGAATACTTGGGGAAAAATAGAGGAAGAAAACAAGAAGAGTTTGTACCTGATAAAGCCAAAAATGCCACTCCAGTTTCTAGCGATGAGTAATTCAGAGACTCCCTAAGCCAGGGTAACACTCAGAACAGTAGTTTAAATAATGATGGACCTATTCTCCTTCTAGCCTATTTTTTGACTTATTTGTACTTTTGCTCTCTACAGTATTAACGTGGACTTGTATCACTGAATTTTGTATTAAGTGAAATAATAATTTCTACAAATTTTAAACTTGCTCTCTCGTGGTTTTATTTGGCAGTCAGAAGATTATTTTTGGTGAGAAATACTAAGTAAATAACATAATTGATCTTATCCATTGCAGTTGTTGGTGTAGGAGAAATATAAATACTTAATGAACAAAATGAGATTCTTTTATTGTGAAGATCCAAGTTTTTCCAGATAAAAGACTGTGTTTGTCAACTGATAGCTCATCCATCTTGACCTCATTTTCAATGCCAGCCTGCTTTTGAAGACAATAATGACAGCAGTTGCTTTGGACTGCAGGGAAGTATCAACTATCTCCATTGTACTCTGCAAAAAGCACCCAACAAAATTTGTATTCCTTCTTCAAATAGTCTGCCAGTAAAATTTAAATTTTACTGACATTAAAATAAAAATTTGTCAGATTATATGCATTATTATATGCTTTATGGTAAAATATAGTTTTACAAAACTATATATAGTCACTGCCAATGGGAGAAATTCCTGGTGACTGAAAGAATATATATGTCACTCCTATCTTCAAGATTGGTAAGAAGAAATATCCAGGGAACTACAGGCCAATCGGCCTCACCTCAGTTTCTGGGCAGCTGATGAAGCAACTACTCCTAAAAACAATTTCCAGCCAGAGAAAGCAGAAACATGAAGATGATTAGAAACAGTCAACATTGAGCTATGAAGGGGAAATTGTGCTTTGTTCTATGATTCTACATTCTCACAGACAAGCTGGAAAAGTACAAATTAGATGAGTGGAAAGCAAAATGGACTAAAAGCTAGCTGAACTATCAGGCTGAAAGGGCTCTTACTAGTGATCAACAGAGCAAAGTTGAGCTGGAGGCCAGTCACTAGTGATGTACCCCAGGGGCTGATACTAGGTTCACTACTACCTGAGCTCTTCATTAATCAGTGATGAGACAGGATGAATCCATAGCAAGTTTTTGTGTGATACACAATCAAAAGGAGCAGTTGATATGTCAGATGAGTCTACTGCCATTAAAATGGACCTTAAGAGGCAGGAGAAATGTGATGACAGGAACTTGGGAAACTCAAGAAAGGGAAATGCAAAGTCCTGCACCTGGGATGGAACCCCATTGACAAGGACATGCTGGAGGCTGATGCACTAGAAAGCAGCTTTGGTCTTGGTGGATGACAAATTGAACAAAGTTGGAGTTCTGGAGACAAGAAATGCTAAAGTGAGGGTTTTGTTTGTTTGTTTGTTTTTTTGTTTTTACCAAAAGGCCATATACTCCTTACTCTCCTTGTTACTAATCTCAAACTATGAAATGATACTAATAAGTTAAAGCTTAAGTGCAATGAGGTGACATACAAGCTGAAATTGTAGATACCTACTGCAGGTCTCCAATAGCATTAAAACTGGCAAAAAGCGGTGATGGCAGTGTGGAAATTTCAATATTAGATAAATAACATAACTGGCACTAAGCCATCATCAAAGGATTCTTTCAGTATGTAAAACAGAGAGAATAAAACATAGGACAAAAGCCCACAGGGCCAAGCATTCAAAGGAATTGTTTGATTTAGTTTCAGGGAACTCATTTTCAAAACATAAATGTGTACGCAACAGTTTGAAATATGAATTATCTTAACATGTAGGTAAAAATATTAACATACTCAGATGACTGATAAAGCCACTACATACATTCAGCCTTTTTTACTTTTTGTGAATACTAGGTATCTAGTTCTCTGGAATATTAGAGCTCCTGTTAATAAAACAAGCAAACAAAATAAACACAGAAGTTACTAAACTATCGAATTTTTCTGAAAGGCCAGGCTTTATCTAAGTGAGGATAAAGGGGAAAGGGATTGCATACAGTATTTTCTGTGCAACAATAATTAGTCAGGTTAAGGAAAGGAAAAGAAAGAATGTCAGCATCTCACCACAAATCCTGGCTTGCAAAAACAGGAATAACCAAAACCGGGGTCTCTCTGAACACAGATGCCATGTATGCAGGGGTTGGATATGCACTCATCTACATCTAATTCACAATGCAAGCCTGCCCATCCTGTCAAGAAAAAGAAACAAATTCTGTGACTCAGATCTGTGACTTTTCAATAAAGTGTTCCTCCCACAAATTCCCCACCTACAAATTCATTTCTTTTCTGAGCTGTAACCTTCTCATGTCTTCAACCATTTCAGAAACCATATAACTCAAATAACATTTGGAAATACCATATTTATTAAACAGAAAAGACATGCAACCATGATACATGTACATAAAACACATGGTTCCTTCACTGTTTCTTTCGCTAGTGGAGAAATCATATGGAGATCTTTCACAGAATTGTAGGGGTTGGAAGGGACCTTGAGAGATCATTGAGTCCAACCCCCCTGCCAAAGCAGGTTCCCTACAGCAGGTTGCACAGGTAGGCGTCCAGGCGGGTCTTGAGCATCTCCAGGGAAGGAAACTTCACAACCTCCCTGGGCAGCCTGTTCCAGTGCTCCGTCACCTGCACCATGAAGAAGTTCTTTCTCATGCTGGTGCGGAACTTCCTGTGCTCCAGTTTTAGGCCATTTCCCCTCATCCTGTCCCCACAGACCACTGAAAAGAGATTACCCATGTCCATTTGCCTCCTGCACTTAAGATATTTGTACACATTGATCAGCCTCCTCTCAGCCTTCTTTTCTCAAGGCTGAACAGACCCAGACTACCGAGCCTCTCCTCATAAGGGAGATGCTCCATGCCCTTTATCTTCTTTGTGGCCCTCCGCTGGACTCTTTCCAGGAGATCCCTGTCTTTNTCAGCGAACTTGCTGAGGGTGGACACTATCCCCTCATCAAGGTTGTTGATGAAGATATTGAACAAGACCGGACCCAGCACCGACCCCTGGGGAACACCGCCAGTTACAGGTCTCCAACTGGACTCTGCATTGCTGATCACTACCCTCTGAGCTCTGCCTGTCAGCCAGTTCTCAGCCCACCTCACCGTCCACTCATCTATCCCACACTTCCTCAGCTTCATTATCAGGTGAATACATGAATACATTTTCCCCTCATCAAGGTCATTGAAGAAGATATTGAATAAGACCAGAGTTTCATCTCTACTAAAGAATGCTATTATTAAACAAAGGCAAAAGGAGGACAGCGTAGACTTGGGTTAAAAGATATTTAAATCATAATGGCAGCAGGACTGAGCTCTAAGTCCAAAAACAAAGCTTCTTCTAATTACAACAAACATTTCCAAGTTGCATAGCGATTGAAGTTACAGCCCTTGAGTGGTAAGTAGAACTACAGAATCATAGAATTGTTTGAGTTGGAAGGGACCTTTAAATGTCATTTAGTCCAACTCCCCTGCAATGTACAGGGACATCTACAGCTGGATCAGGTTGCTCAGAGCCCCATCCAGCCTGATCTTGAATGTCTCCAGTGACGGGGCTTCCACCACGTCTCTGGGCAACCTGTTCCAGTGCTTCACCACCTTTATCGTAAAAAACTCTTCTCTTATATGCAACATAAATCTCCCCTCTTCTATTCTGAAACCATTTCCCCTTATCCTATCACCACAGATCCCGTCCCCTTCATTCTTATACCCTCTCTATACGCTCAACATCATGTCACTCTCCTCCCAGAGATAGCACCATTATTTTAACCACTGTGTCACTTAGAGCAATACAAATGGCTTTAGGAGACATGAAAAATGCTCAGAACAAGTGAAGTTTTGCTTCGCAAACAGTAACATATGTGCTCAGCTCCCAGTTGACCTCAAGATGCAAGGTGAATGCAGACACAGGGCTGTGTCTCTGTCACCTTCTGACACACTGAAGAGATGCACAGAATCGCAGAATGGTTTGGGTTGGAAGAGACCTTAAAGCCCACCCAGTCACAACACCCTGCTGTGGACAGGCGTAATTTTAAAAAGTCAGCATTCAAATATACTTACACTATCAGTAGCTTTAAAAATAACGAGAAACATTTTGAACTTGACAATGTATTATGTGTGAAGCACAGTAATGATCAAAAAATATATCTTCCAAGTATTTAAGTCATCTGTATTAGTGAAGAGGTATGTGGCCTTATTTAGTAGTAGATAAAGTTTCCTGAGGGGATACAGTTTTATTCAGGTGGAATTTCCATTGTGCCACAGTGCTGAGAGGAAAAAAGATACATACTACCAAAGACAGGTGATGACTCAGACTTTGAAGATTAGAAGGGACTGTTATGATCATGAATTCTGGCCCTCTGTATAGCAAAGTCCAGAAATCTTTCAGTCAGTGGTTCATACATCAAGAGTATAGCGTCTTTATAGATTATTGAGTGTCTCTTAGACTTTAATAAAAAAAAGTTTCTATAAAAAGTCTCATCTAGGAGTAAGTTTATTCCTAAAATTAATGAAGTTCTAGTAAGCCAAAGAAAGACTGCCTTGCAACTGAGGTAGTGAGTAGTCCTGAAAAGATTAAATCTGTGACTACAGGACAGTGCAGGCTTATTGTGACATTTGTTAAAACCCTTATACTTTTCTAAGTCCCAGGAGCTGTTTAATTTACTCTGTGAAAACATAAGAAAACAGGCTGCATTCCAGACAGTAGGCCTAAACATGGGAATATGTGAAATAAGAATAATAAGAAAAAAATTATAAATTTCAGAAATTTTCATCAGTCAGTCTTACTCTGCAGCTAGTTTAGATATCTGGTAATACATTGCCTATGGGTTGGTCTGTAAATTATATTAGTGAAGATCATAAATGATCAACCCAGCTCTGTATAATATTTCAGACTCTCTTAATGAACTGGTTTTAGTTTTAAGTCTTTCTAACATGTTTATTAGGCTAGTTAATTCTTTTTAGATTTCATTCAAAAAGCTTGTTAAAGGGATAGTTATTCTTTTAGTAGTTTACAGGTTATACACATAAAATAACTAGATATAGAGTTTACCAGTTTTCTCAGTAGTAACTGATGATTCAAGAATATTAGTGTTTAAGATTGTCCTGTCAAATGTCAGTTACCTTGTTGACATTTACAAGTGTATCCATTGACATGATCTTCGCAGGTTGAACCATGTAGACAAGGTGATGAATTACATTCATTAACTTCTATTTCACAAAACCGTCCAGAAAATCCAGCAAGACACCTGAAGAAAATAACATTGTGTTATACTACGCAGAATCCATCAAATAAAACATACTTTGTGTGGAAACATTTCATATAATCTATGCACACAAACAGGACACAATCTCATGTACTCCTTTCTTTTTTAAGGGATTCCTTTCTTAATGTGGTCATGGGAGACTGTTTGCCTAATAAAAGTTTATTTAGTAAAGTAGCTGCAGTCTGTGTTGGGAAAATGCTTCTTAAGAAATGTTGCACCATTAAACGTAGCTACAGCATAAAAGCCAACCTTCAGAGACCACACTTTGATTAACATTCTAGTAGCAAATATTAGTCATCTTGAAACAACTTTTTCTGTATTTTTCTTTTTGTAAATCCCATGATCATTAACACCAAAATAGTTCCATAACATAATATAGTTCAACATAACATAAACAGTTAAACATAATATAACTTTACAACTGACTCAAACAGACTTGCAACACTTCTAACGAAGCTCAGAAATCCTGCTAATTTTAGAATCATAGAATGGCTTGGGTTGGAAGGGACCTCATGGATCAAGTTCCAACTCCCCTGCTGCAGGCAGGGTTGCCAACTGCTAGAATCTCATCATTGAGAATGTTCGTTAACACATTCCTGCATACATATCCACAGCTTTACAGGTTCAAATGCATTCTTCAGAGCAGAGCCTCAAAATGGTGCTTATAACATTTGCTCTTTCGAGATGTGTTGTACACAGATACGTTTCACATGAGGTAATGATTTCGAAAACTACTGTTAGCAATTGGGTGGCACACATCTTATATGTCTTTTTGTCTCTAATGAAGAACATAAAACTTTATGCCCCACTTAGAGGAAGATGAGTAGTACATCAACAAAGTGCCTTTGAGTAACTTAGAATAGCTGTGTCACTTACTCCACATTGTGGACACATTGTGAATACAAAATACATCATTAGAATGAAATATCTGCAGTGTTTACCTTAGCTTTCCAGATCCTTATGCAAAAGAGAAGGGAGCTGGATCATGGAATAGATGTATGTAACAATTCATGAAGAATCACTATATTATGTATCATTAATTATGTTTTGATTGCTACTTTGACTATTAAAATATATATATTTTTTACTTTATATAGAATACACTCCAGGTAATGGGAATTTGGAATCTACCAAACCAATGAAAGTAGAACTAATTTTCTGAAGTCCACATCAACTACAGAGGACAGTGATGGCATGTTTCTTGGAAAATCTACAAACGGAAACACGTGGTATTATTTTGCAAGTATCTAATTACAACATGTGACAGAAACGTCTTAATGAGAGAGACATAAAGTGTCCTGTATTGCTTTTTTGGCTACAAAACTTCAAGCAAAATCTAGGAATATATAGTTTGGACTATTATCTGATTGCCAAATATCAAAATCTAATTTAGAACTAATCAACTAGAACTAATTTAGACTTAATCAAGTCCGCCTATCTTCCCTTACCTAACTGTTAACGATCATAGGATTCTTCTGTGCTTAATGGAATAGGGGATGCAGAGGATGGTTCTTCTCACTGAAAGTTTAAGTCATTTTTCACAGATACCTTTGTGTTTCCACTGGCTGTACAACATTATTATAAAAAAAGGAGCAACTTCTCCCAGGTATGCAAAGGACGAGAAGGATGAATGCTAATAATGTAATGCAAATAACATTACTTTGGAAACTACTAGGAAAAAATGACAACTAAACAAAGGGACATCTGGGACATTTAAAACATTCAACTTTAACTTTGTACTTCAGTATGCTTGTAGGCACTTTGCTTAAGAAAAAAAGAAGAAAAAAAGTGGTTAAAAAAACTGGAAGAAATACAAATTTATTATATAAAAATTCTGGACAGAAAAACTATACTTATGTATATGTAAGGTGAGCGGGATTGCTCTTTTAGGTTGTAAATCTCAAGCACTGATGAAAAGTTTAAAGGTCTTTTTAAGAAATCTCCAGTTGGAAACTGTAAGTGGGCACCTCTTTATATGCTATGTGTACACTTGCTATGAATGGCTAACAACTAGCAGAATGTACTCCTTTTCCTAAGTCAGGTAATCATTCAACATAAAGAATATTTAAGAACATTTAAAGTATTTCAGACACTGAGGTGGCTTTTTGTTTTGCTTTTTTTGTTTTGTTTTGTGTTCAGACAGCATAATTAGATACAAAAGATGCTTATGATAGAAGGGGCAAGCACTCTATTAACTGAACAATTCTGAGCAATTATGAAACCACTAACAGTAAACATGCCACTAGTAAGCATTTGCAAATCATAAATCATCAACTTAATGTCAGTAGCCTTCCCAAATCACTTTTTAAAAATTATAATAAATTTTATGTCTTATTGAGAGTATTAATGAAGTTAATGCTTCTTAAAATATTATAAAAACTTCAATAATTTCTGAAATTCTTGTTTCCTCTCACTTTCCACCATTCTTACTCCTTTTTAAAAAATATTTTATATTTCTGTTCCGCCTCTCCAAATACCCCCTTAAGTCATTTCTTTTTGAGAATTAGGAGGGATAGAATAAGAGAAAGTAAATAAAAAAGAATCCAAAAGTCTGAGTAGATACAGAAAACAGTTCTTGTGTTATAAGTGACATTAAACCTAATCAAATACTTTGCAACAAATTTGTACAGGGAGCTTGGGATACGACCATCCTGTAAATAAAAACAGGGGCATTTAGATAGCTTTCATATCAAGGTATGACCCATCTGGACACCTACCTGTGTGACCTGCACTAGGGAACCTGCTCTGGCAGGGGGGTTGGACTCGATGATCTCTCGAGGTCCCTTCCAATCCCTACAATTCTGTGATAATGTGATTCTATGATCACTTCAGATCTTGTACATTGATTACAATTTAATAAAAAACAATTCATGCCTTTATAAATAAATGCATTTCCAGGTCTAGCAGCAAAAAACTCTTAGAGTTTATCTGATTAAGATAACACACTGTGAAGACTCAGCTTTCAAACTTACAAAGGGAACAACATAAAATCAATAGTTCCTCTTCACTGTGAGGGTGGTGAGACACTGGAACAGGTTGCCCAGGGAAGTCGTTGATGCCCCCTCCCTGGAAGTATTCAAAGCCAGGCTGGATGGGGCTTTGGGCAACCTGGTCTAGTGGGAGGTGTCCTTGCCCATGGCAGGGGGGTTGGAACAAGATGATCTCTAAGGTCCCTTCCAACCTGAACCATTCTATGATTCTATGATTCTATGATAGTGAAAGGCAGCAGAAAAATTCTGCTCAGTTTCTGTAATAAATAATGTATTCAGAATTTAATTTTGACCAGTTAATAGAGATTACGGCAAGAGTCTTCATTCTACCATTCTTTACAGCTTTCCTTTTTTTTTTTTCACTTTTAATACTGAGATAATGTGGTGCAAATATATTTCCTTTTCAGTTATGTCAGTCATTATCAGGAGTGATCATCCTAATTTGGGCATATGCCAGGGCAACAGCTGAACAACAGACCAAACATATTCTGTTGAGTTATATGGATTGGAAAGAGAAGTAAACTGTTAAATGGCAGTAAAGAACAGAGATGGCACTATACATCTCAGCAAAAGGCTAAATGGAGGATGAATGTGGTGTAGAAGGCAACAGTTTCTTTTCTTCTTCCAGAAAAACATGGCCAACAAGTTTCCATTAAATCTCAGATGTAACTGTGGAAGCCAGTTCTTTGCAGCATTTAATTTGCATCTGTCATTAATCACAAACTGTGATGAAATGATACCTAAAAATTAAAAATTTTGCATCTTTCCTAACTTCCCATTAATCTCAAATGGAAATGAAAACACATCTTCTACAACAAATCCAGACTACCAATATGATCTTGAAGGTACTGGAGGAAGCTAATAGGCATTTGCTCTGGTTATGACAAACACTGCTACAGTAACCCCTATATCAGGCAGTGTAATAGAGAAAAGTAAGAGGAAATTTCTGGGTACATAAATACCTCTAAGTGTCTAAATGACCTCTTAAATGTACACAAAGGAATAGAATCTGTGCCTAGTTTCTCCACTCATCTGCTAAGACCTGTCTCATATCTCAATCAGTCCCAAGACATCTAGGAAAACTGTTGCTCAAACTGATCCGGAAGTGCAACCAGAACATCTCGGACACTTCCAAGCCGAAATTCCTAAATTGGGAGCAACATACACAGGTCGCTTTAAAGGTGCTTCCTCTGTATGCTTGTCCCTGGGGCTACTTGCTGATATGAACACTGAGAAGTTAGGCAATGAGTAGAAGATGAGTTTCTCAACAATTATTTTACTGGATATAAGTGTTGAGAGAGATCAGAGGCAGGGTAATACATGTGAGCAAGGTTCCAAACACCAGTGGTTTTAAAACACAAAAAAATCACCTAAGAAACAGAAAAGGGAAGTTTAATAAAGTATGGGTGTTAAAATCCTATTCTGAAGACAAAAAGAAAAAACCACCAAGAAACAGAAGGAATAGAGGAGTCAGGCCCTGCCCTTGGGTTGGTGAGGTGGCCGATGTCACTGCTCATCTGGGGGGAGGAAGAGAGAGTGCCTTAATGTCACCATGTTGGGACCATGACTCATTTTACTTTGATTCACTAACAGTTGAAGGAACAGTCTGAAGATCCTCCTGCAGAACACAGCTAGGACATTTAAACTGAGCGAGGCATTACATAGAATCAGGCAGAAAAGGCACTGGAGAATGGACCTGTAATGGACACAGTATAAAAAAACAATTTGCAAGCTTGCAGCTGGCCGGGCTACACAGTGCAGGCTAAAAGAAAGATGACTTACTCGTGATGAGGGCTTAGCTGTCTAGGGGGCTGCCCATTAGCAGAATGAAGAATTGACCTTTCAACCTGAGGGAGCTGTATAGACAGAAAGACATCTAAGTTATTAGGGTGTTGCCTACATGTACTTGGCTGCTATATTCAGAAGAGGTGACTTAAGCCCTGTGAAACACTCCCAGATGTTAGTAATATGAAAACACAATTTAAGCACTCACTACTATACTATAAGTAGATTTACAGAACTACAGGAAATTGTAACATTAACATTTTATCAATATTTTATCGGTATTTTATAATTAATATTTTATCAGGCAAAGGTCAGGTAAAGTGCCACCTACCTAATTAGCTCAGTCTCAAAGTGCTGCAGATGTCTTACCCCAAGTCCTGCTATACTGTGGGTCAGACTGGGCAAATTATCATCATCCATGTCTTTATGTATAACTTCTAACAATCTAATGCAGCACTTTGCACTTTATGAGGTCAATCCCAGCTCTGTACTCCCGCTCTTTATATCAATTAATATATTTAATACAGAAAATTAAGCAATTTATCAAATAATAAAAAATCTTTATTACCGGTACCTTACTTTTTTTTTTTTTTTTTAAGTTGGACATAATGATTTATCCATCCATAAGGTAGAAACATACACTTATAATGAATTCACAGAACCTACGCTGGGAGAATGAAATGGTTATTTTTTCCATTAGTTCAGAGCTTGTCAGATCGAACCTAAGAACATCAATGTTTCTACATCAAAGTAATAATCTTTTTTTTTTTGAGATGAAAACTAAAAGGGCAGCAGTGGAATCTATTAACAAATTGATTCCTTGCACTCCAGCATAAACTCAGCTGTCCATAGTCTCTGGCACTAACAGTTACCAAACAAAATAGTAATTGGAGAGAAATTGGAAACTTCCCCACAACTGCTCTGCTCCTGGAAATCATGCTGAATAACAAATTATTTTACCATCCTGTCATATAATGAGTATGTATGTGTCTCTGAAGAAATCTTGCAGTTATTTAAACAACAAAAATATACAAGTACTTCTATATGAATAACAAATTCCATATTTATATCAGTATCAGAAATACTTAACTGAGAAGAGGTAAATGAACTTCACAGACTTGTTCAAGTGTTTTATACAGAAATTGAGTTATTCAAGCCTTATCAGAACTGTTCTGTAACAATTTTGGGTTTGTCAAAATATTTGTATTTTTGTTGACACATTTCCATAGAGTGGAAAAAAAGAGTGGGTAAACTGGGAGAATTTTTGTACAACAACGGACATGTGAGCAATCCAGCAATTATGGACAATGCAGAAACCTAAGCAGAGATGATTGGTATGAATACAATGCCGGGGTGCGTGCAGAAGATAAAGTCAGGATCCGAGGTATGTGCCGAAGACAAGGTGAGAGAACAGCCAAAAATAAGAACATCCTGAAATAAGAACGACTCCCGAATGTGATAACAGGAACTGTTTTCTCAATAACATCTCACTTCCCAACAGCTGTTAATAACCAATTAGAAATGGACTGCTAACGTGTGTTTCACTGTCTTTAACCAATCACTAATAGCCGTGTGTCTCTTGCAAGATAACAAATAATTATAAAAGAATCTGTGAGCTGTAATAAATTGGCATTCACTTGATCATATTGGTCGTATAGTGTTCGTCCGAGCCTTCGCGTTGCAACAGTAAACCACTCTTTTCAACAAAAGCCCAGGATGCCCTACATAAAACTCTTGCAAAAAAAGTAGCAGAGATAACTGCTGTCAAAGTTTTACTTCATATTAATTCTGCATTCTGAGGACTATTGGCATGCATAAATTTCTACTATATAAAATACTACATTTAAAAAATTCCAAAGTGACCCCAAAAAATTTCCAAATTTCATGAGTTATAAAAAGACTTAGATTAAATATTTTGATCTGTAACGATTACAGCTACACAGTAAAATTTATTTTATATGAGTAAACTTCTAGCCTCAGAGAAAATCTGAAAGAACTCAAATGTCAACCAAATTTTTCCTTACAACTCATAGGTCTTCCAGTCTCTTTTGTAACTAATTGTTCTTTGAGTCTATTTTTTATCTATATTCTTTTCCTCCTCTCTCCCTCTTTCTTCATCTGCCTTGTGACCTTTTACAGCTTATGAATAATTTGTATATCTGTGACATATAAGGTTCAGAAAAAAAAACACTGTTTTTACAACACAGAAGTTTATTAGGTTTATCTGGGAGCAATGATTAACAGCGACTGTACTTATAAGACATCATCTATACCGTAACCTTTACCTGTCTATTTGAAACATTCAACCTAGTAAAATCAATGAACTTCATGGACCGCTCCACGCTATGAAATTTGTTTGGAACATCTATTTTTCTTCATGTGTTAATCTTGATGAGTATGGTAATGTTTTGTTAATACTTTTCGGTTTGGTAATTAGGACTTTAGACAGAATAATAGATCAATGTGAAAAGCACCCCACCTGAGCAACTGTCTTGGGTAAAATAATCTTGTAAATGTGAAATCTCTTTTGACATTAGTCAAAATCTGCATTTTCAAATCTGCATTTTCTGTCCAAAATAAATCTAGTTAACAGCTCTACTGTAACAGGCCAGCTCTGTCACTGCAAATTTATATTGAGATTGCTATACATTATTAACAAGCTACGAAAAGTCACTGGCTAAATGTCATAGAATCTGAGATATAGCAGCACCATGGGATTCATAGAGCAAACAGTTTAGTTTTAATCATCTTGGACCACAAGGTGCTTTGACATTTGCGAAGCAACTTTTTCCTTTTTAACTTCCACTGAAATCAGACCTCTATTATCTCAGCCATAATTCTGAACTTCAAATGTGATAGAAAGTTTTACCTACTAAATTAAAAAAGTGAAAAATCGATCAAACATGGACCCTATCAGTCATTTAATCGATGCTCACATACCAAATTGGAAAGCAAAAAGTGGAAAAGCAAGAAAAACTAGATAATTTGAGCACCCTTAGGATTATTAGAGATGTCTCCTGTTAAATGCATGAGTCTTTCCTCAGTAATGCGCAGGCATGACCTTCATGAGCAGCATTAACAAACTTTTTTAATTTCTTTTCTTCTGTCTGAATGTTGTAGATGCTATCTAACAAACTTTTAAAATCTTCTTTTTCTCCAAAATTTTCAAAAATTAATAGGGGAAATAAAGCACTGGTTTTAAAGAATTCTCAGACTTTTGTGTGCATGTGTATGTGAACTCTTAGCAATTTCTGCAATCCCACAGCATAGAACTTTGCTATTACTGTGATTTCAGGGATGGGTTAACCTAAAAGTCTCTGTAAGGCTCAGAGTTCAAAGTAATATGAGTCTGCAGACTTAGTATCAGTAACACTACTGAAAATTACTTCTCCTGCTGTACTATGGAGCATCTTCCTATGGAAAGGATTTGAAAAAGCAGCCAGAACAGAACTTACAAAAGCCTTCAGAGAGAGCTTTTCTCAGATTATTTTCTCCAAAATCCTTTTCTTCCCTAGAGTAACAGATTGTTAATTTTACAACACTGGCAATGAAGCTTTCTCCAAACTACAAGTATCGTGTATCACATTACTTTTTTTAGTATATCATATTACTTCTTTTCTTTTCCTTCCCTTCTCTGAGTTCTCCTTGGAGACACTGTCAAGAATGGAGTACACTTATTTACCTCTGAAGAAAAACTTTGCTTAGAATGAAGTAAAAATAAATTATAGCTCTCCATGGTTGTCAGGAAACGTTAGCTCTGTTTTAAAGAATAGTGAGTGAGAACCAAAAAGAAGAAATTTGGTAATAACACACTTGAGTGTATGCTTGATTTTAGAGAGCTTTCTTCCATTTACTCCTTTACAGTTACGTTCCCATTACTTTAACATCAGAGTGCCTCCTAGATATTTATAGCCTGTGGAAGCAAGAGCAATCTTTTGCCTGTCTGCTTTTTTTCTTAGTTTATGGGAGAAGTCATTCAATGATTATTAGACAAAAATAAAGCTGAAAAGAGGAGTCGCATACAGAGTCTAAGAGATCAAGGTTCAGATCTTGTTTGCTCAAATCTCTGCCATGATTTTTAGTTAGACAATTCTCCATACTCATCATCCATTTCTCTAGAATGTAACTTTGCAAAGGTAAAATTAATTTTAAAGGGTAAGTAATATTTCTCTTGGAGAACTGGCTTTAGGAGTAATAAACCTTATCTATATGTTTACTCTTAAGAGCTCCAAATTTTCACTACCAATCAGGTTTTACGATCAGCTTTCAAAACTGGATTAAAGATGTCAGATATTTATTGTTGTTTTTTGCCCATCTCTTCTGCATATTACTGCCTGATGGGTAAATGTAAGGAGCAGCTTCCTCTCAGAGAGGAAAACTGTCCCTGTGAGCATACCATGCTAGATAAAATAGTGCAAGGTGTCTTTCCCGTCTTTGCGGAGGAAAAAAAAGCAATGCAATGGTAAGGCAGCAGGGATTGTGTTCAGGGCTTTATTCCTGACTATAATAACGTAAGTGCAATGTATGTTAAACAAAAGTACTTTTTTCCTACTCAAGATACACAAAACTACTTGCAACACTACTCTTTTATTTGTAAAAGTAACTGGCCAAAAAGAGTGTTTATTTTCACAGAATGTCTCAGGACAACCACAATACAAACTACACAATGGCTAATAGAAGTTCTGTTCTAAGGTCATTCTCCTATTATCAGCAGTGTTCCTGCAGTAATCCTCATTATAAGAGACCTTAAACCTCCCCAGTCCACTTGGAAGCATGCTTTATTTTCCCTAAGAGAAAAAGCAGATTTTACTGCCAGTAGAATCTCCCACTGTGGTTATCATGGACATTCATATTAAGTGATAAATTACGTACTTGCTAAATCACGGTTGGTGGGGTATGACAGTATTATAGCAAAGGTTAATCTGTGGAAGTTCAGGCTAGAGTGAATACAGTAAAATAACAAGAATGGCTATGCCTTGATGAAAGTGTATTGGCATTAACACACTTCTCTTTTTATTTTATTAATCTACACAATTGGAAACTGGAAGCACTTCTTCACAGACTAGGAGTGTGGGGAAAATTAAAGCAAGAACTGGTCTGTGTGTCCTTATAGGACTAATGAAAAGCCAGCAATCAGCTAATTGCTAAAATAATCCACATTTGCTTTCATATTTCATAAAGCTATCTGGTCAATCCTCCAAACAGTTTTTCTGGGCTTCAAGTTAATTGTTCTTGTACATGCAAAGATACATTAAAACAGGTCCTTAGTTGAACTAAATGCTCGTAATATCAGTCTTGTCCTCTTTGTGTGCTATTCAGGCACAAGCAGAGACATAACAAAACAGCTTAATATCAGACAAATTTTCTTTTATTCTTCTTTCATTTATCCAATTTTTTTGGTTCAAATCAGCTCCTTAAGTGACTGCGTTATATATGAAAATGGAAGCTTTGGATTAGTAAATTTTATGTATATCCACTTAAAGACATTACTTCTAATTGTCTTAGAGATTTCTTTGTGCTGGAACAATCATTAAATCACGATGAATGTAGACAAAACAGCCTTTAGCTCATTCCAGACAAGACAGAAACTGAAGTAAAGAATTTTTGTTTGCACCACCCTCTCCCAAGTCTCGTGGGGATACTGGAACAACATCAGGAGAGTATTAGAAGACAGTGGAACAGTATAAGAAGGGATGTATACATTTAATTTACAGACTCAGCAATATCTTAGCAAAAAAGTTATCTATAAACAATTCATAGAACTCAGCTGGAAAGCATCAAGTGATTTCAAAGACCTGCTTCTGAACAAGTGAGTGGAATAATAGTGCAGCTCTGTTTTCCTCTGAGAGTTCACATTTCTGAATACTTAATATACTACTAAGAATAATTTTATCTAAACAGCGTAAATAACATTTATCTTTCTTCTTATCTAGTTACTGTGAATGGCATCATAATTTCTACTGCATTGCAAACTTCATTCTTTTCCATTACTGTTTATGGAAAGACCTATTTCTCACATTCCCTATCACCAGTCTCTGTTTATGTGATATTTCCCCCACTGTTTTCCACGCTGTCATAAAATCTTTACCCTATAAAAGACTTTGCATTAATCTTTGAAGCGTCTTGTCTTGCAGAAAAACACTCTTTACTCTTACTGAATAATGGCTTCTTTCAGTTTCAGATGTCAGAAATAGAGCTCATATCTCTCTAGAGAAGAGCTTTTTCCAAGCTGCTTGTGAGGGCCTTCCATAATGAAGAAAATCTTGACGTATAGAGTTACCAAACTTAAATAACTTTTAGAAAGAGTTTTTCACTTGGGATAAAGCTTTTGCTTCTTTCTCCAGTTTTGTTCTGTTTTACAGATGTAAGCAGGATCCTTTGCCAAAATCATCAAGCAAGAAAAACAGAATTTCTAAGTTTTGTCTTCGATTATGAGACTGGATTTTCAATAGTTCAAGTCACGAATAGCTCACATTGGTTTTAAGTGAATTACAGATGCTTTGCATTTCTGAAATTAAGTCCTCAAAACAGCAGGACAAAATTTAATTAATTAATGATTTACATTAAACACTTCAAAATCTATGGCTTTCACCTTAAGAAAATAACAGGAATCAGCTTAGCAACGACAAAAACCCTCTTAGATGCATACACATAATGTTAAACTCCTACATTTCAATATCTGTCTTCTATCATTATTCTACTGTGTGCTTCAAATAACTTCTCCTCCAAAGTTAAAAATAATCTCTTTAAAAGAAGATGCTTGTCCCTTAAAAATGAGAAATTTGTTATTCCTGAACACATAAGACAGATCAAATGTTATAAGAAGTTGGGATTAGCTTCACATGTAGCAACTTTCCCCCTAAACCCATGAAACCCATGAAAGGGAAAAGTGTTTTTTTTTTNACTATTTTAGTAAATAGCATTTATCTCAACCCACGCGTTTTAATGCATATCTCTCTACTTCTCTCCCCCCTCCCATTTGGGGAGGGGTGAGGGTGAGTGAATAACTGTGTGGAATTTAGCTATCTGCTGAGTCAAACCGTAACAATCACTTAAAATGCTTGATTGAACAATACAATGAACTCTCCTTAGAACTCACTTTAGAATCTGAGGCCACCTTGAATTTTCAAATGTGTAGCAGTAGAGTATAATAAATAACAAAATAAAAAGGTTAACTTCAACAAGGTGTAGAGAGATGGACATGAGAAGCACTTATGAAAAACAAGAGTAGTATTATATATATGTCCTCTACACAGAGATATGAAATGGAGCTAGTGAACTGGCTGTTCCATCTATCCTTAGTATTTGCATGTGTTTATCTACTAGTACTGACTTTCATTGAACCAGTGTACCCATCATGAAGGCAGGGAACAAGTGCACAAGCAAGGCTAGAAAGGGACATGCCATGAGCATTCATTTCACTACAAAGCTGCAGAGTCACAAGTGCTATGTTTTTTTTCCAGTCTCACAGTTTATAGAATTAAAATCCCAGAGATCAGCAGTGTGCACAACATGAAGGTCCCAGAGTGCCTAGAAGCCACTATATAGACCCTAAAACATTTGTAATAAGAGTGGCAACCTTTAGATCTATCTTTGTCTTCAACATGGTTGTCTGCAGAATTGGCTCATGCCCACAAGCACAGAATTTTCTCAGTGTTCATGAAAGAATTCATCAAACCATATTCGAGTACTCTAAAATGTTGGTATCTAGACTAAAGCAGTCAGCTCAGACTGGGGAGAAGCTGGTGCTCCCAGAGGGCAATTCACACAGCTTCAGCTATCCGTCGTACCTTGCAACCTCCAGAATATGACCCAACTGCCTATTTCAAGAAGGGATAACTCACAGTTTGAGTGTGCCTGTTGCTTCATTCAGTATTAGCAAAATCTACAGTTTGTTGACACAGATGCCTAATTTTTGCATGGCAGATTTCACTAATGGATCTCATTATTAGTTTTATATTCCTTGGAACTTTGTATCAGTAGTGAGATTTTGTATTTATAAGGCTAGCTAGCTAAAAAATACCTTACTTGTCTGCTCTCTAAGGCTTCTCATTGCTTTGCTTATCTTTAAAGTTCTTTTCTGCTTATAAATAGCCAGGAGTTACAAATATTGCTCATGAGAAGTATTTTATTTTAAAAAGTTGCAAGTTATAGACAAGTACTACTTGTTTCTGTTTCCTAAAGAACATGCAAAACACTCGTTCCAGGCTGAAAGCGCTCTCCTGAAGCTCCCCAGGGAGAGATCTCTAGGATTATACTAGGTTATAAAAGCCTCATAGAAAAGAAATTTACCCTGGAAAGTTGGTTTTTTAGTTATAGTTAAATTACCAAAGATGTTGCTCTAGACATACCAGGCTTTCTATAACAGGGCAAATCTCAAAGCTAAACCCAATCTGATGTTTTTCCAGGGATTAGTCACATATTTCCTTAATGACATCTGAAATGTAAGGATAGCTTCTTTGTAAGGTCATCTAGATAACAAGTCTTCATCATAAGAAAAAAAAAAAGGAAAGTAATAATTAATACCAAATTACATCAACCTTATGGATCAATAGATCCACTGAGTTGCTGACAAACACGAGACCTCTCAAGTCACTGAGTGATTGAACATTAAAGGATCCAGATGAGCACAACAGAGGAGAGGTTCAAGCAAAACCTTTTAACTAGCAAGAAAGGAAACAATATTGTCATACATGTGATAGGAAATAAGAAGCTTCTTACAGGATATATGAGGAAGAACTAGGGTCTGTGTAAAATATTAAATGATTTTTTAAGAGGATTGAGGGCACGTGTGAAACACAGCAGAACTATAAATGAAGGGCCATTAACAGGAGGGACGTCAATGTGGATTTGTGAAAATAATAATGGTAAAATAGAGGAAGGTGACAGAAAAAAGTAGCCATGTGTTAACAAGTTGCTTATCAGTACGCTTGTCTGACCAATCCTTCCACCTAGTCTGTGCCATCCTCTTACTGAATTCCATTACTGTTTTCCGCATGCCCATGTGCCCTTGCTCTGTTCTGTGTGGGCATGCATAGTCAGTGAACTTGAAGTGGGACCAGCCAGTGAAAAGACCAGCATCAGGAAAGACCCAAGGTGTGAGAGTGCAACTGGGCAACGATCTTAACATCAGAGCACGGATGTAAGACCTCAGGTCAATGCTAATATTTGAAGGACCCATGAATACAGATTTACTTGTGAATAAAGACAAAGAGGTGGTATGCAATTTCCACTAGTGAAAGCTATGAGCAACAGCCAGAAAAAAAGGTTGGTTGTTCCTTTTCTTTTGTGAATGACTACAGGATCTAACGTGAGAAATCATAGCCAATATTTCATGCACCTTCATCATAGGTACTTGACTTGAGATCCTTTGTGCGTATCAACTTATTATATAAGTGAATAGCTCATAACATTCATAAAACACTTAAGGAGAACAGGAGAGATGTTAACCTGAGGGATATTTCTCCTTATGTGAAACACTGTTTACTACTTCCATTAGCATTGGTTTGCAAGTACTGAATCCTCTGTACTTTACAAAGCATCCAAAACATTTATATTAAAGAACTGTGAAAACTTCATTAACAGTCTACTATTTACTGTTAAGATCAGTCACCCTATGTCCACTTAGTTAATTTCAGAATCCCCAGGGGCAATTTCATAGCAGTTGACTCAGCTGATCCTGTGTCAGCCATTTAGACTTCAGATGGCTCAAGACCAAGTGAACTGTAACAAGTTCTGTTGGAGCATACATTCTCAGTTTTACAAATAGCATTAACGCATATTGTTCTCTGTGATTCACTTTCCTAGTCTTTTATCTTAGTAGATACCGTCTTGCTGAGGGAGAAACCACAGGGTTTGTACTAACACTGCAAGGCTGCTGGACTGGAGCTTATCAGGCACAGTTCGTCTGGAGTTATCTTAAGCTTACCCAGAGCTCTGCTTCAGTATTTTTCGGCTCTAGCAGACTGTTATCTAACTTGTTTGAGTTTTGCTTATCTTTGAACAATTGTACGTGTTATCCCTTGTTACAGTAATTCTGATATAGTTTTGTGAGTAAGAAATAGTGGTAACAAGTACCATTCTGGTGTTTACAGTTTGTTGTACAAAGATTATGTGGTATTGTGGAACACAAGCACTGGGTAACAGAAGAGGCTTAGATTAATCAGCACTGACTAACACTGATCATTACAAGAATGATACGGTTGCACCTGGGTGAAACTGGCCTTAGGAGTAACAAAGGACAAGTATCCCACAAACATAAAACACACACTACATAACAAACACAGACTAAACACAGATGTAAAACAAAGCAGTATGTGGAACAGTAGAAAATGCTTAGAAATAGACCTCAGTGGACCCAAGTGTAAGAGACCGATGGGAAACTTGACTCAACAACTTGGGCTAGAGAGGGAAGGTGAGGGAGCAGACTGGGTCCTACAAAGGCAGGGCAGCAAGCTGTTCTACCCACTTCCTTTTACGGCAGCTTACTGAGGAGGGGGCTGCATGACTTTGCAGAAATTTCCCAGATCTTCTGGAAACTCTGTTGGGCAGATGCAGGGGAGTTGCCACCCCAAGGGTGGCATCTGGGCTACATAAAGGCAAGCACACATGTTCTGCCTTTGTTGACCTCCCACCTGCAGTGGTTTACCCACCACCCATGGATGAAAACTTCAGCTTGAAGCTACACTGGATCTGAGAATGTGGTGAAAATCTGTCTCTTCTGCTTTTATTTTCTTTTCTCTCTTACTTTTCCTTACCTCTCAATCTCTTTTCATTCATTTCCTTTACTAGCCACAGCCTAAATTTGTCTAAAAGTAAGATGTCTGTGCCAAAGTGTCTGTTTATCCATAATGCTTCTTCTTGTTGTTGTTCGAATGTTGCCCAATTTTGCCTCGAGATTGTGGACCAATTGTGGTTGTTGAGGTCAATAAATTGTTTTGAATTGTTCCTCTGAGTTGTGCAACTCCGTCGCTCCCGCAACCCCTGCTGACCAGGGTGTGCCTTATTCAGCAGGATATCAAAGATCCACCTTCCTCACAACCCATCAAGTGGGATGAGACACCAAGTATGAGAAGGAAAAAAGCCCCCACCACATTCCCTTCACAAAGGGTTCAGCAGGTTGACTAACTTTTACCTCTGCATTGTCACCATTGAAAGTGGAAAGCTTGTGTCTTAACTATTAACTATAATGTCTTAACTATTTTTGCTGTGACTAAACTGCAATAATTGGATAACTTGCATGGTAAAGTGTTAGTACTTTCAAAACTAGACTAACAATACTTCTTTGCCCAAAGCATTAAGATCCCAATTAAACCAACACTGAACTCTTGGGTTTGTATATAAAGCACATTTCTTGGGCAGACTGTGCACCAAAGTTTTAATGCAACATACTGGATGAGGCAAGCAGAAATAAAATTTCATCGAACTTTTTTCCCGCATCTTTTTAAGCACTAAGAAGTTTGGGAAAACTTTGACAAAACCCTATCCTCTCCCAACCAGATTTATTTAGGAAAGAGAAGCACAAGTATCACCTGGAAAAGCTGCTACTTTTTCATGACAATTTGCTGCTGCTGCTCTGTGGCTGAAGAGAGATGCACTAAGAGTTTTCCCATGATGGGGGGGGGGGGGGGGGGGGGGGGGGTGGAATGCTGGCAAACTACCTCAGCAAGGAGAAATTATGTGATATAAAAAATGTTTCTAATGGCCAGGAGCAACTCATTTAAAGGCAGAACTGTTACCTCAGATTCCCTAGAAGCATGATCAGACAATATTGCAATCTGTCCATGTTAGTAGTGTCCACAGCAATTTCTGCACAGCAGACATTTTAGGAGAGCATATAGCTCCATTTAATAGCACTAGAGAACAACACTGTCAGGCCAGTTTATTTATCAAGGGACATATTTGACTGCCGTTAACGTAGTTAAAACACTTAAAAACAGCATTCCTGCAGAAACAGATGGAGCACCTCCTTGAAAGGCTGGACAAGGCCATAACAATTCTTGAAGAGGCAAAAACAATTTTGACACAATAGAAGAAAATAGAAGAAAAACAGATGAGAGTATTTGAGTGCAAACATTGTACTTACTGCGGTATTTTCAGCATGTATTTATTGCTTTATTCAAGGTAACTGTGGAAGAATAATGTAGAACAGTACTACATGTCAACTTCTTGGATAAAGAGTATAGACGTCAATGGGGATGAAATAAGAACATATTTTTAAATAAGAGCTCTACACACTAACTAGAATCGTGGCCTTCTCCTTATAATTGTTGTTACTGCGGAACAATTCACTGTTTTAACATCATTGCTTGATCCTGTACAATGAAATTCTCCAGGCTTTGTTATTAATATATACCTTCCTTAAAATATGCACAGAGACAGTAACTGGTAAAAGCAGAAAACTAAAACAGACAGCAAGGATAAAAAGAAAAGAATATTTAAAACTTATCAGTACTCACACTTTCTAAGTGAGACTGAATGAATAATGTGACTTTTTTTCATTACTTGACATCTTTCCTTTTACTTGGCACAGTATATTCCTTAGGAAAGCACAGGTACTTCAAATAAGAAGGATAAGCTTATGCCTTTTTCCTACCCCACCCATTTCCATCAAAATGTATAGGATGAGTGTTAGTATAAAGATGGTGTTAGGAAGTGCTCAGTCATAAACCGTACTTGTGAAATTTAGTATGGGAAATAATGTATTATCCATCTTAACCGATGACTTTTCAGCACCTTTGACATTTCTCTTGCTCATTCAAAACACTTCTAGTACAATGCAAGCCCTTTCTGATCTTTGAGATATAAAATCCTGTTCAAATCTTTATCTGCCTAAAACCACATCTCAAACCTGAACATCTCCATTATCTACTCAAAGTTCTTCACTCAACATCTTAAGCTTTGTTTAGACCTTCCTTTACACTTTCCAGCAAATGCTTTATTCTTGCCATTTGCAGCTTCAGCTGTGGGAATGGTCCCTCTGGGGAGGGCTGGCACACCTGTCCTCCCCCACTGAGTCACTGCAGAGAGGCAGCCCTCTGGGTGCCTGGGGCTGGGGGCTGCCATGGCAGCCTGGGAGAAGGGTGTGGGCTGATATATAGAAACATGAAAAAAACACAAGTGGACCCTTGTACATTTTGCACAAGGAGGACTGGAATGTCAGCTTCCAGGACATGGAGGGGATAGCAATGGGAGCGTAACACCAATAAAAGGGCAAATACCAGGAAAGATTTATGTAATAACTCCACTGCATTCAGTAACAAGTTTTTTCTTCTGTTTTAGTTGGTTAGTTCAGACCACTGGACTGATAAAACTAGTTCACGATTCCACTGTCCCTTCTGACCATCCCAGCATGGACTGCAACACTTAACAATCAAATTCCACTCCACAGCACAACAAGACAGTTCTCATGCCTTCAGTCATCTCCTTTGCATACCACAACTTAAATCACAACACTAAATGCAGCATACACCTAGCTTCAGCAGGAGGAGTAAAAAGCTTGCCCATTAAGCTGTGCAAGATGCTCTCCACTGAAAGTGGTACTGAAAGTTATGTTTTCATGATTAAGTACTCAGGAACTACAGTCAGCATTATACTCACAGGCTTGATTTAACTGATTCCTTCTACCTTTACTCATTCTTTGCTGGCATTTAAAGAGCTACTATGAATATTCATTAATAAAGTTACCTGACCCTTTTTAAGACATTGTTTTAATTTATTTGTAATTTCCTCAGATCTTAATCATGTGAGGCAATCGTTTCCCTCACTTGCCATGTTTCTGAAGAGGTCAGCTGAAAAAAGCAAGCCATTCCTCAGCTGTACTGCAAGTTAATAAAACCTGGTTGTGGGGTGAAAGGCAAAGGGAGAAAGATGAAGGATTAAAAAAAAAAGAAAAAAGAAAAAGAAAAAGCATACTTAGCATCCATGCTTGCTAGAATCTCCAAACGTTTTATCTTGGCAGATTGAGTAACCTAGACTGTGCAGGACAAGTGGCTGCTGAAGTCTGCTGTACACATTCAGATCAGAGCAGTTTGGTATGAGCCCTAGGACAAGGAGTGACCTCAAAGGGAGTGAGGAAAACAAATGGGCGGGCTCTGCAGGCTGGGCAGCCTCACCTCAGTCACAGAGATCTGTGGAGCTGCTTTGGGATTCGTGAAAAAGAAGGCAATTAGGAAGAGGCAGCAGGGGTGTACCAAGTGTAAAACATACCTGAGCCACCTGATTCTTTCTGTGATGGATTGGACTGCAGTCAAGGGGACAGCACTGCACACAGGTTGAGCCCTGCAGTACATCACCACCACTGCTGCAGGGGACCACACCAGAGTGGATTTTCTGCATCCTCCCAGCCTGACAGAATGCTTGGGTCCCTGCTCCTAGGGCAGTGGGAGCCATACCCACACTAGCAGCCAAAGCAGGCCCTGCCATGGCCATGCCCACGCAGCTGCCTCAGCCTCTCTCTGCAGTGGGGAAGCTGTAGATGCTGCAGGCCCAGCTCATCGCCGGGCGGCCTACGGGGAAACAGCTAACAAGCGAGATCCCACCAATCAGGCAACAGCTGACAGAAGCCACCAGAAGGGCCCAGAAGCAGTGGCCAGGATTTAACGCAAAAACAGAGGCAAACCAGGCATAACCCACGTGGCACCAACTGTGGCCAGGGTGAAGGGAGGCTGTGAAACGAGACCAAAAACAAATCATGACCCAAAACAAAACCTGACTGGAAACAAAAAGCACAAGCCACCTTACGTTAGTAACAAAACACACACACACACAATAAATGAATTAATCTTGCAAACAATTGTTGGGGAGATGCAAAGAAAAAGCAAGTGAAAAGCTCCCTGCAACAAACCCTGCCAAAAAAATAAATAATCCACATGAACAAATGCCTCCCAAACATCTGAAAAGAAGGGAAAACCCTAACAAAAACTTGCCAAAAAGATTCCACTGTCTGCCCTTTCTTGTGTATCTGGATGTATCAACCAGACAGCTCATGTGGCATGCTCCTACTAACATGGGCTGCGGAGGGAATGTTCTCTATAGCAGCTCACTGGAAGTGTTGAGGACAGGGATGTGTGTTCCAAGCGCACAACCCCAAATCCCATCTCAGACCATCCCACATAACAATGACAAACATCCTGCTTCTTCCACACCTGGTAATGAGGCTCAGCTAGCTCATTGCCCTCATGGAGATGGGTCAGCGACATGGCCTCAATGAGGGTGACACTTTGTCACACGGGCGGCTCCTCACCATATGGTGGAGGCTAGGGCTTATTTTCAGCTTCAATGCTGGGAAGCGATGGATGCCTGCAGAAATGGATGCCAGCGAGAGAGAGGTTGGTCACCTCAGTTGCAGCATCAGAAAGGGAATCCACTGCCAATTTTCATGTGACTCAGCCCACAAAAGAGTGAGTAAAAAAGGGCCTCACATGTTGGGATTGTTCATGGCACAGAAATAACAGCCATTTAAAGAGTGCTCTTTAAGTCTTCCCAAAGTGTAGACAGTGTAGCTCTGTCTTGATGGGTATCCTAGGACATTGAGCAAGAGTTTGTGATGAACCTTTTGCTTCAGCCCATAGATTTCTTCCACTCAAAGGGGTCCTTTTATCTATCTATCTATCTATCTATCTAAATGTGAATCTTTTAGAAACTGAGAAAATTACAAAAAAAGTAAGCACGTGGGCATTTCTGAAATACCACTGGTGAGGAATGCTGACTCATTCAAGGCCCAGTGTTCTCTGCGGAATGGAAACAGGTTTTGCAGATGTGCTTACAGTCTCACTGTGCACTCATCTAGCTCCCCTTGCTTCTTGTCACTCACTTGGTTATGAAGAGAAACAAAGGGGGAAGCAGGGGCTACACTCAGTGTTGTCTTTTCTGTACACTAGAGTTCTCTCATCCAAATAACAGCAAACAAAAAATATGATGCCAGCTAACGAAATATTATAAAAACATCCAACCCCATTTTTCTAGGGTCTAATGGGTTTTTGACTTTAAACTTGTCCAAGTAAAAGTCAAACTCTTGAAAGTTTTTTCCAGCACCTTTAAGTAGAGAACCTGGGGTTAACACAGATGTAACCCATTTTTGTCAGAAGAGTCCATTAGCCTCTTCCTTCCTCCTCATGGGTTTTATCAGTGAGGCAAACCACTGTAAATTGGGAAAGCCTAATTCCAGCCCCAATTTTTTTTTTTTGCCATCTAAACCTTACACAAAATTTCAGTCTCCCCAGTCCATCTACAGTTTTTAAACACATCTAACAGCTGTGTAGAAGAGGCCAAAGACACTCCGTGACATTTTGTTGCTCTTACCGACTCTGACACCGTGCTGAGTGCAGAGCGGACAAAATTGCTTTAACACCTACAATTTTTATGCTTCTCTTTTGTCATCGTTCTCTCATTCCAGCCAATTTAGGAGACTGGAACCTTGCACAACTGAACTACATAGCTTTCTAAGCCCGATCTGCTCATTCTTTTGAAGTCAATAACTGTTCACTAGATAGAAGATATAAGTAATAAATTTCTCTTTGTGCCTCTTACAGGCAACAAGAAAAACATTAATTTAACTTTTTTGGCTGAATGTGAACTAAAGCCTTAAAAAGAATGAGTCACTCAAACTACTTCACTGCTGTTTCCCTGCAAGTCTTGAAGAGGTCTGAAATACTGCAGTGATCCTAGAACTCAGTTACAGTGAGAACTGTATTCTCACAGGAGATAATAATTTTAGTTATATTCTGCCAAGCCATATAAAAAGCTTTCTGCACATTAAGTTTCCTTGACCCTGTTCAATTCTGAAAAGGATACATTTATTTAAGGAACTTAACAGTTTACCTCCAGCTGATCTCTCTCTAACAAACAGCTACTGAAGCATTACAGAAGGGGACAGACTCTTTAGCAGGGTCTGTGGTGATAGGACAAGGGGAAATGGTTTCAAAGTAAAAGAGAGGAGATTTAGGTTGGATATAAGAAAAAAGCTTTTTACAGTAAGGGTGGTGAAGCACTGGAACAGGTTGCCCAGAAATGTGGTAGAGACCCTGTCCCTGGAGACATTCAAAGTCAGGCTGGACTGGGCTCTGAGCAATCTGATCCAGCTGTAGATGTCCCTGTACATTGCAGGGGAGTTGGACGAGATGACCTTTAAAGGTCCCTTCCAACTCTGAGAATTCTATGATTACTTTTCTTCCATAGACTCAGAATCACTTTACAAATTTATTTATTGTTGTAATTGATGCTGTCATTCACATTAATATAATATCAAAATAGTTACATCAAGAATTTCAGGTCTGTATACATGATAAGAGAAAGCGCTGGGAATATAAATAGTTGAAACCAGAGGGGTGGCAACATAGAATCATAGAATCATAGAATGGTTCAGGTTGGAAGGGACCTTAGAGATCATCTTGTTCCAACCCCCCTGCCATGGGCAAGGACACCTCCCACTAGACCAGGTTGTCCAAAGCCCCATCCAGCCTGGCCTTGAATACTTCCAGGGAGGGGGCATCAACGACTTCTCTGGGCAACCTGTTCCAGTGTCTCACCACCCTCACAGGGAAGAATTTCTTCCTTATATCCAGTCTAAATCTACCCTCTTTCAGTTTATAACCATTACCCCTTGTTCTGTCATTATCTATCCTTGTAAAAAGCCCCTCCCCAGCTCTCCTGTAGGCCCCCTTCAGGTACTGGAAGGCTGCTATCAGGTGCCCCCGCAGCCTTCTCTTCTCCAGGCTGAAGAGNCCCTGTGGATGGCATCCCTTCCCTCTGGCATGTCGACTGCACCACACAGCTTGGCATCATCTGCAAACTTGCTGAGGGTGCACTTGATCCCACTGTCCATGTCACCGACAAAGTCATAGTCATAAGAAGTGAAGTCATGAGAAGTGAAATACTCAAAGTTATTCAAAATATCAGTGAGAAAGAACTGAGGTTTTATCCTAGTAAAAACTCCTGAAGCATTCCATATGGTAGTCATTTCAAAAGTAATATAAACAACTTGCCAAATTAGAATCGTCTAAATTTAGAATGTTTTTCTGCATAATATAATACCTTTTAGCTTGATCTTCTTTAATGAATCTATAGTGACTTGCTAATCTTGTCTGACATAAATACAGAATAATCAGAAGTAATAATTTGTAACTCATTAATCTTGATGTTGGTTATAATGTCTAATATTATATTTCATATTAGAGCCTTATAGCACATTCAGCAACAATGCAAATGATTAATCAACATTAGGACAGGAGATGCAGCTGTATAAATAGACTCCTGCATTTTTGTTTAAACTTTCATTTTGTTTTCATATGTATGTACATAATAATGCAATTAACACTCAACTAATTCAGAACTGTAGTATGTTCATTAAGCTGTGTGCATTTGAGATGTTTACAACTACTTTTCTCTTACTAATTAACAGGAGAAATGTAAACCATCTCTGTTTTTTTCAGGCTCCTTTTCTTGAAAAACATTCCATAGATGGCATTTTTGAGTAGTGCTGTGCAGTACAGTTTTATAAAAGTTGCATAGAGGCCTATGAACCCCAGTGAATATTTAAAGCCTGCTTTCAGTGGCAGCAGGAAATCATCCACCTATGTCAATAGTAGAAAAAAAAAACATCAACAAAAGTTTCCCTGGGAGGTATGCCCTTTTCAACACAGGGCAGTTCACATATCTTGTAGAGAAATGTTTAATAGGTATCCTGAGTGCATGCAGTGCCTCCCCTTTTGTTTGTGTTCTATTCATTACACTTCAAGCTTTCCATGTATCTTCAGTTTTATGTGGTTCAGCTGGGTGAACGTTTGTCCTCTTCTACTCCTCAGGAAAAAATACTGGTAACTGCCTTAGCTCCTGCTTCTGTTTGTATACCTGCTCATCATTAACAGTGTCAAAAGTAGCTTAGGTCTTACACAAGTTTAAATACAGACTGGGAGGACACAATGTGCATTTTTAGATCAAAGAATATGCAGAAATTGAGGGGTTTGGTTAGTCTAATATCTCAGCAATCACTGGTTTACATTCTTGGCTCTTGCTCGCCCTGCAATGTCTCAAATGACCATGACACAAGGTTCAAAATACAAGTATAATTTTATATTATGAGATCTGGAACACAAATTTAAGTACATATAATATGAGGACAAAACATTTTTCTCTCTATGAGAATTCTACAGCCAGTAATAAATTTTGTTCAGTTAAAGAGAGAAACCAAAGGAAGTGAACTGAAAAAAAAAAAAAAAGTAGGAGTTTGATACTTGTCAGTGTTTTTTATTTTTGAGCATATAAAAATGTTTTAAATAAGTATGCATTCACAGACCAATTTTTGCGCTAAAATAAGCTCCTGCAAGTATATGAACATCTTCAGGTAAACACTCTAAAAAGGGAATGTGTTTCAGTCTTTCCAGATATTTGTATGCGTTATGAACTCTTTCATTTTGAGATACGTACACTTAAATCCATATAAACACCTGTGTGTATATTTAAACTGCTTATTTACAAGAAAACTGATTTGCTGTTACAAAAGCTAACACTTGCAGATGTGCATTACAATTTTAGCTGTATATGTCAAAAGCAGTGCAGGGTTTATTTTCTGTTTCTATTGATATTTACCGAAGGAAAAACAAGTTTGCATTCTGTACATACACTACTCCAGGAAAAAAAAAAAAAAAAGGTCAAAAACTTTAATGCTTGTACACACTCAGGCATTAAATCTTGAAAATTCAAGAACCCCATTTTTAGGGCAGCCATTTGATTTGTGCATGCAGATGTCTGCAACTTCAAAAGCGCATGTGTGAATTTAAGTACATGTATTGTCCCTCTGACTGGATGCTTTGATGTAAATTGGATCCTTCTAAATGTTGATTTGCTTCTGAATGAAGATATAACAGAAAACCAAGCATCAGTTGTCTAAGAAGGCCATATAGAATGGAACTTAGATGTAAATCAACAGACAACAATCTCAAGGACCTTTGCATACACAAAGAAGAGACACTGCTGTGTACTTATGAAAAAAAACATTTTCCATACACAGTTGTGTTCAGTTCAGCAGCTGTCAATTGTAAAGCTGCAGATGTTTCAAAATCTGATCAGGGCTGCCTGAGTCCTTTTGGTTTTGGCCGATTGATGTCAAGTGTGTTTAGAGATTTGCTAGAAGGCACAGTGTGCAAATCGAGAGAAATAAATAAAAGTGCTGGCAATTTGCCAGAATATTATATATAATCTCATAATCCAGCAGGTGCTTGCTTCGGGAAAACAAACTGCTTGATGTGGCTCTTAAGTTTTCTACTAGGCAGTGCCCGGAATAAAGCATAAATACTCTGTGGTCTTTTTTTAGATGGAAGATTAAAACATATATAACTTGTATGTATCAAAATATATTTTTCCAGTGCTATACTATCCCACAGTTCTGATTTTATGACCTGCTAGAGAATTGTAGTGACAGTGGCTTTATAACCTGTAAAGCCAGTGGCTTTATAAATGTATATCTAAGGCTTCAAAAAAAAGAAAACAGAAGTATAGCCTCATATTTTTTTATTTTTCCATTATCTGTATCAAGTTAGATTTCACTAACAGGTGAAACTGGCAAAGTAATAGGAACTTCGAAGTTACAAATAGTTCTTTGGCAAGGAAGCTGTTTCCAGGTAGTATTTGTTAAAAGGGGAGGCTGGGCAAGGAAAAAGCATTTGGATGCAAAAAAAGGGCGAATGTACATATAAGAAAACAAAACCAAACAAAAAACTAGAAACCATGACCTAAGTATGAAATATTGACACCCAAGGTGCAAAGTCGGTTTAGTGTTTCTCATTAATACTTTGACCTGTTGAAGATATTAAAGACATTGGAATTGTATTATATGTCAGGTGTATCTGGTACTTCATTGCAGTAGATATTAAAAATGAATTTCTTGTTTCAGCATGGAGTATAATCCCTAATAACATTACCATTAGACTGTTCTCCTTTCTATCCAACCCTTGCCATAGCCATGTATAGATTAATATATTCTAAATTCAGATGGATTGCTACCCTTAACGATTTAGACTTCTGACAAAACACAGATCATAAAACTGCATACAGAATGTATTCATTGAGCCCTTCAGCTTCTGCTTAAACTGATTGTATGTACACAGCCTCATTTTTTTTTTTTCACGTATCATCTACGTTGCATTCAGTATTGGGAAGGGTCATTGTTTCAAAAACCTGTTCAATCCTCACTCTTACAGGCAGTTATATCTTTGTCATACTAAAAATTTCCTTCTCCTACTAATTGCTGTTCTTTATCATTTGCAGCATCATGTACACTTAAAAATTTCCCTTCTATCTCAGAAACCAAGACTACTTTTAAATTTATAAATATATCGTAATGCATTTTGGTTTACTTTCATTACTCACAGACTCTGTTCTGATCAAGTAATATTGTATTCTGACTTGATCAAACATTTTACAGAGCATTGGAGAATTCCAAAGGAAGACCATCATCATGCTCCCCTCAGGTATTTATAAACATTGATGAGATGTCCCTGGGCCTCCTCTTCTCCAGGCTGAACAGACCCAGCTCTCTCAGCATCTCCTCATAGGAGAGATGTTCCACTCTCATCATCATCTTGGTGGCCCTTTCTTGTACTCTCTCCAGTACGTCCAGATCTCTCTTGTACTGGTGAGCCCAGAACTGGGCGCAGTACTCCAGATATGGTCTCATCAATGCGAAGTGTAAAAGAACCCCTCATCTAGTTGCTTATTTTTAATATTAATCTTGTAACTTACATAAGAAGGACAGAATTGAAAAAATAACACGATCTGAAGGTTACTGGATAATATCTTGCATTAGGAGAATGGCTAGGTGTTGGTCTGCTTGTGGGAGGTGATGAGTGATTGCCTTTCCATCATTTTTATTATTATCATTATTATTACATTTAAACTGCCTTTACTCTACATGTAATTTTTTCTCACTTTTGCTTTTTCAATTAGCAGTCTAACACCAGGACTAGTTGGATAAAACATATTATTTCCGTCAGTCTGGACTCTGCCATCTCACTGGAGTGGTGTAATGGAGCAGGTTGCAGTTAATGGTAACTGTGGGTGCTTGAGTGTAAAACACTCCTTGATACAGCTTCTCTCCTGGGCTCTCAGTGGTGGCTCAGCTTCACCTCAGTCCTCTTCTTTTAGCAGTCTTACCTGCCTGTGTAGCAACATTTCCCTCCAGCCCTTATTACCGTGGCATTTTATAATCAGATACTGCCACAGGCCACCAGTCAGTGTACATTGTTATCATGCTATCCCTCCCCAGCAGTTTCAGGTGGTCTCAATTCTTAATCTACTGCTTGCACAAAAGTTCATCACGCTCAGTCCTTGTTTGCCTTGGTTGTCACTCACTATAGTCAGTTACTCAACTCCCAATCAAGGTGATGTCATGATGCTCCCCTGGTGATTACTTCGTTGTGCTTCACTTCTTACAACTTGAAAATATGTCCTAAGTTTCTTGCTCTCTTGATAGAGATCTTCCTCTCATTCTTTTTAACTTTACATTTACCTGGATTATTATTCCTCTGACTTTTGATCCTTTTACTATTGCTTTCTTCTTGTTGCAACTCTTCCATGGAACAATGGACTGCCTCCCTGGCAAACAATGTTCTAAGAGAAAGGTATGTCTGCTTTTTAAATTATTCATCCTGCCACAACTGTGTTTCTGTGTGCAGATGTTTTAATCAATGTTGTAATCCTCTTTGTTAGTCTCCTTTAAAATTTAAAGACCAATGTGATAAATAAAGTGGTTTTGGGACTGACTGAACTAAACATTCAGGAAAACTATTTTATTGTGAAGAACAGTTTGATTGTTTGTTTTTATTCATGAAGACCTCAGCTGGCAAGCAGCAATTTCTAAGTATTAGAACAGATGAATTTCAGGTGATGTGCCTTATCTCTAAGATTTGGTAAGCAACTTGGCATTTCATTGTCATGGTTACCATGCCAGATGCATAATGTTTACCAAAGCGGAATAAATAGGTTTCTCCAATAGTTACCTTGTATTTCCTGCCAGCCAATACTTTCCTTAAGCCAAAGATGCTCCTTGTCGATGAATATGCTACTGAAGAAATGTGCCTGAACATTCAAATAATTTCTCAGAAAATTGGCCTTTAAATACAAATCCTTAAATACAGATCTGTATTGTCCAAGGAAGAGGAATATTCAATTCACGTTCAAAAAATAAAAATCCAGAAATATTTTAAGAGCAGAATAACTGTTTTGTACAAAAATTAGTACAAAATTTAGTATAAACAAGTATGTGCTGACATAATTCAGGAATTGTGTGCTATCTACATCTGTAAATAACAAGACAGAGAACAACAATCAATGACTTAAAACTGCTGAATCAGAACTTAATTGCTGTCAAAATAACAAAGATTTGAATTTCTTTTGTAATTTGATATGGATGTCAAGGGAGAACAGGCAGAGAGATACCCTTCAGGTACTGGAAGGCTGCTATCAGGTCCCCCCTCAGCCTTCTCTTCTCCAGGCTGAAGAGTCCTAACTCTCTCAGCCTGTCCTCGTAGGAGAGGTGCTCCAGCCCTCTGATCATCCTCGTGGCCCTCCTCTGGACCCGCTCCAACAGCTCCACATCCTTCTTGTGTTGGGGGCCCCAGAACTGGGCACAATACTCCAGGTGAGGTCTCACGAGAGCAGAGCAGAGGGGCAGAATCACCTCCCTCGACCTGCTGGCCACACTTCTCTTGATGCAGCCCAGGATGCGGTTGGCCTTTTGGGCTGCAAGCGCACACTGCCGGCTCATGTTGAGTTTCTCATCAACACACCCCCCCAAATCCTTCTCCACAGGACTACTCTCCAGCCATTCTCCGCCCAGCCTGTATGTGTGCTTGGGATTGCCCTGACCCAGGTGCAGGACCTTGCACTTGGCTTTGCTGAACTTCATAAGGTTGGCATGGGCCCACCTCTCAAGCCTGTAGCCCACCTCTCAAGCCTGTCCTTACACTCAACTCCTTCTCACACCTCAGGTTACATTACAGTGCTATTTCTCTTTTCTTGGAAACTATATGACCATGGACTGACCCATAAATCTTCATAGATGAACCTGCATCTGAACTATCAACTAACACATTAAAGGTTCAGTCCTCAGGCTATCTATATTTATTTTTGCTATTCTACTTTTGCAAAGCAGGTCTGTATCTAAAGAATCATCCTATGTAGTTTTTCTTAAACAAATAGATCTTTGGCTGGAATAACAGCAGCCTCTCTTTTGCTTTTGACATAAAATGTTCTTATAACCTGGTAAATCCCAGCTCCAAGTCTGTACCAATGCCTAGTCTACTCACAGAAAAATAATATCAAAATCTGAGAAGGAAAAGAGTATCCATAACAAGATCACGTAAAATTTATTTTTGAGTCACAGCTGAAAGCAAATTTTCTCTATTTCCATACAAAATCATGATCATTTTGCATCTTTTTTTTTTTTTGTATACTTTAAAGCCACTCTTTCAGCTTGCATGCTTTTGTCAATTGCCTCTATATTCTCTATTTTCCTTTCTTCTGAGGATGCATGGCTTTATAACAGAATTGGAACTGAAAGTACATATACCAAAGTGACTTGGAATTCCCTTTTTTCCATCATTTAGGGTGCAATCCAGTGTTCTCAAATCAGGTGCTCTGAATCAGCTTATGGAATCATATTGTTTGCTCTGTAAACTAAAGGACAGTATAGTATGAATTGTTCACCTCCTCACTTTGCTTAAATAGCCATTGCTGTTGTATGTCTAAAAACTTCCACGTGATATCCAGATTTTGTTTTGTTGTATAATTATAGAACAAAGTTCTAATCTAAGCTACAAGGACCTCCTTTATCAGATCTGCAACAGAGTGTATAAAAAAGCCAGAGGAAATATTTTAAAGGTTCTTTCACAGAACAGTTTCATTTGGCCAAAGGTGCTGTTTTAAAATGAAATTTACTAATTTTTCTCTTATTTGACTATAACTGGCACTTGCCTATGCAAATCCAAACATCATTCCTCCTACCTGACACAACCAGTTGAGATGCATTCACGAAAATACAACCTAGGACAGATAGGATGAGCAGAGTTTGGAACTTATTTGTCAGCAACTCGCCAATGTAATACACTATCCATTCATTTCAATTATATTGGCCTTAAATAGAGTTTATGCAATAGGTTTTGTTTGCTTTGACTAAATTTTTTTTTGACTGTTTATATGAGCATAAGATTTTGCTGTAGTGGAACAACATAGAAAATTCTGACAGGAAGACACAGACAACAGACTTCATTTGCCAGACAGTTTATAATCCAGGACTGGCCTTTACATGGAAAGCCAAATGAAATATAATGATAAACAACTTAAAATTGTGTTAAAATAAATCAGTATTACTTTGAACAGTATCAACAAAATATATTTTATATAATACTATATATAGTGTTGGATCCAAGAGACTTGTGTGAGCCCTTAACTCACTAGATGTTCAAAAATTAGGGTTTTTAAGTTTATTTAGCATTTTAAGAAGAAATGCCTTTTTTTTTTTTTTTT